>JAZKJV010006278.1:600000-1118776 GCA_037367405.1 Ottelia alismoides
CATAAAAATTAGAAAAACTCTTTAAAAACCCTAAAAATACATTTCTCTCTTTTATAATTATCTATATATTATTATTAATATGTGAAAATTAATTTGGGCAATTTTGGGTATTATTTGATAATTTTAAAACCCAAATTATATACGGCTATTTATTTAGTCCTATATTGTGGACATTTTTGAATTAAAAAATACATAAAAATTAGAAATATATAAAAAAATATAAAAAAAGGGGTTAAAAATATAAGTCTATATATTAAGTTTTTATGTTTATAAATATATATATATATATATATTCTATATTACTTCTCTCTCTCTTCTTATATATATATATATCTTTATATATATAGTATATAGATGTATATAATTAATAGTATAAAAAGAAAAGAAAATAAAAAAAGTATAAAATATAAAATCAAAATAAAAATTATAAAAACAAAAATATAAAAAAAAATTACAAAACCCAAAACCCACAAAAACAATAAAAAGACATGCACAATTGATTGAATAATTGAATGATACATGACATACAACCATTCGCCTCCCAGTGTTCGACCTCTACCTGTACTTACGCCTATACACATTTGCATGTAGAGTTATAATAAATTTTAACTCCACATTTTTGGATATTCATTGCATATATTTATTGTGGGTTAATTGTTGATCGATCTGGGAATCTTTAAGTGGTCAATGCAGCGACTTGATTTCTCGCCTCGTGAGATATCTAGACCCTTGATTTTCCCCAGTTATCAAATGGCGCCGTTGCCGGGGAGGCAACGGATTTTGTATGATTTTGTGTGGTTATTTGTTCATTTATTTGATTCGTTGTTCATGTCCTTCATTTGTTTATCTGTGTGATTTTTATTTTATTTTTATTTGATATTATTGATTGACTGCTCTGACCATCTCTTTCTTTTGTCTTTGATGCGAGGGACCGCTAAGCGAAGGAGGACCTCCTAGGAGGCCCTATGCACCCAAGCGAGGCGGTGTTGGCTCTTCTATGCCAAGCCAACAGGAGAGAGCATCAATAGCAGATGAAGGAGAATTTTTGAAGACAGTCTCTATTTCATGAATTTTATTTCCTTTATCTTATTATGTATATTCATGTGAGAGAGTGACACTCAGAATTTTGTAATAATACAGGACTCTCACAGGTGCACTCCGACTCCCGAGGTCCATTGCCCGAGGGATTGTTCCCTTGGGGGCCTCGACGGTTTTGACGCTTTCTCGTTTTTATTTTATTTTTATTATTTTGTGTGAATGAGCCCTAGCTTAGGAGTTGCGTGTCGATAGATTAGGTCCAAACACCCTAAATATATTTGCATGTACCTATAGTGCATTTTGGACCTAGTCAAATCTAAACAGTTGGTTCATTTATCTCTTAACCACTGTGCCGTGAGCAAGCCCCATCAAGCGCTACTCCTGAACTCGAGCGTGTCGAGAAGAGGAGGGGTGAGCCAAGACCGGACTCTTAGGTTAAGGATAAGCGACCGGCTTGTAGTGCTTCACGATAATAGCAGTTACTATCCTAGGGCGATTTCTTCGGCTTGCATTTGCATATAGCATAGGTTTCAATTCCGTTATGCATCCCGCATGGAGAGAGCTGGGAGGCACTGTAAGTCTTCTTACTTAGCATGCATCATCGATTTCCGACTTGCATGGCTTTTCCGACTTCTCCCTCTGTTTTTGACCACCTAGGATGCTTAATGGAAATTGGGACCTCGATAGGTACGTGCATTGAAAATACCCAAAAAAGTGATAACTTAAATAAAAATCGGGACTGCTAACTCTATTAAACTTAAAAATAAAACGTAATGGATTCCTTGTCTTGGGGAGAGCAACCCCCTCATTGTATGCGTTTTAAGTGCTCACGTACACGCTAAGGAGTAGAGCCCAAATCCTATCAAGCCTCCTAAGTGTTTGTACAACTTTGTGTTTCTCACCTAACTCTAAAACCAAAAAGATAAATGACCGTCATCTGACAGTCTTCACTGTGTCGAGTAGGTGAATTGAGGGTTTGCCTTGTGTATTGATTGTGACTTGGAGTCCGTTGTGTTTTGCATTCATTATTAGAGTCATCGGTCCCGTCCGTGTGAGTCATGCATTTTTCATCTTTGAGTCTCTCTATCTCTCTTATACATATATCTCTTCATCATGCATCGAGTCGTGATATTGGCGCATGAGCTCAATCATTCTTCGCCAAGTCCTTTGTTTCCCGCTTCTTCACCATCTTCTATGTATCCATCGTACCATCTTCTCTGGCTCGAGGAGAGACCGCTCTTCGGACCGCAATTTTGACGGTGTTCCCGCCTTGTGTGGAACACCCAATTTTGTCTATGTCCCAATTTCCTCGCCCGCCCTCCTCGTACCCTCTGTATCATCTCTCTCTTTATCCGGGAATGTTGTGCATCTTGATGAGGCCCGCATCGAGGATTATTTATACAAGATTATTAGTGTAAGCCGGGCCCATGATGTTGAGGTTGCTGAGATCGATCTGGTGGATTTGTCTTTGATACATGCATATGGATTTCTTGAGGATTTTTGCTGATGCATAGAGCATAGGTGTGATGCATTATTGAGGAATTTTAGTTCTCGCACACCGGATTAAGGATGTGATGTGCTGCGATGAGTTGATGATGATATCATGAGCATTGATTGATCTATCTATTTGAGGTTCCACCCATCTTGATCTTTGAGGATTAACGGATTATTCTACTTTGGATTTCTTGATAACTGTGTGCGGATCCTGCATGATCTCTCATCTTCCTGATTAAGTCGTCCTTGATCTCCTGGCTCTTTGATCCACCCTGGCACTTGGAGGATTCCTGACTATCTTTCGTGCCATCTCAACTGACTGGATTGATCCGAGGGATGTATGGTGACTGAGATGATTATTTGCTCCCTTGCTTGATCTTATGCCCTCCGAATGATTGAATGATTTATTGTTTTTGAGGACCTGAGACGACTTGCCAGCATTCCCATGACCTTCATTGATATAGCTCGCATTGCTCCCCGAGGACTATCTGCGGGAGAATGCGATAATTTCTGGACTGTGGTTTCATACATTACTTGGGTCGCCATTTTGATGGGACCCGAAACCGAGTCAGCTGATATGCTTGATTGGCCTCCCTCTGTGACTATGTGCCCGATCTGTCGGCACATGAGGCCAACTGTCAGATTGCTCTCCTTGACGGTCCTCACAAGGCAGAGCTCCACTGTTCTGATTATTCCATGCATAGTTCATAAGCTCCCCGAGGGTTACCTGCGGGAGACTATGACATATTTCAGATCTTATTGGTCTCTTCTGCTGGTAGCCGATTTGTCGACTACTGAGACCAATATGGGGGTCCGTCTGATGGACCCGGCTCCTTTGATGCCTTCTCTCACCTTGACGACCCTCGCAAGGTAGAGACACATTCTGACTATTTCTTGCCTAGATCGTAGTACTCTCCGAGGACTATCTGCGAGAGTCTGCGACACTCCCTGTACGCTCGGTTCCACTGCTGACTGTGTCTCCGATCTGCGGAGCACGGAACCGAATCGTCTGTTATACATGATTTTGGTCCCATCTTGAGTTGCTTATCCGATCTGCGGATCATGGGACCCATCTGATTAGACTCCTTTGAGTATGCTTGCCTTGACGGTCCTCGCAAGGTTGAGCTTCTGATATCTGCTATTTTCATGCCCAGTTGGCAGCCCGCTCCCCGAGGGTTATTTGCGGGACGCTGCCACACTTTCTCGATTTTTCGGTCTCTTCTGCTGGTAGCCGATCTGTCGCCTATCGAGACCGTCTCTGTGATCCGTCTGATGGGTCAGGCTCCTTTGAGCCCGCTCTCCTTGATGACCCTCGGAGGGGTGAGCTTCTGTTCCGATTATTCATTGCTTAGCATGTACCACTCTCCGAGGGTTATCTGCGGGAGGGTACATCATTTTCTAGGTACTCGGCTTCATTTCTGGAGTCTCCTGTTGGTGGAGCACGAAGCCGAGTCTTCTGACTTTGTACTCGGTCTCCTCCCTGGTTGTGCCTCCTGTCTGTTGGAGCACGGAGCCGAATCTTCTGATTATACTCTGATTCTGCTCACCTTGAGGACCCTCGCAGGGTTGAGCCATGGCTTGCGGTATTCGGTGTGTACTTATGATCTTTCTACCTCACCATCATCGGGTACCATGATGTCTCCTATTATCTATCTTCCATATCTACTTGAGACATGATTGACCGGAGGAGTCTGTACTGCTCTTTCTTCCTCCCGATCTTACGGTATCGGCTATATTCTTCCATGATGATCATATGAGCCGTTCATCTGCTTCATGCTACCGGACCGGATATCTTTGCTTTCTGACCTGCTGTCCCCGGTAGCTGGCACCCACTTGATTGCATATTCGGGTGTATTTTCACCTTCTGACCGCGTCCTCGTTCTCACAGGGAGACGACGACGAGAGCACGGTTGTCGCTTATCAGACACCGTCCTGTACTTCAACAGTTTTTCACCGCCTGTATATATGTGTGCCTTGTTCATTCTTTCTCCCGCATGTTATGTGTGCCCTAGATCTATCGCCATATCTTTGGGACTACACTTAGGACGTACCTAGTCCTAAGTATAGGGGGGCACACACTGAGTTGTTCTTTCCTTGCACATTTTCGTCACTCCTGTTCTTGCCTATACTTAGGGATATCTCACCCTAAGTATAGGGGGAGTGATGTGTTTATTCTCCTAGATCTGTTCATCTATCTGTATATATCTCTTCTTTTCTTCTTTTCTTCTTTTCCTTTTCTATCTTCTGTATCTAAATAAAAGGTGTCACCCCTTTGTGTCAGTTTTCTGTACTTAGGACATACTTTGTCCTAAGTATAGGGGGGTGCAGCCCTGATTTGTTAATTCTTTGATCTGTTTCTTCCCACCCTTGACCCTCCCTGCCTTGTGTACAGTCTGCTATACTTAGGATTATTTGATCCTAAGTATAGGGGGGACGGTCATCTTCTTATTCATTTATCTCGTTATTCTTTCATTCGTTCAGTCGTTGTACTATAGACTTTCCTATACTCAGTACGAGTTATGTCTTCTCTTTCTCTTTTCCGATCTATGAGGACATAGCTCATGCTAAGTATAGGGGGGTCGTATATACTCTGTATATACTTTAGCCATAACTCGTACTTTTGTAATAATATGGCTAATAATTCTTTAAATTCGTTAAAAAAATCCTTAATAAAAAGATGGGATTATTCCTCAAATTCTTTTGTATATACTGATTAATAAATCAGGTGAAAATGTTTTTTGCAAAATGTTTGAAAAATAGTTTGAAAAGTATTGTGAACATTTATTGAAAACTATTTTGAAAATATTTTGTTACATATTTTCAACCTGTGTAAAGATGTGTGGTTTGTAAAGATTTATTTTCTTTGTGTGAAATAAAATGTTTGAAAAATGATTTGCAAATGGTTTGAAAAATGGTTGCAAAAATATTTTGAAAATCTATATATACTATTTTGAATAACCTTTGCAAAATGATTTTCAAATGTGTGTACATGTTTGTAAAAATGTTTGTAAAAATTATTTTGGACTATAGTTTTCAAAAACTGTTTGAAAAATTTGTGTCAAATAAATTTGAGGAATAGTCACATATAATAATAACTAATATAATATATATATATATATCTTATGAATAAAAATAATAAAAATAAACACAATTCTTTAATAAGTGTACATATATGCTAAATTGTAAATTCTTAATTCTTGTAAAATAAAGCGGCATGCCCGTGTAAATAACTGTACATATTTTATGCTTTGAGTGCCAAAATTCTTTTATTTGCAAAAATTCTTTGTGTAAAAATTCTTCTCTTTGTTTTCAAATTCTTTGAAAAATTGCATTATTCTTTGCATATTTGTAAATAGCATTTGCATAGCATTCATATTCTTTGATTGAGCTTGATGATTGAACTAGTCCAATAAAGTCGAAGATTGGAGCTTGGTTGGACCTTACCGCACCTAATTGCACTGGAACCTTATGGGAACTAGGTTTAAGGTACTTCAGGTCTATTCAGACTTAATTCTTTGAGAAATCAGGGCTGGGTTCAAGTCACCTCAGTGGACTAACTAGAACTCTTCGAAACACACGCATGACTCTTGTCGGCCGTGACCTAACTTGGACACTTGCACCTTTCACTTGGCTCAACTCAGTTGGAGTGGTGAGGGGGTTGGATTTGCCAGTCTGAGACGCACACGGGTGGAAACATTCGTCCTCGTCTAGGGAGGGAAGTACACCCCAACCTGGTCCAGTTTCAATGATGTCGAATGACAGGAGAGTGTGGGTTGCAATAAAGCTTCAAAAGAGGGATAGTCTTCTGGCTCAAGAGGAAAAAGTCCTTATGTAAATGCTGCTGTACATAGTATGTTGAAAAAAAAAAAGGAAAAACTCCAAAAAAGTGGACAGGCTTGTAAATAAAAATAAAAGTGCCTGCCGGAGTATGTATAGAAAATAAGCAAGCTTGAGCATCAAAGTTATACCATGTGAGCCTGCAGCTGGATGACTTGACTACACTGGTCTTGCATCCTAGGATAGGTAGCTACACTGGCTACCGTCCATTCTTTTCTCTACCCCCCTCCTCTTGAGTCGGATGCCACTTGAACTTAGAAGGGAATACCCCGCTCCTTGACGGTAGAGGGCTGGATTAGGGAATCATTGGGTTGTCATTCTGGAGAAGTCAGTTCCTTTGTCATTTCAGTTGGGGAGAGCCACCATCACTTACACCGTACAAGTCAGCTTCATAGTCATAAGGGTTTGCGTATGATGTAGTCTAGTTCTGACCTGGCTACTGAGGTGATTTGAACCAAGTTCTGTGACTCTCGAAGGCTGTTGTGTTTTAAATTTGGTTTCCGACTAGGTTCCATACACATTTTCACACCAAGGTCTAACTTGAGCTCCAAACTTTGATTTTGTACAGATGAGTTTAATAATCATGACCAATTCAATTATTCTTTAAATTCTTTATTTTTGCTTTTTCTTTTCTTCTTATTCTTTAATTCTTTTTACTTATTGCATAAGTGTTTGCTAGGGACTAGCAAAGGCAAGTATAGGGGGGTGATGAATCTCCATTTCATCACCTTTATTCTATCATTTTGGCCTTAAAAACCCCAGCAAATGCATGTAAATAGCATTAATTTGTACATATTAACATTCATTATCCATTTGTATTTATTATACACAAAATAAGGTTTTTAATGCCAAAATTATAGAATAAAGAGAAGAAAAGAAAAAGGAATAAAATATTGCAAATATTTTATGACCCGAACCCCGAGACCAAGGCCAGCATGGACTTGGTCGACAAGGAATAAAGTAGGGGGAGATAAGGGCCAGTGTACAATAAATACCTCATTTATTTATTCATCCATTTATGCATTTTTGACACCCATTTTGTAAAGAATTATTTATTCATCAAATTAAAATCTTTTGTACATGAAAGTTGTAGATAATAATGTAAATAAAAATACAAATTGAGTTTATGTAAAAATAATACTCAATGTACATTTTATACACAAAATAAAAACCAAAAATCTCAGCTTCACAGACCCATATCTTGCAAATAAAAACTCCAAATCACCCAAACTCACCTTTAATTGTATATAGCATTCCATGAACTATTTTATAAAATTGGTTTCATAATTTTTGGAGTCCATCTGTGGAAGTTAGGTTTTTGACCCTCATTGTATATAGTACCCAATTTAAATATTCATTTTATTCAATAATTATTATTTGTACAAAATTATATTTTTAGAATTTTATAAATAATATTTATAATACATGTACATATTGAAATTAAAAGAAAACCAAAAAGAAATTTCAAAAATAAAATAAGCCTAGATAATACCTAGGCAAAATACCTATGCTACCCATATGTATATAAATAAAGGGGAAAACATTCTTTAATTATTTTATTCATCTACATTTTTCTAAAAATATATATATTACACATAACTTATTAAAAATACAAATCCAAAATAAAAACAAATAAAATTCATCAAATAAATAAAATGTATATAATATATAGGTAAAATACCTATAAGTATACATACATACACATACATCTATTTATTTAAAAATATAAATAAACTCATTAAAATAAAATAAAAATATATTTATACTCACAAAGATAAATTATAAATTTATAAAATAAGAAACTAAAATAATAAAATAAAATAAATAAACTAAAAATAAAATATACAAAAATACATATAAAATACATACATATACACATTATTTTAATAAAACCATAATAAAATAATTCATAAAAATAAATAAAAATCATAGATAAATACTACGTTAAATAATAAACATTTTTTATTTTATACTTAAAAAATAATAAACTCATTTACTATTTTAAATAATTCATTCTTTATTTTCCAGCCTGTTTTGTCTTCTTGCGGCCTAGGTGGACCAATCAGGGCTTGGCCCGAGTTGACCCCGGGTCAACTGCCTCCTCAGCCTCTGCAGTACGTCTGAACTGTCTTGTCCCCCATCTTCTTGCCTTTTGCCCGCTCGATTCGTCCATCAATCGCCATCGAATCCTTCACGGATTTTATTCCCTGTACATCCCTCTCCCACGCCGTCCTCTTGGATTCTTTGTACATAGCCCGTATCGCCCGCTATGGCCCGGTCAATAAGGGTGCCCTTTTCGTCTATAAATAAGGAACCTCCGCCTTCCGCCCAAGTTTGGTCAATTTTCCCTCGTTCTCAGTCCCCACCTTCGGTCTAGCGTGCTCCTCCGTGACAGGGAGAAGCTCCTGGAGGGCTTGAGCGGGCTGGAGCGGTGGAGGTTGCACCCACGGCCACCAACTCCGGCGGTCCTGCTCCTTGGCCTCCCCGGCCAAGTTGAGCTGCGCACTTTATTTTTCTTAGGTAATTTTTATTCCCGTCGTTTTATTTCTGTATTTAAACTAGCACTTAGCTCGTAGGTGTAGCGTAACCAGGCCGATTCGTAGTTCGCCGGAGCTCCGCTCCGGCGAGCTTTTCACCGTATTCCCGACTGTTCTCCAACCCGCTTTCATCTTCATTTCATTCCTCAACGCCTTCTCCACTTCCTAATCACCTTGGCCAACCGGATCCTCTCCGGGATTCGCGAATCGATGCTCTCCTCCGCCACCTCGCCGGAGCATCGCCACCCACTGCCATATTTATGCTAACAGCTTCAAAACCAGGTCGAGGGTGACCCCCTCGAGCCTCTATACCTTCCTGTGCAGGTTAGGTGCCACGCAAAGCACCAGGAGACGATCTCCAAGCAGGCGGAGCTACCTGGAGTCGCATTTCTTCACCGAGCTCGTGGCGGACCTCCAGCGTTTCTCAGACCGAACCAAGACCTCCAGAAGATAGAGCCACCTGCCAGGAACCTCCTGGGACCTCTAGAACCCTCAAAGGCCGGCGGAGCAGCGAGATCTCACCGGAAGAAGCTCGCCCAGGCGAGCTTTCTTCCCAGTTCTTCCAGACGCCCTCCTCGCCGTTGGATGGAGAACGTGTACCAGGTCGAAGCTTCACCGTCAGATGGAACGAGGCCTTCACCGTCAGATCATCTGGGATGATCTAATCGCGAGCGTCCATCGACGAACCGTTACGCGCCGCTAGATGGACGCCACGTGTATAAGTGACCCACATCTCGCCGTCCACCAACGCGCAGTTAGGGGTAAATTGCATATCCCGTCCCCCGCATTTTTGTATTTAATATTTAGTGTTGTAAATATTATTGTCAGTTGTAAAATAAATGTTTAATTTGCTGAAGGACCCTTGAACTTTCATTTATTTACGTTTAGGTCCTTCCGCACCTCACGTGCAGTCCCACGTGAGGCGCGGATATTTTGCAGGCAACCCCTGGCGGGTTTTGTAATTGTGAATTAGTGCTAAAAATTAAAATAAATGTTTATTTCAGTATGTATTTTTGCACTGAAGCCCCTGTAACTTATTTCATTTGCAACAATACCCCTGCCAGGCTGCTTTACTTTTTGTGTCTTTATCCATTTATTAAAAATACCTATTAGGCTTCTAAAAATCCACAAAAATTAGGTTAGATGCTCCATGCCATGCTTGTTCACGCCCATTTTTTTAGTTTGCATTTTTTGCATTTTTCCTAATTATTAAAAATGAAAAAGAAGCCATTTTTGGTACTGTCTAAATTAGAAAATACAAAAAAATTAGAAAATGTTTTTGAAAAATTCCAAAAAAAAATTATATACGATATATTTATATATATATATTGAGTCCAGAAAATGAAAAACCCTAAAAATATGAAAAAGAAAATTAAAAAAATCATAAAACCCCAAAAGCAACATAAAAATTAGAAAAACTCTTTAAAAACCCTAAAAATACATTTCTCTCTTTTATAATTATCTATATATT
Organism: Ottelia alismoides; assembly: GCA_037367405.1. Classification (NCBI taxonomy): domain Eukaryota; kingdom Viridiplantae; phylum Streptophyta; class Magnoliopsida; order Alismatales; family Hydrocharitaceae; genus Ottelia; species Ottelia alismoides. The sequence continues at coordinate 610,378 of JAZKJV010006278.1, forward strand.
ATTATTAATATGTGAAAATTAATTTGGGCAATTTTGGGTATTATTTGATAATTTTAAAACCCAAATTATATACGGCTATTTATTTAGTCCTATACTGTGGACATTTTTGAATTAAAAAATACATAAAAATTAGAAATATATAAAAAAAATATAAAAAAAGGGGTTAAAAATATAAGTCTATATATTAAGTTTTTATGTTTATAAATATATATATATTCTATATTACTTCTCTCTCTCTTCTTATATATATATATATATATATATCTCTTTATATATATAGTATATAGATGTATATAATTAATAGTATAAAAAGAAAAGAAAATAAAAAAAGTATAAAATATAAAATCAAAATAAAAATTATAAAAACAAAAATATAAAAAAAAATTACAAAACCCAAAACCCACAAAAACAATAAAAAGACATGCACAATTGATTGAATAATTGAATGATACATGACATACAACCATTCGCCTCCCAGTGTTCGACCTCTACCTGTACTTACGCCTATACACATTTGCATGTAGAGTTATAATAAATTTTAACTCCACATTTTTGGATATTCATTGCATATATTTATTGTGGGTTAATTGTTGATCGATCTGGGAATCTTTAAGTGGTCAATGCAGCGACTTGATTTCTCGCCTCGTGAGATATCTAGACCCTTGATTTTCCCCAGTTATCACGTGGCGATCGATGGCTCCAGCGAACGGAGTCGTCGAGGTGCGGGGGTCGCGGCGAAGGGGCGTCAGGTCGCTTGAGGCGAGGGTGGTTGACGTTGAGGGCGGTGGAGAAGCAACCAAGCACGGAGGCCGCACCGAGGCACGAAGCTCGACGGGTGGAGCTCTGCCTTCTGATGAGCCGAAAAATCCCACAAAATCTGGGTAAAGGTAAAATCAATCAAGGGTCATTGCGACCCGGATCTTGAAGATCGGACTCAACAAGAAAAATAGACGACCAATATAAGAGTAATCAGTCAAAAGACGAATAAGCGGTCTCGCTATTTATTTAACTTGGTATAGCGACCAAGGTCGAACACAAGGAGCATGGGTTGGCCAAGTAGCCTACGAAGTAGTTAGAAAATGAAATAAAAGGATAAAATATTTTTTTGGCTGGATTTTATGTATTTTAAATTTTTTGTATTTTTAATTATAAAGAAAATATGTAAAAAGCAAGAAAAGGCACAAACAACCAATTATTTAACCACACAAATTAAATCAGAAAAATGCAATAAAAATGTTTTGGGGTTTTACAAATTTTTAAGTATTTTGGATAATTTTCTCAGATTTTTATAATTTTTTGTTGATTTTATAAAAATAGAAAAAGGCAAAAATAGGGGACTAATGTGTAGCCAGATTTGAAAGGCTATTTAAAAATAGGTAAATAGCCTATAAAAATCGGGAGATAATTTTATATGAAACTACAAATAAAAACTAAGCTACAGAAAGAGAAATTGCATTTTTTTATTTTTTTTATAATTTTTAATGATTTTTAAAAGATTTTTAGGATTTTTCAATTTTTAGGGGTTTTGTTTATCCAAATGCAATAAAAATTGGACTAAAGCAAATAATCACAAAAACAAACAGAACCTAATTTTTTTTTAGAATTTTTGGTGTGGTTTTTAGTATTTTTATGATTTTCCAATTTAAACAGTAGCAAAATAGAGGTTTTTGATTTTTTTTAAAAATAGCAAATAGCAATAAAAATGTCCCAAAAAATTAGTAAAATTTTTACACAGTGGAAGGAGCCACGTATCCAAATTTTCACAAAATTTGGATTTATTTGATATTTTAATCAACCAATAAGCAAGGTACAGCACACAGGGACCCAAGTGCAAATAATAAAAACCTTTCAGCCAAATGATAACATGCACAATAAATCCGGGACTGAAACTGCAAAAAGCCCAAAAAGGCACGAGGCACGTACGTGATTCACATTCACAGGGACTAAAATGTCATTCCTATTTATAAAGATATAACAGTAACATCACAGAATTCTAGGACAAAATATGCAAATGTTCCACAAATCACGTGTCAATGCACGTGCTCCACATACACAGGGACTAAATTGCAAATGCTAAAAGTCTGAGGTCCTTTGTGCAACTTATTCAAAATAAAAACAACTACGATCAATATTTACAGGATTAAACTATAAATGCTAAAGAAAGAGGGGCCTAAGAGATATTTACCCCTTTATTATGATCCAACGGCTGACAGGAGGTCTTCTTCAAATCGAACAATGGAGAAGCGTTGACACTCCTTCGGAGATGAGTGTCCTGGATCTAATCCGCAGATGGATCGAACGGTGGAGAACCTCCCTCAGATGGATGGACAAGATCTGATCTAGCACAAGGGGGGGCTTGATCTACGACTCCGGAGGCTCCTGGAAGAACAAGTCGCCGGCGAATTTTGCCGGGACAATGTGCGCGTGAGGGACCTCCTCCGATGCTGCGGAGATGGGCGAATCGAAGATGAGGGACGTCCGCAGCGATTGCGATGCTCAGATGAGGTCGGGAGGACCTGGAGGGTCCCCGGCGACGATGAAGACCTGGAGCGCTTATGCTCTGAAATACGAACCTCCAGGTGAGGTTCTGGGGTGCTAAGACCTGCTCAGAAGAAATGCTGGATTGAGGGAAAACTGCCTCTACCCGTTAGTGGGCGAAGGAGGTGATCGTGTGGGGAGGAGCGGCGCCCTCCGGCGAGGCGACGACGGAGGAGGGCGATGATCATGTTCCTGGGCAAACTATGGTGAGCGAATGGGCAAAGAAGGTGGGGAGAAGTCTCATGGAGGTGTTGGTGTGGTCGGAAGGGGAAATGGTCTATCGGAGCGTGGTGAATCGGCCAGCGGAGACCGGCGACGCAAAACCTAAGAATCGAGACTAAGGCTAATCTAAGGGCTATAGAGGTTACCTGATGATAGGACGTGTCTGCGGGGGAGATGATGGATCTCCTACGATCCTCGCCTCAATGGAGCGACGCCTCCAGAGGCTCGAGCTCGCCGATGGCGGAGCGCGGCGGCGCTGACCACCGGACCTGGGGCTAGGGCGCCTCTATCCTCGCTGCAACACCTCATAGGGCTTGCAGTCACTCAAGGCAAGAAGGTGGAGTCCTGGGAGTCGAAGACGGTGGCCGAAGGTGCGGTAAAATGCGGCGGGAGGCGAGGCTATATAGGAGTGAAGGTCCGGGAAGATGGGAGTCAGGCACGTTATCCGATGCACGGACCCCTAGAGAGAAGAGCAGGCGTGAATCACGGATCAAGGAGCTGCAATCAGAGCCCGAGGTTCGAGGGAATGGGTGGCGGGCCGATCCGAAAAAAAGGAGAAATCGGGTCGGTGACCAGGTTCGCGAAGAAGAGGTCCGCGGGGGAGAGTTGACCGGGGGTCAACAATCCCCCGTGGACCAATCATAAAATTCCAGCCCTGGAATTATTTGTAAATTCATTTTAAATTAGTAAATGATTTTATTTAAAAATATTTACAACATAAAAAATGTTTATTATTTTTCAAATTATTTTTTAGTGATATTTATTTATTTTTTTGAAAAATAAATTAATGTATATATATAGTATATTATTATATATAGGTAAAAATACATGGGTATTTTTATTTTTATTATTTTCTTTTTGCATAATTATCCTCATTTTATATTTTATTTATTTACAACATAAAATATGGGATAGAAAATATTTTTTATTTAATTTTTATTTTGTATATTTACATGGTGAAAAGAAATAGGTATATGTACATCATTACATAGTATATACAAGAGTGAGAGAGAGATTTTATTTTTATTTTATTTTTATTTTTCTCATTTTTATTTTATTTTTATAAATATATACACACTATGAGAAACACATAAATATTTTTATTTTATGAAAATTATATATATACACATGGAGGGGGAATATATGTGTGATGAATGGCCCTATCTCTCTCTCTACTTGTTTTATTTTGCGGTCAGGCCAATGATTGCCCCTCCCTTGGGTTCGGGTCACTCAATATTTATTCTAAATATTTCCCTCTTTTTCTTTATTTCATTTCTCCTTTATTTTTGTACAAAAAAATGCTAATTATGGCTATTTACACAATGCATGCAAGTTGATAATTTATTCTATTTACAAATATTTATATGGTGTTTTGCAAAGATTTTTAGCTAAAATAAAGGAATAAAGAGTGATGAATGGGGATTCATCACCCCCTATACTTTACTTTTGCTAGTCCTTTAGCAAACACTTATTTGAAAAAGAAGTGCAAAAGAGAAAGAAAAAGAAAAAGAAAAAGATGGGAAATCAAGGTTGATTATTAAACTTTCCTTCATTAAATTGAAATATGGAGCTCAATCAGACCTTTGAATTATTAATTTGTCGGAACCTTATTTGGACTTAAGCTTAAAATTTAACAGCCTCTAAGTTCCACCAATCTATGGTCAAGACTCCTCAATAAACCAGATCAGAACAAGTCTACATATACACACTCTATGACAATAAATCTTTCCTTGTACTGTGTAAGTGAAATGTAGCTCCCCACCTCAGAAATGACAAAGAAACAACCTCCCTCAACTTGGTAACTCTAATGCATCGGTCTAGCAACTCTTTCCTCGAGGAGCAGGGTATTCCCTTCTAAGTTCAAGTACAACTGGCTCAAGAAGGGGGGGGGAAGAAGAGAATGGACCATGATCAGTGTAGCCATGTATCCTTGGGAGCTCTAACCAGTGTAGCTGAGTCTCCCGCTGCAAGCTTCATGAGATGGTCATGTGTAACATAAGCTTTGCTTTATTTGGCTATATATAATCTGGTGGGATTATTAAATTTTCAATCCGACCCACCACTTTTTTGGAGTTTTTTTTCTTTCTTTGCACTTTTTTTAAATGTGCATATGTACAACGTATCTACATGGTGCAACATATATACATAAGGAGTTTTTCCTCTTGAGCCAGTAGACTATCCCTCTTTTGAAGCTTTATTGCAACCCACAACTCCTGTCTTTAGACTTCATCACCACCAGATAAAGTTGAGACGCACTTCCTTCACTATAAGAAGAGGAGAGGTTCCGCCTAGAAGTACTACCCTCATATGCTACCCCAAGCCAAAGGAAACTGCCTCCTCACCACCTCATCCGTGGATAGCTATGTGTAAAGTGCTGGGGCAAGTAAAGCCATTGTCTCTGAGAGTCATGTGTGCGTTGTTAAGTGCTTTACTTAGGCTCATCAAGATGGCATATGCTCATAGCCTAGTGAACTCAAAGAATTAAGTCCCAATAGACCTGAAAAGTCTTAATCCTAAGCCCTATAAGGTTCCTCTTAGAATTAGGTGGATTAAGGTCTTAACCAAGCTGTATTTGTTAATTTAATTCCAGGCCAGTTTAAATGTCAACTATGATTTGGAAAAACTGTACAAATATTTACAAAGATGCAATTTTACAAATTTTTACGTGCAAAATTTTTAAAAAATGTTTGAAAATATGGATGTATGCATGAATGCGAAGTTTTGCAAAATATTTACAAAAATTTACACAAGGTTTTTGCAACTTTTTGTTTTTCAAACATTTTACAAAAATTTTGAACTATATACATAGTTATGATATCAAAATATTTGCAAACTATTTACACAAATCATTTTTACAATCATTTGTACAAAAATAATTTTTTATAAATAGATAGGTATGTGCAAGAAGAATTTTATGTATTAGGGAAAATTTTTAAATTTTATGGATTTTTAGCCATTTTATTTATTAACACACTCACACAATGTACGAGTTATGACTAAAGTATATATGAAATATATACGACACCCCCTATACTTAGCTCGAACGGTGTCTTCAGAGTGATCAAGAGCGATGAAGAAGACATAACTCGTGCTTAGTATAGGGAAGTGAAAAGGAATGGTATGTACAAAGACGAATGAAAGAATAGAATAAAGAGGACTCGGTGTTTCCCCCTATACATAGGATCAAGTAATCCTAAGTATAGCAAGCTGTACATGAAGGGAACCCCGAGTGGAAGGATGTACAAGGTCAACCCCCCCCCCCCCATACTTAGGGTAACAAAACAGAGGTAGAAAGAATGGATAGAATACCCAAGAGTCCTACACCCCTCCTGTACTTAGGGTAAAGTGCACCCTAAGTATAGTAGAATCATAAGATGGAGAAGGGGTGTGGGACTAAAGAATGGAGTGATATGGACATCTAGATCTATACAAGTCGGGAGAACAGTGATAATCAGGCGTGAGATGCAATAGATGTGAGTCAAAAGTCCACATCTCACGCAAAGTGAATCGAGACAACATCAATGACCCATGGCTCATGATCTAGATATGGCTTGAGCCGCTAACCGTTAACACGAAAGGTAGCATCCGAAGACAACTCAGATATATCAATACTCCCATTGTCATGCACCTTTCAAACCAGATAAGGTCCCTTCCATTTTCTTTGTAGCTTCCCCGGAAATAAACGATGCCTAGCATCAAACAACCATACTCTCTATACTGGTTCAAATTGCTTGTGGTTGATATGAGAATCATGCTACTCCTTCACTCTCTCCTTATACTGTAGGCTGCTCGAAAAGGTTGTATCACGAAGCTCCTCCAGGGCTGCTAACTCTACCCTCCTATGATCTCCTACACTCACTGGATCCAAAAGTATATCAGTAACACCCCAAAGTGACCTATGTCTCAGCTCAACAGGTAAATGGCAGGGCTTTCCATAAACGAGGCGAAAGGGAGATGTACCCAAAAGAGTCTTGAAGGACGTCCTATATGCCCACAAGACCGAGTCCAAAAGCTGTGACCAATCCTTTCGGTCAGGGCAGACGACCTTCTGCAATATAGTCTTGATCTCCCTATTCGACACTTCAGCAAGACCATTCGTCTGATGGTGGTATGGAGTGGCTACTCGATGGTCTATGCTGAACTCGCTAGCAAGGGCCTTTACCTTATCGTTGACGAAATGAGACCTTCCATCAGATATCAACACTCGAGGTATCCTGAACCGTGAAATGATATTCTTCCTCAAAAATCTGCAAACAGTCCTAGCATCTACGGTTCGGGCGGGGATGGCCTCAACCCAACAACTCACATAATCCATGGCCAACAGAATGTACTCAAATCCCCGACTCCTAGGGAATGGACCCATGAAATCGATGCCCCATGCGTCAAAAACCTCACAGAAGTGAATGTGATGCATCGACATCATATCACGTTGTCCACAAGTGCCCATCCTCTAACAGTCAGTACACCTCTTCACGAACTCATCAGAGTCCTTGAAGAGAATAGGCCACCATAGGCCGGATTGGAGCACTTTCTGTGCCGTTCTCCTCCTAGAGTGATGTCCTCCTGCCTCAAGCTTGTGGCAGTAATTAAGGACGCTATGGTGCTCCTCCTGAGGAATGCACCGACACTAGATACTATCCCCTCCTTCATGATAAAGGACGGGATCCTCTCAATGGTAAAACTTGGCCTTCACGAGGAAGGTCTCAAGTTTCTGTCTGGGCCAATCTTGTGGAACTTTCTTGGCGACAAGATAGTTCACAATATCGACATACCATGGGAGAGAGGCGATAGCAAGGATCGCCTCATCTGGGAAGGTCTCACATATAGGCTCAGTCTGCTCGGAATCCTTAAGATACTCCAATCGGGAGAGATGATCCGCCACCACATTCTTGACTCCAGGCTTATCCTTAATCTCTATATCAAACTCCTGGAGTAGAAGGATCCATCTGGTCAATCTGTCTTTGGCATCCTTCTTTGTCATGAGGTAACTGATGGCGGTATGATCAGTATAGATGGTCACTCTAGATCCAATGATGTAAGATCTGAACTTATCTAGGGAGAAAACTACGACTAGCATCTCCTTCTCAGTAATGGTGTAGTTCCGCTGAGCGGCATCCAAAGTACGGCTAGCGTAGTGAATAGCAAAGGGGACTCCATCCCTCCTCTGTCCCAGCACGGCTCCCACATAAAAATCGAAGGCATCCATCATGATCTCGAATGGGAGAGACCAATCAGGCAGCTGGAGAAAAGGAGCCTCTACAACATGACTCTTGAGAGTCTCAAATGAAGATAGACACTTACCATCAACAAGGAACTCAGTGTCTTTCGTCAGCAGATCAGTCAATGGTCGAGCAATCCTACTGAAATCATGAACGAAGCGCCGGTAGAAACCGACGTGCCCCAGAAAAGACCGTAACTACCGCAAGTTGGACGGTGGATTGAGTTTTCGAATGACATCCACCTTGGTCGGATCAACCTCCATGCCCCTGTTGGAGATGATATGGCCAAGCACCGTCCCTTGAGTCACCATGAAGTGACTCTTCTCCCAAGACAACACAAGGTGAACCTCTAAGCATCGCTGAAGGACGTGGTCTAGGCAGTCAAGACAAGAATCGAATCCGTCGTCGTAGACCGAGAAATCATCCATGAAGACCTCCAAGCACTCCCCCACCATGTATGAAAAGATGGACAACATGCATCTCTGGAATGTCGTCGGAGCGTTGCACAATCCAAATGGCATGTGTCTGAAAGCATATGTCCCGAAGGGATAAGTGAATGTGGTCTTGTCTTGGTCCTCGGGCGCAATGGCCACCTGATTGTATCCGGAGTACCCGTCCAAGAAACAGTAATGGCTCTTCCCTGCCAGCCTCTCTATAATCTGATCAATAAAAGGTAGGGGGAAATGATCCTTCTTGGTGGCCTGGTTCAATCGTCTGTAGTCCACACAGACCCTCCAAGAAGTGGGTACCCGAGTAGCGATCTCCTCTCCGGACTCACTAACAACTGTGGTGATGCTCGTCTTCTTGGGCACCACAAACAACGGATTGACCCATTTGGAGTCGAAGATGGGGTAGATAAAATCGGCGCTCCACCATTTCGAGATCTCCTTCATGACAACATCTCGAAGGTTCGGGTTCAGCTGCCGTTTGAACTCACACGACGGCTTCGCGTCCTCCTTGAGATAGATACGGTGGGAGCACAGGGCCGGACTTATCCCCTGGAGATCGGCTACACTCCATTCTATCGCCTTGCGGTTCTTTTCAAGAACCCCCATCAGACGGGATTCCTGCTCTCCAGTCAAACCAGGGAGATAATGACTGGGTACATCTCATGCTCACCCGCAAGGAACCTATACTTCAGTGATGACGGTAGCGGCTTCAGCTCTGGACAAGTAGGTGTTGGCAGATCTGGCCTCTGAAAAGTCTGAGTGAATGCGGCCAAATCTGCATGGGAGAATGAGAACTCTCACTCGCAATCTGAATCTAGTGATGGATGCTCTGCTGGTGTGTCTCTGCTCTGTGCGGGATCAGTCTCTTCCCTAGCTGTAGGCTCTGTGGAAGTCAGACAAGGTATCAAATCATCAAACTCTACCCAGTCTAAATCTGACTCCGAGGGATCTATATCAGAATCATAAACAAAATATGCCTCACGATCTGGAACCGACTCTGCTGCCTGAGATGTATCCTGGACCAGGAATGCACTCTCCAAGCTCTCCTCTGCTAGCGTCTCTGCATCAGCAAACTCTGAAGGTGAGAGGATGGCTTGTGCTACTGGATCTGCCCAAACTACCTTGTCATCTATGATCACAAAATCGCAGTCCTGGTTGATGTCTCGCCCAGCCTCTGTCATCTGCTTTGAATATGAAGTTGGCTTTGAGCAAGCTGAATCCCTGGCTCTAGTCTCCTCGACCGTCTCTATTTGTATACTCTCACCCTCGACGTAAAAGTACACCTTCCCACTATCATGATCGGATACGCCTTGGCTGTGGCCAAGAACGAGCGTCCTAAAATGACGGGGGTATTGGTCACAGACTCAGGGATCTCCATGTCCAATACAACGAAGTCCATAGGGAATTTCAGGCCCTGAATTGTGACGACAACGTCCTTCAGCAACCCCTCCGGCCTCTTGACAGATGATCAGCAAACTGAAGGACCATCCTGCTCTGTCGGATAGGGCCCAACTCGAAGCGGTCAAGAAGGGCTGCCGGAAGTAGGTTGATTGAAGAACCGTTGTCTAATAGAGTGCGGTCGAACCTCTGCTCATGAATGTGGCATCTGACATACAGGGCTCCTGCATCTGGACTCTTGGCTGGCAAACGGTTCTGGATCGCGAAACATGTGGCACGAGTGAGCACATGGATCTCTGACTGATGGTTCCGCCTCTTCCTCCTAACTGCGGTCCTGTCTCTGAGTAATCTCTGGAAGAGAGGTATGTGCTCCAAGGCCTCCTGTAGAGTCAGCTGTATGTGAAATATATCTATCATCTGCTGGTTGAACTCTATCTGATGGTTCTTTTTAGGATTTTCTTTTTTTGCCCCTTAGCTAAGTGGAGTGCTTGGGGAAAGGGGACTACAGGATCCTTCTCAGATGAAGGACTAGGAGAGGGTCTGGAATGCTCCTGAACAGTAGAATCCACACATACATCATCAAGCAACACAGATGGATCCAAAAATAATATACCCTTTCCTTTATTTGCAGAAATGTCCTGAGATACATGCATTGAAGGAAAAACAACAGGACTAGTAGAACGGTAAATGGTGGCCTCAGTGCCACCCTCGGCATCTGGAATCGCGGCATCAGTACCATGCTCTGGCTCAACAACTGATCTGGTGGCGTCAGTACCACCTCCTCCAACTGGTGAAGCGACGACCTCAGTACCGTCGGTTGGATCAACATCCTTGGTGGAATCAGTGCCACCGATATCATCATGCTCCTGAGCAGCATCAGCACCACTCTCTTCCTCGTCTGACACTCCTGAAGTGGTGTGGGATCGTCGCTCAGACGAGGTGCCTCCTGCTGGCATCCTACCACTCCTAAATGTAACAAAATCAGCATCAAACATGTATGCAGACATATCACCAAGTGAAGCACTAGGAGTGGTAATCTCAGTGAACTCTACCTGCTCAGACTTCCTCTTGAGGTTGTTCGGGTTCGGCTCGATCTGGGAAGGGATGTCGGCCTTCCCTCTCACAATCTCCCTCATCTCCTGACGGAACTCATCCATCTCCCGTCGAAATGTGGCATGCTGCTCGGACATGAGGCGGGCTAGATCATCCAGTGCAGGGTTCTCATAGGTCGGTCCATGAGAACCAGACGGGTGGCCTCGCTAATAATGAGGCTGCTGTTGCTGGTGAGGGTGAGAGGGGTACTGCTGATGATACTGCTGCTGAGGTTGCTCTCGCCTCCAAGGTTGTCCCTGCTGATAGGGACGAGGACCATATTGCTGGTGGTGGGATGGCTGTTGCTGCTGTACTGGAGGCTGGGGTAGATGGTGAGTCTCTCGCTGCTGGTCGTACTGGCCACCCTGAACTGGAGGCTGTTGCTGGGAGCTGGTGCCTCCGACTGACCAGCGGAATCCGTGATGGTCTCGTCGGATACCGGGCTGGGGTCGGTCATACCAAATCCCGTTGACATCCATCAATGGCTCCTACTCGTAGGTGGGTGGAGGGAGTACTGCCAGGGGCTGGTCCGCCTGGTAGCCCACCATCTGAGTGTCCTGGAATGGTGGTGGCTGGTAGAACTGCGGTGGCTGCTGGTACGACTCTGCATGTACAAGGTGGACCTATCTAGGCTAACTGGAGTGCTGGGACGAGCTACCATTACTGCTCGGATCACCCCGTGACCTGAGATGGGGCTGAGAAGCCATCTATGCCTCTTGGAGACACATGATCTGGGTCTTCAGGTCACTCAACGTCCGTGCCATCTGATCCATCTGCGTGATGCCATGGCACTGCTTGTTCCCAATCAACTCGATCTGGTCCAGCTTCTCGTTGATAATGCCCATGTCTGTGGCTGTAGACTCTGCATGTGTGGATGCCGTTGACGAAGTAGAAGGACCAGCATCGACCTGTGCTATCCTCTGAAACTGCACGGCCTGTGGCTGGGGGCGTCCCTGATGTAGAGTCGGGTCTGGGACATCACGGTGTAGTTCTCGGCCATCTTCTCGTAGATGGCCCAGACCTGATCCTCATCCTTGGCGAAGTAGGAACCACCACTAGAAGCATTCACCAAGCCCTGCAGCTCTAGTGTCAATCTGCAAAAGAAGCTCTGAACTAGGTTCGACTTCGTGATATTGTGGTGCAGGCATCTGTCGGTAAGCTCTCTGAACCTCTCCCATGCCTCATGGAACTGCTCGTTGGGAAGCATGGAGAAGTTGCTGATCAAGGCCCTCGCTGCATTGGTCCGCCCGAGTGGATAGTACTTGTTCAAGTACTCGGTGCGGAGCTGCTCCCAGGTGTAAACAAATCTCCCTAAATGCTTCAGCTAGTTGGCTGCTCTGTCACCAGGGAGAAAGGAAAAGCAATCATCTGAATGGTATCCTCGTCCACCTGCCGATCGCGGACAGTGCTGCAGATCATCTCAAACTCCTGGAGATGAAGATGGGGCTCCTCAGTGGCAATCCCGTGGAAGTGGGGGAGAAGCTGAAGTGTCTGTGGGGGGAACTTGAAGTCCCCTACGATCGCCGGAAGTACAATCCACCGGTGAGTAAGTGTCGATCCAGGGTTATGCAACTCTTGCATCGGACTTGGTTGATCTGTTGTTGCTGCCGGCTGGACTAGCTCCTCCGACTGATTTGGGTCTCCCGCTCATGCGGCTCTCGGCTGATCTCTCACCATCCTCAACCTCTCCATCTCTCTCCTCATCTCTACCATGAAAGCTCCCTGATCCTGTATCTGGCGCTGCATAGTCTCGAGGGAAGCTAACATGGTGTTGTTGGTCGCACCCTGGTCCAACACATATGCCGTCGTCTTTGGCCTCTGACCCTCGGTGCGCTCCTCACTACTGGCCATGGTCTCTGCAAAGGCAAAAGACCCAAACTCAGGTGCCGATAAATCATCTTTCTGTTGTCTCTGATCTGGCTGCGGCACTGGTATCTCAGGATCAGTGGTAGAAGGGTGGTCAAGGGAGAAAAGAGCGGAATCGAACTCGGGTTCGGAGAGCGGGTCTTGGCTCTCATGAACCAACCTAGTTGAACGGGTTGGAGTGCTAAAAAGCAGTGCAGCCAAAAGCTACCTAAGAGACCTCCTTCCCATCATCTTGATCACGCGAGTCAGGAGGATGAGATCTGAAAAACACTCAAGATGAGCAAACAAACCCCAGGTTCACGTACACAACACCGAGCTAATGACCGTAAGAGATCGGTCGATTATCTTGTCAATTTCATTTTAGGTGATAATGTCAGTCTATCAGAGAGGTTACACGAGCTGATGGGAATCCAATCCTCCCAACAGACTGTCCCATATAAAAGACCGGTAGTCTTATCGTAGATCAGATATGGCTCTAGCCTAGTGTACGGATCTCTCTCTCACTCATCCAAACCAGACAATGAGGGGGTTGCTCTCCCCAAGACAAATTTTTAGATGAAGTGTCTTTTAGGGTCAAGTGTGTTTAGCAGACCCAATTTTATAGTTTTTTTTCTTTTTTTAGGTATTTTTCAATGAAACCAACGCCTAACAAATTTTTCGGTTCTTCTAATTATTTAAGTCCGAAAACAGGAGGGAGAAGACGAAAAAGCCGATGCGCGATGAACTCAATGATGCATGCAGAGTAAGAGATGCGTACCTGACTCCAGCAGTCTACATGCAAAGTGATCCGCGCATAAAAGTAAAGGCAGAAAATAAACTACCTATATGATGTACGAGAAATCGTCCTTAGACAGAGCAATTTCTACACGTGAAGCACAATAGCCGGGTACTCAAACCTAAGTTCGGAGTCCTATCTTGGGAGCCACTCGGTGTCCGCCACAACGGATCCTGCACGTGTTGTATGTGACTCCTCAAGACGCGTGGACTAGAGTCTAAGTAATCCGGCTTTTTTCTTGTGAATTAATTAATTAGGTCCAATTACGATCTAACAGGAGCAGGCAGATAATTAGGGATTGGATCCTAATCAATTACGTCACAATCAAGAGAAAATCCTAAGCTAAGGCCAAAACCGTGTAAATCAGATAAGCAGTTAATAAAAAATGCGAGAAAACTAAAAACCGGCGAAAAACACGGTGAGGTCCCCTGAGCACAACGGTGCTGGGCGAAACAGACCCCGGTAGTCACTGATAAAGTCCAAGTCCCTGTATTATTACAATAATAGAGGTTCTACTGAAAATAAAACTAAACTACGGCTATGGCTATCTACGTTAAGCTACGATTATTTTGCGATTATTTGTGCGGCTCCCGCACTCCTGCTCAGCTCCTCGCACTCTCCTGTATTCATTGCAGAAAAGAGCCGCCTCCGAATCCCGCAATTGTGTCGGCTTCTGAAAAAGACGCCTCGATCCTCGGGCCCTCGCAAGAAAACAAGACAGAGTGTATCATACCAGATTATTATAACAATATGCAAATAAAATCAGATATCTACAACTATCCACAGAAAAGTCGCGAAAAAGCCGTGAAAATCAAAAAAACGATTACTAAGTCGTGCTCCCCGGCAATGACGCCATTCTGGTGAGTTGAAAAATCCCAAAAAATCCGGGTAAAGGTAAAATCAATCAAGGGTCGTTGCGACCCGGATCTCGGAGATCGGACTCAACAAGAAAAATAGACCACCAATATAAGAGTAATCAGTCAAAAGCCGAATAAGTGGTCTCGCTATTTATTTAACCTGGTATAGCGACCAGGGTCGAACACAAGGAGCACGGGTTGGCCAAGCGGCCTACGAAGTAGTCAGAAAATGAAATAAAAGGATAAAATATTTTTTGATGGATTTTATGTATTTTAATTTTTTTGTATTTTTAATTATAAAGAAAATATGTAAAAAGCTAGAAAAGGCATAAACAACCTATTATTTAACCACACAAATTAAATCAGAAAAATGCAATAAAATATTTTTGGCTTTTACAATTTTTAATGTTTTTGGTAATTTTCTCATATTTTTATAATTTTTTGTTGATTTTATAAAAATAGAAAAAGGCAAAAACAGGGGACTAATGTGCAGCCAGATTTGAAAGGCTATTTAAAAATAGGTAAATAGCCTATAAAAATCTAGAGACAATTTTATATGAAACTACAAATAAAAACTAAGCTATAGAAAAAGAAATTGCATTTTTTTATTTTTTTTAGAATTTTTAATGATTTTTATAAGATTTTTAGGGTTTTCAACTTTTAGGGAAATCGGACTGAAGAAATAATCACTAAAACAAACAGTACCTAATTTTTTTAGAATTTTTGGGTGGTTTTTAATATTTTTAGTTGATTTTCCAATTTAAACAGTAGCAAAAATAGAGGTTTTTTATTTTTTTTTAAAATAGCAAACAACAATAAAAATGTCCCAAAAATTAGTGAAATTTTTACACAGTGGCAAGAGCCACGTGTCCAAATTTCACAAGATTTGGAGTTTATTTGATATTTTAATCAACCAATAAGCAAGGCACAACACACAAGGACCCAAGTGCAAATAATAAAAACCTTTCAGCCAAATGATAACATGCACAATAAATCCGGGACTGAAACTGCAAAAAGCCTAAAAAGGCACGAGGCACGCACATGATTCACATTCACAGGGACTAAAATGTCATTCCTATTTATAAAGATGTAAACAGTAACAGCACAGAATTCTAGGACAAAATATGCAAATGTTACATAAATCACGTGTCGATGCACGTGCTCTACATACACAGGTACTAAATTGCAAATGCTAAAAGTCTGAGGTCCTTTGTACAACTTATTCAAAATAAAAACAACTACGATCAATATTTACAGGACTAAACTATAAATGCTAAAGAAAGAGGGGCCTAAGAGATATTTACCCCTTTATTATGATCCAACGCCTGACAGGGGATCTTCTTCAGATCGAACGGTGGAGAAGCGCTGACACCCCTTTGGAGATGAGTGTCCTGGATCTGATCCGCAGATGGATCAAACGGTGGAGAACCTCCCTCAGATGGATGGACAAGATCTGATCTAGCGTGAGGGGGGGGGGGCTCGATCTACGGCTCCAGAGGCTCCAGGAAGAACAAGTCGCTGATGACTTTCGCCGGGCCAATGTGCGCGCGAGGGACCTCCACTGGTGCTGCGGAGATGGGCGAATCGAAGATGAGGGACGTTCGTAGCGATTGGGATGCTCAGATGGGGTCGGGAGGACCTGAAGGGTCCCCGGCGACGATGAAGACCTGGAGCGCCTATGCTCTGAAATCCGAACCTCCAGATGAGGTTCTGGAGTGCTAAGACCTACACAAGAGAAATGCATGGGCGAAGGAGGTGATCGTGTGGGGCAGAGCGGCGCCCTCCGGCGAGGCGACAATGGAGGTGGGAGATGATCCTGTTCCTGGGCAAACTAGGGTGAGTGAATGGGCGAAGAAGGTGGCGAAGTCTCATGAAGGTGTCGGTGTGGTCGGAAGGGGAAATGGTCTATCGGAGCGTGGTGAATCGGCCGGCGGAGACCGGCGATGCACAATCTAAGAATCGAGATTAAGGCTAATCTAAGGGCTATCGAGGTTACCTGACGATCGGACACGTCTGTGGGGGAGATGCTGGATCTCCTACGATCCTCGCCTCAATGGAGCGACGCCTCCAGAGGCTCGAGCTCGCTGATGGCGGAGCACGGCGACGATAACCACTGGACCTGGGTCTAGGGCGCCTCTATCCTCGCTGCAACACCTCCTAGGACTTGCTGTCACTCAAGGTAAGAAGGTGGAGGTCCTGGGAGTCGAAGACGGTGGACGAAGGTGCGGTAAAATGCGGCGGGAGGCGAGGCTATATAGGAGTGAAGGTCTGGGAAGATGGGAGTCAGGCGCGTTATCCGATGCACGAACCCCTAGAGAGAAGAGCGGGCGGGAATCACGGATCAAGGAGCTGCAATCGGAGCCCGGGGTTCGAGGGAATGGGTAGCGGACCGATCCGGGAAAAAAAAGGAGAAATCAGGTCGGTGACCGGGTCTGGCAAGAAGAGGTTCGCGGGGGAGAGTTGACTGGGGGTCAACAATCCCCCGTGGACCAATCATTAAATTCCAGCCCTGGAATTATTTTAAATTCATTTCAAATTAGTAAATGATTTTATTTAAAAATATTTACAACATAAAAAATGTTTATTATTTTTCAAATTATTTTTTAGTGATTTTTATTTTTTTTGAAAATTAAATTAATGTATATACACAGTATATTATTATATATAGGTAAAAATACCTGGGTATTTTTTATTTTTTTATTATTTTATTTTTGCACAATTATCCCCATTTTATATTTTATTTATATACAACATAAAATATGGGATATAAAATAATTTTTATTTAATTTTTATTATGTATTTACAAGGGGAAAAGAAATAGGAATTTGTACATATTTACATGGTATATACAAGAGTGAGAGAGAGAATTTATTTTGTTTTATTTTTATTTTCTCATTTTTATTTTATTTTTATAAATATATACACACTATGAGAAACACATAAATATTTTTATTTTATAAAAATTATATATATACACATGGAGGGGGAATATATGTGTGATGAATGGCCCTATCTCTCTCTACTTGTTTTATTTTGCGGTCAGGGCAATGATTGGCCCTCCCTTGGGTTTGGGTCACTCAATATTTATTCTAAATATTTCCCTATTTTTCTTTATTTCTTTATTCCTTTATGTTTGTACAAAAAACATGCTAATTATGGCTATTTACACAATGCATGCAAGTTGATAATTTATTCTATTTACAAATATTTACATGGTGTTTTGCAAAGATTTTTAGCTAAAACAAAGGAATAAAGTGTGATGAATGGGGATTCATCACCTCCGTAGTGGTCGAGCGATGGCGACGACGAAGGAGGCGCGGCGACGAAGGGCTGGAAGGTGACAATGCAGATGCAGTGTGTTTAGCAAAATTTTTTGTACAGACTGACAACGGACACCCGGACACAGTCAGTTTCTTTGATTTCAGTTTTAATCTGGATTTGTATTTAGTGTCGCTTATTAAAACTTTCATCAAAGGACACAAGTGAAGAAGAAATAAAATTAAAAGGGAAAATTATGTACATAAAAACTCAGGTAAAAAATAGCAAAAAGTCAAAATGTGCAAAAGAGGCCCAAAACCCAACTTTCACATATGAGCTTCGAATTTTACGAAATTGGTCCTTTTTTGAAGGTATTTGAAAATGGAGTACTTTAAAAGTGAGTAGACCAAAAGTGGACACTGTATGTGCGATATATGTGCGTTTTAGTTCGTCGGATGTGAAATTATACTTTAGGATTATTTGACATTTATTTGAGTTATTAATTTTTTTGTATGTTTTTTATTCTTGTTAGTAATATCTACACAATGGAGGTGATTTTGGGTCAATTGGAGTTAGGATGAATTATTTAAAAATATGAGAAGTTAGCGACTTTTTAGGCTAATTTACAATTGGAATTTTTAATGCAATTATGCATGATGAAATGCAAATATTATTTACACATGTATGAATGCTAATGATACTCTATTAATGATTAATTGCATGTGAATTTTGGGGGCCAGAGCCTAATTGCCCAATTTTAGCATGATGCATATGGGATTCATCAACTACCTCCACAACAGGATGTTGGGGTAGTGCATGGTTCCGTAGATGCGGTTGAACTGCTGGAGGTGGATTTATGGTTCCTTATTTGTGTTCCCATGAAATGTTGGAAGAAGTTAGAGCAGCCGCGACTTTAGTTCAAAATGACCATGGATCTAAGGAATCTGGATCCACTCGGGTATCTATCGGGTTCATGGGTTGTAAGTTTCCTTTAGAGTCAATTTTGGTTGCTTTCTTGCATCATCATCATCATCACCTCTAGGGTGTCCACCTTCCCGACGGTCATCTCCTCCATACCATTCTTCTCCTCCTCCATGGTTCCCTTTGTCCCACCTTAAATAATTAAGCATATCATGGAAAGTCACATGAGCGAGGGCATGATCTGTCAACTATTGCTGAATGACTAGATAGACATGAGCAGTTAAATGTGAACTTCGTTATGATCTACTTCTTGTCCATTTCCCTTTGATGCCATCTTAGGATCACACTCAGACGAACCAAATTCCAAATCAGGTTCTTGGTCTACAATAGGAAATACACCCTAATCAATTTGGAAACCAGCACCAAATGTGGAAAAGAGATTCAGAATCATGGTCGATTATAAACTTTATCAAGGTTGGAGATGCATATGGAGTAAAATAGCCATCCAAAAAGGAGCAAATTCGGAATCAAGAGTTATCTCCATTTATTTGAGAAAGATGCAGGGAGTATTGAGAGTGGTTCGGAAGGTCCGAACCAAGTTTTTAGGAATCAACTGAATTATTTGAGAAGTCGGTGTTAGGGATTTGATGTGGGCATTCGCAAAGTTCAAACAAAACCATCCTTAATGTGACATATTGGAAGCAAATAGGATTGAAATGATGTAGAGTTCGAGCACGATTGAATAATAGGTAAAATGGAAAATAGAAGAAATGTTCGAACTGAGCAAAAGAAAAGAAGTGCAAAAGAAGTGTAAATGAAATGTGCCTCTTCCTTCTGGGAATGCGCCTCCGCATGGAGCTTGCGAGAGGAGAGATTGTCGCTTAGAGTGCCTTCGATGGGGCTAGGATAACTTGGTGCTTGGAGAAGAAGTAGGAGCACCCCTACTGCCTAGGATATGTTGGGGCGGTACAAAGTTACTGGGGCATCGTCGCCTGGAGGTCTCGCATGGCTTGGATCTTCATTTAGGGGATGGAGATGGGGGGGCACCACGAGGCTCGTCATCGAACTGGCAGGTTCGAGAACTAAAGGCGGGGCTCAAGATCCCCATGGGTTCCCATGGACCTTGAGAGGGTGAGAAAATTGAAGTCTCAACTGGACTGGACTCTTGGGGCTCCTAATAGGGATCCTCGGGGCCGCATGGAATTGTAGGTTGGAGGAGCACTGCCTACTGGAGCCTCCTCTCTCTCACTTTAGTTTTTTTTATCGACATCGATTGGAGAGGGCTCGCGTCACCTTGGGAGAAAAGGATGGCTCCCACCAATGGCCAGAAGAATGGGAGAAGAGGTTGCTACGACATTAGGGTTCCACAAGAATTTGAATCGAATCCCAAATCGAATCATGAACATGAAAAAGATCTTGAATGACGACGATGAACATCAAATATATAAAAAAAATACAACCTCGAAATCGAATGCAAGATCGAACTACTCTTATCATGAACTTAAAATCGAATCTCGAACAATGTTGACATGTTGAAAACCTCGAGAATCAAATCCGCTCCGATACCATGCTAGAAAATATAATGCGGAAGCGAATATCATAGATAAATAAATAAAAACTGGAACGCCTGGATTTAATGTGGAACTCTAATTCCTAAGGAGCGGGATGAAATCACATGCGAATGCCTCGAAGGGCTGATTTATGCATCACACTTTCTCATTTGATAAGGAGGGTGTGGGGCTTCTTATATAGCCCTCACTAAGTTTACATATCCCACGGTGGTAGACATAGGACTAAACTCTAGATGTGGTAGTGGATATTTGAAGGATCCATTTACCCGTTGATGAAGCCACATTTCATCATCTTTATTCTATCATTTTGGCACCTAAAACCCTAGCAAATGCCTGTAAATAGCATTAAAACCATCATCTTAGCATCCATGCATGTGCATCTCAACACTGTATAAAATACTGTAATTAAGGCCAAAATTATAGAATAAATAAAGAAAAGAAAAAGAGTAAAATATTGTAAATATTTCATGACCCAAAACCCCCGAGACCTAGGCATCTTGATGAATAGGTCGACAAGGAATAAAGTAGGGGGAGATAAGGTCAGAAATACAGTGCACATACCTATACAGTCCATTCATCCTTTATTCATTTTGGGACCTATTTTTGGTTCCACTTTTTGTGCATCAAATGAAGAAACCTTGTACATAAAAGTTGTAGATAATTTCATAAAGAAAAAGACAAAATTGATTTCACAGAAAAAGAAGGTACAGATAAAAAGATATGGTCTGAATAAGACTCCAAAATTCCAACTTCCCAGACCCGTATCTCACAAACGACAAATCCAAATGCAGTGTACTCACCTTTAATTGTATATAGAATAAAATAATCTACCCAATGGTGGTGGTTTCGCATTTGGCGGAGCTACGATCTGAAAGTTGAGTTTTGGACCCCTGTTGTATACCTATACTGAATAAAATATTCAATTTATTCTTTATTCATTATTTATTAATTTTTATATTTTTTATAATTTTGTAAATATTACTTATAGTATATATGTGCATTAAAATCGAAATAAAATGCAAAGAAAAATAAAAATAAAAATACTTGTACAAATACTACTTAGGTATACTATATACACTTGTACCTATACAGAATACACTTGTATTTTATTAAATATCCAAAACATCTTAGAAAAATTAAACAAAAATATATAAAAGTATGTTATAATCCTACAAAATCATAAACAAAAAAAATAATAAGATTAAAAATACATAAAATAAAATAAAATAACAAAATGCACAGGTAATATACCTATATAGGGTTAAAAAGGTAACTTGTAAAAGTTTAAGTCATAAAAATAAATAAAAATCGGAATAAAATACTACATAAAATTTTGAACGTATTTTATTTTATAACTTTTATTTAATTCGGGCATTTATTATTTTAATTTGAATTTTCAAAACTTTTTCGCGGGGTTTTTCCTGGTTGGTCCACGTGGACCAACCAGGAGGCGGTCAGCATTGACCCTAGGTCAACTGCCTGCCTTCCCCCACCTACCGCCTGTCAGACCTGGGTTTTCACCCATCTTTGACGAGATTTTCCAGCCGTGCCTTGCATCTTTTTGAGATGATTCCTTCGCATCTTTTCTTCCTCGTTATGCGGTGAATCAAGTCCAAGTGAAACCTTGGACTTTGGATCACTGAGGCGATCAGGGCACCTTGATCTTTGGAGCTCCTCAGCCACTGAGTCAAACCAATAAAACCAACATCCCATTTTCAAATCGATTTTGAGCCCCCTTGGTCCACCCCTCTCCGCCTCTCTTGTGCTCCAATCGCTCGCCGGAGGTGACAGCTTCGCCGCGAGCCTTTCAGCCAGGGCGTCTGAGGTCGAGGGAGCCTCCACCACCTCCGCCAAGTGCCGGCGTCGAGGTACCCCTTTTTCCTCTGGCTCCGGCCATCGAGGGCCTCCACCCGTGTTTTTCTTTATTGCATTTTCTTCCTGGTAGCTTAGGCTTTAAAAACCCCCAAAAAATTCCAAGATCCATCGCTTAAATCGCTCAATCAAGCACCTTGGCCGGAGCGCACCTCCGGCCGTGCATCTCCATTTCGATTCGACCATCCCCAAGGGCATTCGAGGGTCCAGGCATTTTGCCCTGGACCCCTTGACTTTGTTTGCAGGTCCAAGCCACTTCACGAGCGCCTGGAGGCGAGTTTTGGAGCTCGCCGGAGCAGCAGCAGCCTCCCAGCTCCGCCCGCTGCCCGAGAGCACCACGGGCTTCCCCGTGGATTTTGAACGCCCCCAGGAGATAGAGGACCGTCCCAGGAGCCTCCACGGTCATTTTGAAGCACATTCGTCACCGGCGGAGGGAGATTGAGGTCGGGGAAGCTCGCCTTCGCCGGCGTTCTTCCCAGTTCTTGCAACCCTCTTCCCAACCGTCCGATCGAGGAGGAGCTCCAGATTGAGCAGCGGCCGTTGGATCTTCCTCGGCCTCGACCGTCAGATCACCTCAGGAGGATCTAATCTCGGCCGCTGATCCTCGAAGCGTCATCGGCCGTCCAGAGCTTGCCACGTGGATAAGTGAAGCGTGCCCAGCCGTTGGATCGTCTCCCGTCGTCCCAGCCGTTGGATGTGTGCCACGCGTCCTCATCAGAGCCCCGGAGCGAGGGTATTTTGCATCCCAACCCTCGCGATTTTTGTATTTATTTATTAGTCTATAAACTTTCGTCTGTAGTTTAAATATTTTGTAAAATTTGCAAGGAGACCCCTAGGTTTTCTTTATTTGCAGTTAGGTCCCTCGCCACGTCACCTCACGTGACCGGTTCACGTGAGGTGTGGGCATTTTGCAGAGGTATCCTTGGTCTTTTGTTTATTTCGTTTTAGCCCTAAAACTTTCAGAGCACGTGTAATATTTCTGGGTATTTTGCATGTTAACCCCCAGACTTTTGTGAAATTGCGTTTCAGCCCCTCCCAGGCGCGTGCAAGTCACGCGCCCTGGTGGGTAATTTGTAGGCGTGCCCAGTCGGGTCTTGTATTTACGTTTTGATCCCAGAAGTTAAATATAACGGGTATATTTTTGTGGAAAATTGCATTGTTGTCCCTGGATGTTTCTTAAATTGCATTTATGCCCTTGCCAGTACTGTTTAATGTTGGGACCCTTGTTTTAATTGTTTAAAATATCATTTTAACCCCAAAAATCTCACAAAAATAGGATTAGGTTTCTGGATAGGTGTACTTTAACGCCCATATTTTAGTTTTTGATTTTACTTTAATTTTGTATTTATTCAAAATCAAAAACACCTATTTTGTGCACTGTCTAGCTTAGAAAATACCAAAAAAATATCAAAACACCTCTAAAAATTCCAAAAAATTCACCTAGTGTCTATTTTATGCTACTTTAGTGTCAGTCCAAAAATCATTAAAAATCTCAAAAGAAAAACACTAAAAAAATTAAAAACACTCAAAAACTTCAAAAAAATATATAAAATAGTAGAAAAACCTAAAAATTGCAAACTCAGCTTCTGTTTCTTCCTTATCTTGTTCTTTTTATTAGAAAAATAGTGTGAAACATTTTTGCTACTGGTTTCTATTTTTGAATCCCATTTTTATCACAGCCAGCATATTTTGCACTGTTCTGTCTTATTTCAGCTTTTAAAAATACCAAAAACATCTTGAAAAATCCCCAAAAATCTTAAAAACAGTAAAAAACCCTAAAAATACCAAAAACATTTATTTTCTGAATTTTTGAGTATTTTTGTGCATTTTTATAAATATTTTACTTTGCCTTGTATTATATTTCCTTTAGTTTCCAAAATTGAAAAAAAGAAAATACAAAAATATAAAATATAAAATATAAAAATCAGAAAATCAAAAATTAAAATACAAAATTAAAAATTAAATTAAAAAAATTAAAAATTTAAAAACCCACAAAAAAAAATTATTTGCTTGCTTGCTTAGTGTAGACACTCACACCCTCACACACTTAGCTCTTGCTAGGACTACACTGCTTGCTCCCTGTGTTCGAACTCTCTGCATACTTGCCCATATACATCATTTGTGCAGAGTTAAAAATAAATTTTAACTCCACATTTATTTCTAATTGTTGATTTTTAGTGTGGGTTAACTGTTGATTAAATACAGGATTTTGTGTGGTCAAACACCGACTGTTGACTCGCCTTGTGAGTCAATATAACCGCACTCAATTTTGCATTAATCAAATGGCGCCGTTGCCGGGGAGCAACAGCTTGTAGTTCATTCTTATTGTTTGTGTGTTTGTTTACCATAGCTTTGTTTTCCTTCTCTCACATTTTTGATATATCTTTGTGAACTATCTGACCTTCTCTTTTGTCTTCTTGCGAGGGACCGCGGAGCGAGGCGGGTGGCTTAGGTGACCCGACGCAACCTTGGGACGTGGAGCCGGCTTTTCTTAAGCCAAGCCGGCAGGAGAGAGCAAGGAGAGTGAGAGAGAGTGCTTAGCTAGTTTTTATTTTATTTGTGAGAGAGTGATATTCATTAATTTGTAATAATACAGGTACACTAGGACTTGGACTTAGACATTCGGGCCTAATTTCCGGGTGTTTGTTCACCCGGGGGCTCACCGCCGTTTTCCTCGTGTTTTCATCGCAGTCATTTTTCGGTTTTGAGTTTCATTTTTCACTTTCTTTTGTGGATTGAGCCCCTAGACTTAGGATTTTCTGTTGATTGTGACGTAGATTATTAAGGCCCAACACCTAATAGACTATCTGTTCCTATAGAACGTAATTGGACCTTAATAAAATCCACCAAAAAAGTTAGTTTGATCTGATTCGAGACCACGTGCCGTTAGGAGTCACATACAGCGCTGGCAGGACCCGTTGTGGCGGGCACCGAGTGACTCCCAAGATCGGACTCCGGACTTGATTCGATTGACTAGCTATAGTTCTTCACGATCAGTAGAAATTGCCTGTTCTAGGATGATTTCCGCTTTGCATTTCGCCATATAGATTAGGTTTAAATATTCTGCTTTGCATCCCGCATGGAGAGAGCTGGGATTCGCTGTAAGTCTTCTTACTTTGCACGCATCATCTAGGCACAAAGGTGAGATTTCCACCTTGGTGTCGACTTGCACGGCTTTTCCGACTCTTTTCTCCCTCTGTTTTTGGACAAAGTAGAATAAAAGGAAAAATACAAAAACGTTAGGCGCTTGTTTGAATTGACTCAAAAGAAGCGATAACACCAAAAAAATTAAAAAAGGGACTGCTAAAGAAAACTTGACCATAATAAAATCGATAATTGGATTCACTGCTTGGGGAGAGTAACACCCTCACTTGTTTTCAGGTTGCATAGGAAGGTTTCCTTCCCAGTGAGGTGAGCGCTTCGTAAGGATTAGAGCCCAAAACCCAACTTGTGGCTGCCTTGTGTATCGCCTGGATTTCCGAAGTATTGGCGCTACTATCGTACGTAGTCGAGTAGGACTTGGTCGCCATTGGTGACTCTCTGTTGTGAGAGCGCCGACCCTGTCCGAAGTACCGAGCCTAGGCCACGCCTTCACGGGTGTGTCTGTCTCACCGGCTGCGTCCGAGTAGGATCTTGCACGCTCACGGGTGATTCCGTTGCGAGCGAGGTCCGAAGTATCGGTTTCGCCTATCGGCTTCCTCCCTCTTTTCTTTGGCTGAGTAGGGATCCAGGAAGGGTTACAAGGACCTCAAAAAGCGCAAGTTACAGGTTACACAGGAGGAGGACAAGTACGGGGATACTTTCCTGGCAGTACTCTCTCTCCTATAGGCGTAGCGCTCTAAGGACTCGTGAAAAGATAATTGCCTGAAGAACAAGCTAAAAATTGACAAGATAAAAGCCGAACCTTTACGGCTTCACGAGTTGAGTTGGTGAATCTACCCTTGTTTTGCGTTTGATTGCTAGATTTATTAAGGTCAAGATCAAAAACACCGCACACTTGTGCACAATTTTGTTGCATCTCATTTTCTTTTCTCTTGCATTACCCCCACTCTTCTTCAATAATCAAGATGATGGGACGGAGGTCTCTTAGGCCGACCTTGTCGGCACCGCTATCCAGCACTCCTCCTTATTCATCTAGGAACAACTCGGAGAGTCCGCTCTCCGAGCCTGAGTTCACATCCACCCTGTTCCCCCTCGACCACCCTTCCCATTCACCTTCCCTCAGTCCAATTATTTCAGAGTACAGTGAATCACAGAATTCAGCTCATTCATCAGCACCTGAAATGGCCTCGTTTGCATTTTCAGAGAATCAAGCAATGGCAGATAGAGGCGAGCACCCAGATGACCACGAGCATCCTCCATTCATAATAGACCAGGTGGCCATCAACAATTCATTGCTAGCATCCATGGAGACCATGCAGAGACAGATCAGGGACCAGGGTGCATTCATGGGTGATCTCATGAGGGAGTTAGCTCAGATGAGAGAGCACAGAGCTGGAGGAGGCGGTGGCGGAGAAGGAGGAGGACCCGATGCAGGGGGAGGTGACCCAGACGGTGAGCGACCGCCACAGACCATAATGAGGGAATTGCACAACCCAGCTTCATCCCTCACTCACCGGTGGATCAGACTCCCACCAATCCTTGGAGACTTCGAGCTTCGGCACAACACTATTCAGATGCTACCCAAATTCCATGGGCTGCCGACCAAAGAGCCACACCTCCACCTCCAAGAGTTCGAGATGATCTGCAGCACAATCCATGATCGGTTGTTGACCGAGGACACTATCAGGAGGATCGCCTTTCCATTCTCATTGGTTGACAGAGCCGCTTACTGGCTCAAACACCTGGGGCGATTCGTCGACACGTGGGCAGATCTCCGGTCCGCATTCTTGAAGAAATATTATCCTCTTGGCCGGACAAATGCAGCCAGAGCTATGATCAGCAACTTTGTGATGATCCCAAATGAACAGTTTCACGAAGCATGGGATCGATTCAGAGAGCTCATAGACCGGTGTCCTCATCACGATATTTCCAAGCCCAATCTGGTGCAGAGTTTTTTCTGTGGGCTGACACCGGAGCTGCAGGGGCTTGTGAACGCCTCTTGCGGTGGATCATATTTCTCCAAGGGAGAGGACGACGTCTGGGCCATCTACGAAGGCATGGCAGAGAATTCCACAGTGATGACCCAGGCTCGTGTCTATACACAGCAGAAGCCCCCGCAAGGAGCGGGATCATTTCAGAGGATTGCACGCATCGATGCAGGTCCTAGCACAACGTCGGCAGCCGCAGCCCAAGCCGAATCAGCCGCAGCCGACATGGGAATCATCAGTGAAAAGCTGGATCGCATGGAGATCCTTGAAAAGAAGCAGAACCAAGGTCTAGCCCAGATGGACCTTCTGACCAAGACAATGAGTGACCTGAAAACCCAGATCCTATGCATTCAGGAGGCACAGGCCCATTCACAACAGCCTCCAAGGTCACAGGTTGCTTCCAGCAGCAACAATCCCAACCAGGCATCCACCTCGTACCGCCAGGTGAACCACATCCAGGCGGAGCCGGTTCCATTGTTGCAGTGCCATCCAGAGCCACAGCCATCTCAGGAGACTCAGATGGTGGTGTATCAGCAGGAGCAACCACTGGCAGTTCTCCCTCCACCTTCCTTTGAGCAGGAACCGTTGATGGAAGTCAACGGGATATGGTATGACCGATACCCGCAGCCCGCAATCCGCAGGGATCACCCCGGATTCCGTTGGGGTAATGGTGCTTCCTCATCCCAACAGCATCCTCCTGCTCAAGGACAGCAGAGCAGCCAGCCTCAACAACACCAGCAGCAGCCCCAGCAGTACCACAGTGGTCCTCGTCCCGCCTATCAGGGACAGCAGTGGAGGCAGCGTCAGCTGCCTCAGCAATCTTATGCCCAACCTCCCCCTCAGTACCAGCAACAGTATCAGCAGCAGCAGCCCCATTTCCAGCAGGGACAGACGTCCGGTTCTCAGGGTCCAGCCTTTGAGAACCCTGCACTCGATGATCTTGCCCGCTTGCTATCTGAACAGCGAGCATCCTTCAGGCAAGAAATGGATGAGTTCCGACAGGAAATGCGGGAATTCATCAAAGGCAAGGCCGCCATACCAGCTCAGATCGAACCAAACCCTAATAATTACAAAAGAAAATCTGAGCAGGTAGAGTTTACAGAGGACACCTCTCCTAGTGATCATTTGAGTGACGTGTCTTATTCCTATTATGATGCTGATTTTGTTACTACTAGGAGCGGTAGGATGCCAGCCGGCGGCGCCTCTTCTGAGCGACAGCCAAATGCAGAATCAGGAGCGCCAGAGGAGCAGAGGAGCGGTGCTGATGCCGCGACAGATGATGTTGAAGACGGTGGTGCTGATGCCACCAATGATGGAGCCCAGGATGACGGTGCTGAAGCCGTCGTGATACCAGATGCAGACGGTGGTGCTGATGCCACCATTTTGGGAGATAAACCAGAGCGCGGTGCTGATGCCGCAAAGACCGGTGCTAGTGGTGGTACTGAGGCCACCACATCTACTTTTGTTGAGCCAACTTCTGTGACTTCACCACATTTTGTATCGAGAGACTGTGGGAAGAAAAACAAAAACAAAAATATGAATAAAGGAAAGGTTTCTGTTCAAATTGCGGATCCATATGTGTTGAATGATGATTATTGTGTGGATTCTCCATCTTCACAGGCACAGAGACCGATTCCGAGTCCTCCCTCTGAGGAGGCACCTACCATCCCCTTCCCTGAGGCACTCCGCCGAGCGAAGGGAAATAAAAAAGAAAATCCCAAAAAGAATCAGCAGGTAGAGTTCGGCAATGAGATGATTGACAGATTTCATATTCAGCTAACTCTACGAGAAGCGTTTGAGCATATCCCCTTCTTCAAGAAGAATCTGAAAGAGACAACTACTGTCCGAAGGAAGAAGAGGCACAGAGATCAAATCCATATGCTCACGCATAACACTTGCTGCGCCATTCAGAACACATTGCCAGCCAAGCGACCAGACGCAGGAGCTCCCTATGTCAGATGCGAGATTCAGGAGCAGCAGTTTGATCGTACTCTATTAGACAGCGGCTCTTCAATTAATCTCCTTCCGGCAGCCTTACTCAAGCAGTTCGAGTTTGGCCCTCTTCTTCGAAGCAGAACCGTCCTTCAGTTTGCTGATAGGTCGATTAAGAGGCCGAAGGGGTTATTGAAAGACGTGGTCGTTACCATTCAGGGCCTAAAATTCCCCGTGGACTTCGTTGTGTTGGACATGGAGATCCCTGAAGCGGTAACTGATGCCCCCATCATTCTCGGACGTCCATTCTTGGCCACAGCCAAGGCGGTGACCGACCATGATAGTGGGAAGGTATGCTTTCGCGTAGAGGGCGAAACCATACAAATAGAGACGATCGAAGAGATCAGAGCCAGAGAAGCAGAATGCTCAGAACAGTCCAGCGAAGCAGAGCAGATGACAGAGGAAGCGCTAGACATCCACCAGGTTTGTGATTTCGAGATGACTGATGATGAATCCAACTGGAAAGACCCTGTAGCACCGACCCTCGCCTTGCCTACAGATTCACTGTATCTCAAGCTCATGGCAGTCGAGAGCCGGGAGAGCGCATTCCTGGATGAGGATATTTCTGAGGCTGACAGCGTTGTGATGAGTGGTGCAGATGAGTTTCATTCTTGCTCATCTTCTTCTGATCCCTCGGATTCAGACATTGACTGGGATGACTTTGATGATTATTTGCCTTGTCTGATTCCTTCTGAGCCAGCAGCCATGACGGATTGCGAGCACGTGCAGTTTATTGATGATCCATCAGGCCGCCCTTCGTCAGCAATTCATGCAACGCGAGAGTTCTCCCATGCAGACCTGGTAGCCTTTACACAGTCATATCAGAAGCCAGATCTGCCACCTCCCAGTTGTCCGGAAAGGAAACCTCTGCCGCAGTCAATGAAGTACAGATTCCTTGCTGGAGAGCCAGAGATGCACCCAGTCATTATCTCAGCAGATTTGACTGGAGAACAAGAATCCCGTCTGATGGAGGTTCTTGAAAGAAACCGCAAGGCAATCGGTTGGAGTATAGCTGATCTCCAAGGGCTGAGCCCGAAGCTGTGCTCCCACCACATCTATCTCGAGGATGACGCTAAGCCGTCGCGTGAGTTCCAGCGACGGCTGAACCCGAATCTTCGAGACGTAGTCATGAAAGAAATTTCGAAGTGGTGGAGCGCTGATTTCATCTATCCCATCTCCGACTCTAAATGGGTAAGTCCTTTACATGTGGTACCCAAGAAGACGGGTATCACTACAGTTGTCAATGAGTCTGGAGAGGAGATCGCTACCAGAGTACCAACTTCTTGGAGGGTCTGTGTGGACTACAGACGATTGAATGAGGCCACCAAGAAGGATCACTTCCCGCTGCCCTTCATTGATCAGATTATCGAGCGGCTAGCAGGGAAGAGTCATTATTGTTTTCTGGACGGGTACTCTGGATACAATCAAGTGGCCATTGCGCCCGAAGACCAGGAGAAAACGACATTCACCTGTCCGTTTGGGACTTATGCTTTCAGACGGATGCCCTTTGGTCTATGTAACGCTCCGGCGACATTCCAAAGGTGCATGTTGTCCATCTTCTCGGACATGGTGGGTGACTGTTTAGAGGTCTTCATGGATGACTTCTCGGTCTATGGCGATGGGTTTGATGCTTGTCTTGACTGCCTAGACCGTGTGCTGAAGCGCTGCATAGAGGTCAATCTAGTCTTATCCTGGGAGAAGAGTCATTTCATGATGACTCAAGGGACGGTCCTTGGTCATATCGTCTCCAACAGGGGCATGGAGGTCGATCCGGCTAAGGTGGACATCATCAGAAAACTCAATCCGTCGTCCAATCTGCGTCAGTTACGGTCTTTTCTGGGGCATGTCGGTTTCTACCGACAGTTTATTCAGGACTTCAGTCGAATTGCCCGACCGTTAACTGACTTGCTAACCAAAGACACCGAGTTTATTGTCAATGATAAGTGTCTTGAATCGTTTGAGACTCTCAAGAATATGGTTGTTTCAGCTCCTGTCCTTCAGCCACCCGATTGGTCTCTCCCATTCGAGATCATGACGGATGCTTCAGATTTTGCCGTTGGGGCTGTGCTCGGACAGAGGAGGGATGGTTTACCCTTTGCCATTCACTACGCCAGCCGGACTTTGGATGCCGCGCAGCGGAATTACACTGTGACTGAAAAAGAGATGCTGGCCGTAGTTTTTGCTCTTGATAAGTATCGATCATATATTCTTGGATCTAGAGTAACAATATACACTGATCATACCGCCATCCGGTATTTAATGGCCAAGAAGGATGCCAAAGCACGTCTGACCAGATGGATCCTTCTACTCCAGGAATTTGATATTGAGATTAAGGACAAGCCTGGAGTCAAGAATGTGGTGGCGGATCATCTCTCCAGGTTGGAGAATCTTGAGGAATCTGAGCCCAGCGCACCTATCTCAGAGACCTTTCCAGATGAGGCGATCTTAGCTGTCACCTCACTCCCATGGTATGCCGACTTTGTAAACTATCTTGTTGCCAAGACAGTCCCTCAGGGTTGGCCCAGGCAGAAACTTGAGACCTTCCTAGCTAAGGCGAAGTTTTACCACTGGGAGGATCCTGTCCTTTATCATGAAGGAGGGGATAGTATCTGGAGGAGGTGCATTCCTCAAGAAGAGCAGCATAGCGTCCTCACATACTGCCACAAGCTTGAGGCAGGAGGACATCATTCTGGAAAAAGGACAGCACAAAAGGTGCTTCAATCCGGCCTATGGTGGCCTACTCTCTTCAAGGATTCTGATGAGTTCGTGAAGAGATGTACTGACTGTCAGAAAATGGGGACCTGCGGACAGAGAGACATGATGCCCATGCAACCCATTCACTTCTGTGAGGTTTTTGATGCATGGGGGATTGATTTCATGGGCCCATTTCCTAAGAGTCAGGGATTCGAGCATATTTTGCTCGCTGTGGACTATGTCAGCCGATGGGTTGAGGCCATCCCCGCCCGAGCCGCAGATGCTAAAACCGTTTGCAAATTTTTGAGGAAAAATATCATTTCACGGTTCGGTGTACCTAGAGTCTTGATTTCAGACGGGGGGTCTCATTTCATCAATGACAAAGTCAGGGCCCTTGCAGACGAGTTCGGTATTGACCATCGGGTTGCCACTCCTTATCACCCTCAGACTAATGGTCTTGCCGAAGTATCGAACAGGGAGATAAAGACTATCTTGCAGAAAGTTGTCCGCCCAGACCGAAAAGATTGGTCGCAACTTTTGGACTCGGTCCTGTGGGCCTATCGGACATCTTTCAAGAATCCATTAGGGACATCTCCCTTTCGTCTCGTTTATGGCAAGCCGTGCCACTTGCCAGTGGAGATCAAGCACAAATCTTTTTGGGCAGTTACTGAGTTGCTTCTAGATCCAGAAAGTATAGGAGACCAGAGAAGAGCAGAATTGGCAGCCCTGGAGGAATTGAGAGATACAGCCTTTTCGAACAGCCTACAGTACAAAGAGAAAGTGAAGACATGGCACGATTCGCATATCAGCCATAAACAGTTTGAGCCAGATCAGAGAGTATGGTTGTTTGATTCCAGGCTGAAATTATTCCCAGGGAAATTACAGAGCAAGTGGAGAGGACCGTATGTGGTCAGGAAGGTACATGACAATGGAAGCATCGACATATCCGAACCGTCATCTTCTTCTACCTTCCGCGTCAATGGTCAACGCCTAAAGCTGTATCGAGATCATGATCCGCCGACCATGGACGTTGCCCCCATTCTTCTGGTATGAGATGTGCCCTTTGACTCTCATCATCTACATCTCATACATGGTGATCAATTCTATCTTCCGCTGTACAGATCCATCTGTTCATATCACTCTGTTTCCGTTGATTTATTGTCTTCTTTTCTTCTTTTCTTCTTTTCCTTTTCTATTTTCTTTATCTATCAAAAAGGTGCCGCCCTTGTAGACAGTTTTCCATACTTAGGACGTACTTTGTCCTAAGTATAGGGGGGTTGGCACCCCGAGTTTTTCTATTCTTTTCGATCCTCTCCCTTGTCTCCTCTTTTGTCTATACTTAGGGATATCTTACCCTAAGTATAGGGGGAGACAATCTGAATACGATCTGTGCATTCCCGCCCTTGACCCTCCCTGCGTTGTGTACAGTCTGCTATACTTAGGATTATTTGATCCTAAGTATAGGGGGGACGGTCAACTTCTCATTCGTTGATTCATTCATTTATTCTTTATTCTTTGGACTTGTCTATACTTAGTACGAGTTATGTCTTATCTTTTCTCTCCGATCTATGAGGACATAGCTCAAGCTAAGTATAGGGGGGTCGTATATACTACGTATATACTTTAGCCATAACTCGTACTTTCGTATTTTCCTAATAATATGGCTAATAATTCTTTAAAATTTCATTAAAAATCCTTAATAAAAAGATGTGGTTATTCCTCACTTTCTTTTTCTATTTACTGAGTAATAAATCAGGTGAAAATGTTTTTTGCAAAATGTTTGAAAAATAGTTTGAAAATCTTTGTGAACATCTATTGAAAACTATTTTGAAAATATTTTGTTACATGTTTTCAACCTTTGTAAAAAAGTGTGGTTTGTAAAACTTCTTTTCTTTGTGTGAAATAAAATGTTTGAAAAATGATTTGCAAATGGTTTGAAAAATGGTTGCAAAAATATTTGAAAAAACCTATATATACTGTTTTGAAAAACCGATTGCAAAATGATTTTCAAATGAGTGTACATGTTTGTAAAAATGTTTGTAAAAATTATTTTGGACTATAGTCTTCAAAAATTGTTTGAAAAACCTTGTGTCAAATAAGTTTGAGGAATACTAACATCACACCAAAATCCACTAACTATATATAGATGTATAAAATTGATCACTTACCCTGTAAATTCTTAAAATCCACTTCTTGTATATAAGAAGCACTCCCGTGTACATATATTTCACCTAGTTTTTAGCCAAAATCTTTTTGTTTCAAAAATTCCCAAAAACATTTGCAAAATTAAAATCCAAAAACATTTGAAAAATCTTTTTGAAAAAGACAAAAAAAAATGCATCTGCATATGCATCATCATCATCTTTTCAAAAATCCATAAAAAGTTCAAAATCTTTGAAAATTGCATCACAAAAATATTTTCTGCATATCATTGCATAACATTTGCATTTTTCGGATTGAGTTTGATAGTTGAACAAGTCTAAGTAAAATCCGAAGATTGGAGCCTGATTGGACCTTAAAATCTACCTAATAACAGGAACCTTATAGGAACTGGGTTTGAGGTACTTCAGGTCTAGTTGACTGAATTCTTTGAGGATCACGGGACTTGGTTCAATGGATTCTTGACTGCCTAAGTAGAGTATTTCGGAGCACACGCACGACTCTTGTTGATAATGACCTAACTTGGACACCTGCACCTTTCACATAGCTCTCCATGGATGAGGTGGTGAGGAGGCAGCTTCCTTTAGCTTGGGGTAGCATATGAGGGTAGTACTTCTAGGCGGAACCTCTCTTCTTCTTATAGTGAAGGAAGTGCACCTCAACTTGGTCTAGTGGTGATGAAGTCTAAAGACAGGAGCCGTGGGTTGCAATAAAGCTTCAAAAGAGGGATAGTCTACTGGCTCAAGAGGAAAATTTCTTGTATATGCTGCTCATGTAGATATGTTGTACAGATGCAATTGAAAAAAAAAATGCAAAAAGAACTCCAAAAAAGTGGTGGGTCGGATTGAAAATTTAATAATCCCACCGGAGTATGTATATAGTTCAATAAAGCAAAAGCTTATGGTATCCATGTTACATCTCATGAAGCTTGCAGCGGGAGACTCAGCTACACTGGCTGAGCTTCCAAAAGTCTATACTTCTTCCCCCTCTTCTTGAGCCGGTTGCACTTGAACTTAGAAGGGAATACCCCGCTTCTCGAGGAAAGAGTTGCTAGACTGAGGCATTAGAGTTACCAGGTTGGGGGAGGTTGTTTCTTTGTCACTTCTGAGGTGGGGAGCTACATATCACTTACACTGTACAAGTCAGATTCATAGTCGTAAGAGTTTGCGTATGAGTTGAGATATTTCTGACTTGGCTATTGAGGAGACTTGGACAAAGTTTTGGGATACTCAAGGACTGTTGGATTTCAAATTTAGTTCTCATTAAGGTTCCGACCGCACTAAAATTCCCAAGGGTCCGACTTAAGCTCCAAACTTTGATTTTGCGAAGACAAGTTTGATAATCAAGTAAAATCCAAGTTCTTCTTTTTCTTTTCTTTCTTTTCTTTTCTTTTTGCACTTATTGCATAAGTGTTTGCTAGGGACTAGCAAAGGTAAAGTATAGGGGGATGATGAAGCCACATTTCATCATCTTTATTCTATCATTTTGGCACCTAAAACCCTAGCAAATGCCTGTAAATAGCATTAAAACCATCATCTTAGCATCCATGCATGTGCATCTCAACACTGTATAAAATACTGTAATTAAGGCCAAAATTATAGAATAAATAAAGAAAAGAAAAAGAGTAAAATATTGTAAATATTTCATGACCCAAAACCCCCGAGACCTAGGCATCTTGATGAATAGGTCGACAAGGAATAAAGTAGGGGGAGATAAGGTCAGAAATACAGTGCACATACCTATACAGTCCATTCATCCTTTATTCATTTTGGGACCTATTTTTGGTTCCACTTTTTGTGCATCAAATGAAGAAACCTTGTACATAAAAGTTGTAGATAATTTCATAAAGAAAAAGACAAAATTGATTTCACAGAAAAAGAAGGTACAGATAAAAAGATATGGTCTGAATAAGACTCCAAAATTCCAACTTCCCAGACCCGTATCTCACAAACGACAAATCCAAATGCAGTGTACTCACCTTTAATTGTATATAGAATAAAATAATCTACCCAATGGTGGTGGTTTCGCATTTGGCGGAGCTACGATCTGAAAGTTGAGTTTTGGACCCCTGTTGTATACCTATACTGAATAAAATATTCAATTTATTCTTTATTCATTATTTATTAATTTTTATATTTTTTATAATTTTGTAAATATTACTTATAGTATATATGTGCATTAAAATCGAAATAAAATGCAAAGAAAAATAAAAATAAAAATACTTGTACAAATACTACTTAGGTATACTATATACACTTGTACCTATACAGAATACACTTGTATTTTATTAAATATCCAAAACATCTTAGAAAAATTAAACAAAAATATATAAAAGTATGTTATAATCCTACAAAATCATAAACAAAAAAATAATAAGATTAAAAATACATAAAATAAAATAAAATAACAAAATGCACAGGTAATATACCTATATAGGGTTAAAAAGGTAACTTGTAAAAGTTTAAGTCATAAAAATAAATAAAAATCGGAATAAAATACTACATAAAATTTTGAACGTATTTTATTTTATAACTTTTATTTAATTCGGGCATTTATTATTTTAATTTGAATTTTCAAACTTTTTCGCGGGGTTTTTCCTGGTTGGTCCACGTGGACCAACCAGGAGGCGGTCAGCATTGACCCTAGGTCAAACTGCCTGCCTTCCCCCACCTACCGCCTGTCAGACCTGGGTTTTCACCCATCTTTGACGAGATTTTCCAGCCGTGCCTTGCATCTTTTTGAGATGATTCCTTCGCATCTTTTCTTCCTCGTTATGCGGTGAATCAAGTCCAAGTGAAACCTTGGACTTTGGATCACTGAGGCGATCAGGGCACCTTGATCTTTGGAGCTCCTCAGCCACTGAGTCAAACCAATAAAACCAACATCCCATTTTCAAATCGATTTTGAGCCCCCTTGGTCCACCCCTCTCCGCCTCTCTTGTGCTCCATCGCTCGCCGGAGGTGACAGCTTCGCCGCGAGCCTTTCAGCCAGGGCGTCTGAGGTCGAGGGAGCCTCCACCACCTCCGCCAAGTGCCGGCGTCGAGGTACCCCTTTTTTCCTCTGGCTCCGGCCATCGAGGGCCTCCACCCGTGTTTTTCTTTATTGCATTTTCTTCCTGGTAGCTTAGGCTTTAAAAACCCCCAAAAAATTCCAAGATCCATCGCTTAAATCGCTCAATCAAGCACCTTGGCCGGAGCGCACCTCCGGCCGTGCATCTCCATTTCGATTCGACCATCCCCAAGGGCATTCGAGGGTCCAGGCATTTTGCCCTGGACCCCTTGACTTTGTTTGCAGGTCCAAGCCACTTCACGAGCGCCTGGAGGCGAGTTTTGGAGCTCGCCGGAGCAGCAGCAGCCTCCCAGCTCCGCCCGCTGCCCGAGAGCACCACGGGCTTCCCCGTGGATTTTGAACGCCCCCAGGAGATAGAGGACCGTCCCAGGAGCCTCCACGGTCATTTTGAAGCACATTCGTCACCGGCGGAGGGAGATTGAGGTCGGGGAAGCTCGCCTTCGCCGGCGTTCTTCCCAGTTCTTGCAACCCTCTTCCCAACCGTCCGATCGAGGAGGAGCTCCAGATTGAGCAGCGGCCGTTGGATCTTCCTCGGCCTCGACCGTCAGATCACCTCAGGAGGATCTAATCTCGGCCGCTGATCCTCGAAGCGTCATCGGCCGTCCAGAGCTTGCCACGTGGATAAGTGAAGCGCGCCCAGCCGTTGGATCGTCTCCCGTCGTCCCAGCCGTTGGATGTGTGCCACGCGTCCTCATCAGAGCCCCGGAGCGAGGGTATTTTGCATCCCAACCCTCGCGATTTTTGTATTTATTTATTAGTCTATAAACTTTCGTCTGTAGTTTAAATATTTTGTAAAATTTGCAAGGAGACCCCTAGGTTTTCTTTATTTGCAGTTAGGTCCCTCGCCACGTCACCTCACGTGACCGGTTCACGTGAGGTGTGGGCATTTTGCAGAGGTATCCTTGGTCTTTTGTTTATTTCGTTTTAGCCCTAAAACTTTCAGAGCACGTGTAATATTTCTGGGTATTTTGCATGTTAACCCCCAGACTTTTGTGAAATTGCGTTTCAGCCCCTCCCAGGCGCGTGCAAGTCACGCGCCCTGGTGGGTAATTTGTAGGCGTGCCCAGTCGGGTCTTGTATTTACGTTTTGATCCCAGAAGTTAAATATAACGGGTATATTTTTGTGGAAAATTGCATTGTTGTCCCTGGATGTTTCTTAAATTGCATTTATGCCCTTGCCAGTACTGTTTAATGTTGGGACCCTTGTTTTAATTGTTTAAAATATCATTTTAACCCCAAAAATCTCACAAAATAGGATTAGGTTTCTGGATAGGTGTACTTTAACGCCCATATTTTAGTTTTTGATTTTACTTTAATTTTGTATTTATTCAAAATCAAAAACACCTATTTTGTGGCACTGTCTAGCTTAGAAAATACCAAAAAAATATCAAAACACCTCTAAAAATTCAAAAAATTCACCTAGTGTCTATTTTATGCTACTTTAGTGTCAGTCCAAAAATCATTAAAAATCTCAAAAGAAAAACACTAAAAAATTAAAAACACTCAAAAACTTCAAAAAAATATATAAATAGTAGAAAAACCTAAAAATTGCAAACTCAGCTTCTGTTTCTTCCTTATCTTGTTCTTTTTATTAGAAAAATAGTGTGAAACATTTTTGCTACTGGTTTCTATTTTTGAATCCCATTTTTATCACAGCCAGCATATTTTGCACTGTTCTGTCTTATTTCAGCTTTTAAAAATACCAAAAACATCTTGAAAAATCCCCAAAAATCTTAAAAACAGTAAAAAACCCTAAAAATACCAAAAACATTTATTTTCTGAATTTTTGAGTATTTTTGTGCATTTTTATAAATATTTTACTTTGCCTTGTATTATATTTCCTTTAGTTTCCAAAATTGAAAAAAAGAAAATACAAAAATATAAAATATAAAATATAAAAATCAGAAAATCAAAAATTAAAATACAAAATTAAAAATTAAATTAAAAAAAATTAAAAATTTAAAAACCCACAAAAAAAATTATTTGCTTGCTTGCTTAGTGTAGACACTCACACCCTCACACACTTAGCTCTTGCTAGGACTACACTGCTTGCTCCCTGTGTTCGAACTCTCTGCATACTTGCCCATATACATCATTTGTGCAGAGTTAAAAATAAATTTTAACTCCACATTTATTTCTAATTGTTGATTTTTAGTGTGGGTTAACTGTTGATTAAATACAGGATTTTGTGTGGTCAAACACCGACTGTTGACTCGCCTTGTGAGTCAATATAACCGCACTCAATTTTGCATTAATCACCCGTCTACATATATAAATGACTCATACTCTAATAAGAGCTAATCAAGCAAACCGGGATACAAGGGTTAATTCACCTACTTAACATAACGAGTCGTGAATGTTCGACAATTATCTTGTCAATTTTATCATATCTCATATAATCTTATCATAATTAGTCCTTAGAGGTTATCCCTATGGGCGAGTGGGTACTGCCAAACAATCATCTTGTACATCCCACTTCCTTGTAACTTGCAGCGTCAGCTTGTACTTTCTGGATCTACTACTCAACCAAAAAAATATAGGCATAAGCTGGTAGGTGAAACTGTTACTTCCCCTTGTTGGGTACTTGGCCATGATACGATAAAACATGGACCCACCATAGTGGTTCCCCCTATGCCCAGTCTTTCAGACCAAGTTCGCAAGCAAACTCAGACCTACTCGCCCACACACTAATAAAAGTGCCAATACTTTCCTGAATCCGATGAATAGACAAAGCAGTACCCATGCTGGGATTTGAGCTCTATTCATCAAGGGACGTACCTCACTCGGTCTGGAAGGTACCTGAGAACAATGAGGGTATTACTCACCCAAAATATTGATTGTCCAATTGATCAATTTTATTTTGGTCAAAAATTCATAGCAGTGTCTGTTTTATTTTTTGGTTATTAGTTTTTTGAATATTTTTACGCAGACATATCAGTTTAATCAATTCTTTACTTGACTATGTGATCAAAATCAATGGAGAGGACGAAAAAGCAATGCAAGTCGAAAAATAATGATGTGATGCTCAATCAAACTACTCACCATGCTTCCCAACTCTCTCCTTGGAAGATGCTATACAGAATTGGCATTCACACTAAATGAATGCAATGATGAAATCACCCTTAGATACGAGCTTCTATTATCGTGACGAACTTGTTCGATTTAACAAAACCCAAGCCTGAGACTGTATGCGCATGAATTATATTATCACTCAATCAACGAAGATGTAAAATGGAAAATAATGCGGAAAGAACAAATCACAAGAAAAAAATGAAAATAATTGAAAAAATGGGAAGGGGTAAAGGTAGAAAGCAAATGCAACTGATGAAAACAAATTGGACCCCTTGGGTGAATAAACACCTGATGAAATGGGTCCAAAGAGTATAATTATCTAGAATGTCAAATATCATTACAAATTAAGCAAGTGAATCACTCTCTCGTAAAATCTAAAATATTTCTATGTTAATATACTCCAAACAATTCCTTGTCTCCTTTTATTGTTCTCTCTTGTTGGTGGGTGTAGAATCACAACCTCTACATCTCTTGGGTGCCTTTAGCCTCCAAAGAAGCTCTCCCTCGATAAGCAGGACCTCGCAACAAATTCAAACAAGAAATATGATCAGAACAGATTATATAGAAAATATAATGAAGAGAGAAGGAAGCTAACATTATAGTAGATAACAGGAAAAAATAAGTAGACTACTCTGTTATACTCAACCATTTCTCCCTGACAACGATGCCATTTGAAAAAGTACGAGGATTGGGGTACCGGTGTCCAATCTTGGAGGGCTTGCGGTATCCGACAAGTCGGATCCAGCAATCGCTATCGAGCACTCTCATGGCGTGCGGTACCCGAACTAGGTGACCGTTCAATATATAACCCATAAATAAAGATGAATCAACAGGAAATGTGCGAGTTAAATATTATTATAACTCTACAAAATATGTGTATATGGCAAATGTTAGTGCATTGAACCACTGAGAGCAGAGGGAATAGAAACAAAAAGAATAATCTACTTAGGTGTTCTCTCTTTCTTCCTTTTTCGTTTTCTATTGTTTTGCATATTTTTAATTATTATATATAATTGTTAAATTTGCAAATGTTTTTATTGTTTTTTAAATTTAACAATATAGATCTAATAATATATAAATATAGATAATAATTAAATAATATGGGTAGATATAAATATAAAAGAAAGAAACTTGTTTTTAAAAAGTTTCTCTTTATTTCGGTGATTTTTGAGGTGATTTTGATATTCTATAGATTTTTAAAAATAGGAATACATAAATTAGTGCAAATCAAGAAATCAGTAGATTGAAACAAACTTAATAAATATCTAACAGATCAGATATGGTCTAAAAACCAATTTTCATGGGAGGTAAATGGAACAAGGAAAATTTTGAGAATTTAAAACACAATATTTGGAGTTTCGATGATTTTTATATAAGATTTTCAGTGTTTTACAATTTTTAGGATTTTGATTTTGTATTTTTATGGTTTTTGATGTGTTAAAATACTGTAAGATAATTGTTTTGGAATTTTTGAGGTGTTCTTATTTTTTTATAAATTTTATAGCATAGAATAGAGAAATATGCATATTTTTGTATTATTATAAATATGAATATAATTTTAAATGCTATAAAAAAAGGACATGTAATAAAATGGTGGTTCCAAATACTTAAGATAATTTCTTTATAATATTTTGATGCAGGATGGTATTTTTCATAATTAAAATGCAGATGCAAAATTAATTTAACAAAATAGGGGCCTAATTGTAATTTCTAAGAAGTTAAAGTTCATTTCATATATAAGAATGAAGTTCAAGGGCGTACATGCAAATCACCCTAATATTTCAAGTTTAATACATACAGGTAGGGGTATTTTTTTCAAATAAATCAACTTTCAGGATCAATCATGCAATTTCCACAAAAATATTACACATTATCAGCAAGTCATGGACTGAAACAAAATAAGGAAACTCTGGAGGGTATCCTTA
Source organism: Ottelia alismoides (assembly GCA_037367405.1). NCBI lineage: Eukaryota > Viridiplantae > Streptophyta > Magnoliopsida > Alismatales > Hydrocharitaceae > Ottelia > Ottelia alismoides. The sequence continues at coordinate 652,418 of JAZKJV010006278.1, forward strand.
CAAATGTACCCCCCTCACGTGTATGGACACGTGATGTAAGGTAGATTGGACTAAAGCGTAAATAGTTAAAGTATGAGGGTCCCATTGCAAATATTGCAAATAATTTACACAAAAATGTGATGGATTTAAGATAAAAAATAACCAAGGCACATGCTGACGGACATGTGCGATGGCTTAACTTAGGCCCGTGGATGACCTGGATGCACTGGTATCGCTTTGTGGATGATGAATCATCAATCGACGATAATAATATGCTCTCATTGTAGCACATGCCAATGATAAATCAACAGAACCAAGAGAAGATCTCCATGAAGAGTTATCGTCTTTAATTCATATATGGGCAAGTCCCAAGCTCGAATACAGGGATGCGAGCAAGTATTTAATTAAATGCATAAATCAATTAATAAGTAAGTAATTATAGATTATAGGTCAAGCACAACACAAACACACATAAAGAGAATGCAACCTTTTTTAACACAATTTTTATGCCATTATTTATCACGACAAAGAACAATATAATAATAGTAATATGAGGACATATAACACAAAAATATTCTCCTGATTAGATAAAAGAAATAGTTGTGAAATGAATCAAATCAATTGATGATAAATCAGTGCCAAGTAGGGCCAAGTCACCCTAAATGCAATTTCATTTTATATCAATAACAAGGCTAAATAGACAAAATTATTCCTTTAAAATTTAATGTGTGAAATATAAATCAAAACTCTTATTTAAATGCAATAAATTGAAGAGAATGAAATAAGCTTTCCAACGACACATATTTCATTAAAATCTGATCAATAGTTCACAAGTTATTGATAAAACACTCCAGTGGCACAAATTCAAGAAAACATGTTTTGTTTAATTACAAACATGTCTAAAATGGACTAAAATAGAAATACAGAATCTCGCAAGGGTATTTATATAATTTTTCTAGAAGACTTACCTTCATTTTTGAACCTTCCTGGGCTTGTTCGCAATTTCTCCAAAGTCACGTGTGCGCTACACGTTATCTAAAGAGGCTCAGGTGGCTAAGCTTGGATGCATGTGGCGCTCTCTAATCGCTTGGTGTAGGCTTGGGTGGCTCCCATCATGAGGCTAGGAATAAATGTAAGCCGTAAGATATGATCACAATAGCTTAATCGAACGGTTGCTGCTACTCCCGTTCTTCCCCCTTCTTCGTAGGAGGCGTCGTTCGTGTAGAGCTCCCATGTGGCTTGATCTCCTCCTCCTTGCATTTTTGCTATGTCTGAAGGTCTCTAGACCTCCCTTCAGTCATTGTGAAGAAGATGAATGTTTGATGAAGGTTAGACATGTACTGGGAGGCTCTGCCGATGAAGAGACTCTGACATATAATGTCGAGATCGAGATTCGACAAAAATTCTGATCAATCAAGATCTCTCATCACCTACATGTGTTAGGAAAGCAGAGCCCAATAATATGAAAATCTTTTGGGATGCTGATGAGATGGAATGAAGGGTTGAAAGCATATGAAGGAAGAAGCCCTGGTTGGGTCCTTATTCTATGCAATAAGAAGGAAATGATCATCGTGCTCATAGAGATGAAGAAATGGAGAAGGCTAACTAGAAAGTACGTGTGAATGATGGGATGAATGAAGATGCTGAATGGATATTGGGATTATAAAATGATCGTGGAAGATTGAGGGATTAAATTGGAGAAACATGAGCACGATAAAGAAATGAGAGATATAAGGAAAACATCCGAGGAAGAAGATGATGCTCTAAAAGGATCTAGAGAGTGGAACAAACATGGAAGTTGGAGTCGTTGAAACTCTGGTCATTGTTTGACGAGTTAGAGGTCACTGGCTCGAAGCTCAAGCAGCTAAAGGGCTGCAATAGAGTTGAGAAGCCTTAGATCTCTTCGGAGAAGAAGACACCGTAATCACACTCGAGAAGCACTCAATGTCTCTCGTAGATGAAGACTGGGGCTAGGGAATTCTCTCTGAATTGGCGGATGCAGTTGCCATTTGGCAGAGGATGAGTTTTGATGAGGAGGAGTTGGAGGTTCCAGGTGGTGAAGACGGTGATTTCAACCGCCGGTTGATGGAGTACATGAGGGAAATGAGGAGAGTAACCGCATTGGTGAAGGTGTTGGATGATCAGGGACGAGCATGGCATTGGGGGTTAGAGGGGTGTTTGTCAGAGGTGGATGAAATGGCTGAAGGTGCATGATTGCGAAGAGTCGCAATCTTTCAGAAGGTAGAGTTGGAGGGATCTTGAGATCAAATAACCGGGAATGAGGTGCGCTTCAGATAAGAGACAAGGCCATGTGGTGTGTTGGAATGTCGCCACGTGGCCCAACAAGGATTAAGATAAATACATAAAATAGTATTAAATAGAAAATAAATAAAAGGAGAAATATATAGAAAAAGTGTTCAACATGAAAGTGTAGATCTCAATGAGATCTACGACTTTTGCATAGAACTCAAAGAGAAATAAAATCAACTGTATGCATAAAATGTTTTTTCAAGTGATTTGATGAATTAAATTACCTAATTTTATTTCCTATCTTATTTTTGATTTTTTATAAATTATGTTAAAAATAAAATATATAAAATATTATTATATTTTTATTGGTTTTTTTAAGAAATAATAAAAACATGAGATAACAACACAATAATAATAATGCATAATAAATAAGTATTTATTCACAACACCATACTAATTAAATAATATTTTTGTTAGTTATTTTTATTATTTTTCTTAAGCTAGAGATAATATTAGAGAATAATGTATATGAATCTGGGATTTATTAATGGACCAGTGGTGGAGATTAGACTAGAGCTCCAATCAAGCGATTGGTGTGGCAGATTTTCGTACGACTGTGATTAAAACTAGAGCCTCGCTCCATATCATGCGCTTACTGCTCTTCACAAAGAACAATGAGGAACAAGAGGTCTTCCCTATTTTGATCTGATGAATCCTACATCTCCGGCCACCTTCCTCAATGTTGATAGTTGCCCCTCGCTCTTAGAGGGTCTCGTCGAGCTTCTAGAAGCTTCAAATAAGTCCGGGCCTCGCTGAGAGAGGTCTAGAGCTCCAAACTTCGGGTGGTTCCTGAAACTGCAGGCCCTAGCCTGATTGACCCCCAAATGGGTCCTTGAAGGCTCGAAACTAAATAGTGAAGATGTTGGATCAAAAGAGAAGGCTCTCAACCAATCGTTAGGTCAAAACAAACATGGATGGGGGTGGATGGCTTAGATCTCAAGTGGAGTGGTGGATGAGATCGATTCGACTTGATTCGTACAAAATCAAGGGGACAGAGTGAGTGGATGAAGAAGCATATAAGAATGGAGATGAGGCGATCAGATGGATGGAATAGATAGATTTGGATGATAAACAGATGTTGGAGCTCAAGAGCTTCAACGTGCTAAACTTCAGGGATTTTTGCTAAATTTGAGAAAATCATGTGAAGGAAAAAACATGACTATGCTAATAATGGAAAAATGAAGCGAAATAGGCTAAAGATATGATCTCACATGGTAGGGAAACCATAGAGACAAAATCATTAGAGTTGGCTCCAGCGATGGGTTGTATCACCTCTCCATTGATTCCTGGCCCGGAATCAAGGGGTATCACTTCCTATCATGAAGGACTCGATCTACAGTATGATTCTCAGTGATTTACATATCAAAAGAGGGATTAAAACCGGAATGAAGCTCCAGGGTAGAGTTAAATAGCAGAGGAGAGCGACAAAATTGCGAAGAGGATCTTGCACAACCTGATGAAGATCGTATATTTCTCAAGATTGGGCATAATTTAGGGGAATCTAATCATCATTTTTTATTTAGAGAGCCAAGCAAACCCATAATTGTATCAAAGTGAGAAAAAGGGGGGAAAGCAGGGCTCTGACATACCCGGTGGTGAGGGAAGGAAAGAGGGCATGTTGACCAGGTAGCCAACGAGTCAACGACGCTGATTGGTCCACGTCAACCTACTAGGAGATAAAACACGAAGGATAATAAAGAATAATTAAAAAATAAAATAGATATGCTTTTTATAATAAGAGTAAAAACATGTTTTTTTGTAATTTAATAAACTATTTTTTATGTGTTGTTTTTATTTTCACAACCTTTCTTGATATGTGTTAATTTCTACAAATATACAAATACATATATTTTACATATGTTTTGCATATTATATATAAAATAGTGTTAATATATTTTATATATTTATAGTACAATTAAATACATATTTGTATATTTTTATTTTATTTTATAGATTTTATCTACACATATAAATAAATAGATGTATATACATTGTATGTATAATATATATTAATATATTATTTATTTTAGTATGTTTTAATGGTTCTATTTTATGTTTGTAATTTTTTGTATGTTTTAAATAATTTTTACAGTAATTTAGAAATACAAAAGGAGTAAAAGTGTAAAGGATAAATTATATGAATAGAATATATATATTCATAATACAATGAAACCTTAGAAAGCTAAATTTTGCACCTTAACTTCAATTTTAATGAAATCACTTTCATTGAATACATAATTTAATTTAGAATATAAAGGATGTGAGTTTGGTGTGAGTTTATATGGAAAATATATTGATATGTGAAATTTGATTTGCGGCTTTTTCATCGATGTGTCCTCGTTGCAACGTGCATTATTTTCATGTGCGATTCTTTTCTGTAATTTTCTATGTATTTTTACGCACAAGTTTCAAGTATATATTTTTATTATTTGAGATGTATAAAATGACGAATAAAATAGAGGAAAATGTATATTTTAAAGAAATGAAAATTATGGTTTATATATATATATATAGTGCAGACCCTTGTCTCCCCTACTTTATTCCTTGTCGACTGAGTCAATATTGACTTGCTCTCAGGGTTAGGGTCAGTTAGTATTTACAATACTTCCTTTATTTTTATTTTTATTTCCTTTTTCTTTTATCTTGGATTTAAATACATGTATTTATACAATATTTACATGTTAATATATGAGTATTAATCCATGCAAGTTACTGATGTTTACATGTATTTTACTAGGGATTCGAAGACAATATAACGGAATAAAGGTAAATGAATGGGTATTCTTCACCCACCACCTCCCCAACCATGGCAAAAGAGTAGCTATGGTAGAAACCTCTCGTAATGTCGCCCTCGACATTTATGACATTCATCTTCATTAGATTCAAGGCCTTAGATTCATAGCACATCCGATGGAAGTCCAAGGTCGAGCTTACATATGAGAACTCTTTTAGCTAAAAAAGACCGAATCAAAGAAAAGGTCGGGTCGGGGAGACTCGAAACACAGAGAAGAATCCACCAGCAGACAAGCCAACCAGACTTGATACCATGGTAAGCAAAAAAACATAATCGGGTTGCACTCAAGGTTGAATCCATGAATGACAATATTCCCCCGCCGCCACACACATTTGATGTAAGAGAAACCACATGATGTTCTATTAGTTGTGTTGTAGAAGGAAAGCTCCTGAATTTTCACTCAACTTGATCCTTACACTGATCGAGATTTTATGCATCTCTGAGATTTTTGTTTATTTGAAATCACTGGGACTAACGATTTTGAAGCAGATGCTCGCCCCTTCTCCGATCGATCTTCATCGGAAGCGATTCCAACAACTCCTTCACTCGCCCCCGAGCTTCCAATGATCTTTGGAGATGAGTTGGCGGGGCTTGCAAGTACGCGTGGAGGGGGGGGGGGTCGTCCAGGTGAGCTTGGAGGCTTTGAGCGACGCAAGGGGAGGGGGGCAGGCTTGCAGGTGCGGGGGTGCGGGGGGACGGGGGCGGGCTTGCACGTGCAGGGGGCGGGTTTGCAGGGGGGCAGTGCGACGCGGGGGGAGTGGGGCGAGCTTGCAGGTGCTGGGGTGCTGGGGGAGGAAGCGTGCTTGCAGGTGCGGGGGCGCGGGGGAGAGTGGGCTTGTAGGTGCGGGGGCGTGGGGGGATGGATCGGGCTTGCAGGCGTGGGGGAGGGGTGGGCGGTACTGGATCCTCTACCTAAAGATGGAACATGGCACGACTAACTCATAAGAAACATGTAATCCCTGCGGCAGAAGTCCTCTTCTTGCGAATGACAACAAGCGCCACCTTCACATCAGACCCAGATAATCGACCATTAGAAAGAACCTCTAGAACATCCCCTAGGTATTGGAGAGCTATCCTCAACGAACTCGCATTTCGGGAAAGAATCAACACCTCTAGCACACAAGCCACTATACTATGCTCGAGAATCTCTCCATAGGTGGAACATGGTAATCTTCAATGGGTTCTACCTTCCACCCACACCTTCGACCAACAGCTTGTGGATCTTGTGGATATTTGACTTTGACATCTCGCAAACACATGCGTGAACTTCACTGGATGGAATGACGTCTCCATAGATCGTGATGCAACATACGAACCTCATGCATTATTTATTTATTTTTATGCAACTTATTTATGGGACAAGTTTTATGTTCAGTAGTTTGAGTTTAAAATATTAATTTATACGAGTATGTAAAATGTCCATTACATTAGGCCCTGTCCTGTTTCTTTTTTAATTTAGTTTATTGGAATCCTAATTTTATGTTGTATAAGTGCCCAACTCCGAGTTAGATTGATTGCTAGGTTACCTTGAGATAACCTGACATACCTTCAGCTCTATTCATGCATTCGTGAGTTGTATTAGGTGTATGGAACACACAATTTCATTGTTACAATATTTTTTAACCACAATAAAATTAGGGTTTTTTTATCAGTTTTGCCCCTCTGAGATCTTGCAATTTCAGTTATGCCCCTCACTTTTTAGGAATATCAGTAGCGCCCCCGACTTTTTAGCATTCTATCACTTGTGCCCCTCCGTTACTTTAACCATCACTGAGTCGAACTTAACCATGGTTTCTTCAAACAATGGTGCAATAAGAGGGTATAATTGTCCAGACTTCTTCTTCAATATTCCTCCTCCATTTGTTCTTCTTTCTTTCTCTTAATAATTTCTCTTTCTTAGTTACACCTTCATGCATCTATCGAATCTCTAAAATTGTTGCATTTTCACGGTTATATCACTCATCACGAACCATACGGTGAATTTTATTAATTTTTCGATGAATTTTCATGAATAAATTAGTCAAAATTTTATCTTAACTTGAAAAATAATGAAAGCCCTCATGTTTCAGCCCTTCCTCTCCATGTTCTCGACGACGACTAGCAGAGGGCGACCTAGGCACGAGGGGTGGGGGCCGGGGGGAGGTGCGGGGGAGGAGAGGCGCGGTGGGCGACGAGGCATGGGGAGGCGCAGGGGCGGTGGGGGCAGGGGGCGACGTGGGTAGTGGGGGGCATGGGGAGGCGCAGGGGAGGAGGGATGCGCGGGGGGCAGCGAGGCAAGGGGAGGGGGAGGCGAGGGGGGTGGCGCGGGTCGGGGGAGGGGTAGGCGAGGGGTGACGCGTTCAGGGGGAGGGGGAGGCAAGGGGGCGGCATGGGCAAGGTGAGGGAGGAGGCGCAATGGGTCGGCGGGGGCAAGGGGAGGCGTAGGGGCGTGCGGGCGGGCGAGGGGCAGGGGGGCGGCGGGCAGGGGGAGGCGCATGGGAGGGGGAGGCGCGGGGGGGTGCAGGGGGAGAAGGTCGGGCAAGGGGGCCAACCCGGGGGCGGGGGGTGGAGACTGGGGCTGGGGGAGACGCTCGGGCGGGGGGAGGCACATGGGCGGTGCGATGGCGGGAGAAAGAGCTCGGGGCGGAGGGCATACCTGAGGGCGGTGGAGGAGACGGTACATGAGCAGGAGGTCGGGGAGGAGGAAGAGAAGGGAAGAAGAGGAAGAGGATGGGGAAGGAGGAAACAGGATGATAAAATGACCATTTCAGACATTATTTTTAATTTAATTCCAGTTATGTCCCAAAGTCAACGTCCGTTTGCATTGAGAATGAAAGACAACTAACCTGAGGGGCACAAGTGATAGAAAGCCAAAAATCAGGGGCACTACTGATATTCCTAAAAAGGAAGCGGTATAGCTGAAATTGCAAGATCTCAAAAGGGCATAAATGATAAAAGCCATAAAATTAATATAAAAACATATTATAATCATTTAAGAAATTAATATAATATATAACCAATATCACATGTATCATTCAACCGTCTCCAACCCTTAGGGCTCGTTTGGGGTCGGATGGGGTATCCCACCTCTGAGAGGGAGGGGGGATAACCCAATTTGAATAGTAGGTGTTTGGATAGAGGGTGGGGGTGGATGTGGTGTGATTTGATGTGATGGTTGATTGTAGTTATTATGATTGTAGTTGGGTTATTACTATTACTATTTGTTCAACACTCTTTTCCATTGAGCACGTCACTAATTTTAATTTTGATATTTTCAAGTTCACACCACATAAATTTTTTTACTAACAACAAAATACAGGGTTTTAGCAGTCGTGCCCCTCTAAGATGTTGTAATTTCTGTTATGCCCCTCCCATTTTTGAAATATCAGTTCTGCCCCTATCTACTACAAAAATTCACAGTTTTTGCCCTTCTGTTAAGGTAAAGTAGTGGCATAACTGATATTACCAAAGGGCAGAACTGATATTTGAAGAAAGAGATGGGTATAATTGAAGTTGCAATATCTTAGAGGGCCCAAATAATTTATTATAAATTGATGGAAGATGATTGACGTTAGAACTTTCTTTTTAATGTGTTGTTTGTCCTCCTTCCCTTCTTGATTCGACTAATTAATGTAAAATCGGAAAGGTAGTATTCAAACCTTTTTACCGTTGCGAAGCCAAGAAAACCCTTATTCGCTACAACTGCACGGCGTACAAAATACGAAGGCCGTAATTGGAAAATGCATTACAACGCAGTGGCATGGAAACACGAAATATCTGACCAGGACAAAAAAACGAGCATGCACGAGGAGTACTCCCACCATAACATTACATATTCTACTTCAAAGAACCACAAAAAAACTTCAACCACGTCAATTCCTGCACATCGCATTTGCAGTCGCAGCGACTCCACCATCTCCTCCAAGGAAGTTCTCGCGCCTCCGGTATCTTCTAGCTCGGAGTAGAGACATGCCAATTTGTTTTCTTTTTCTCCTATATCTTTCAAGGAAATTTCAAGCTTTCGACAAAGTTATCTATTTTCATGTTCCTTTTCCCATAATCGATAGGCCAAAAAGAAAAATTCATCTGCCAGATTCTCTGTTGTCCTTGGTGCAGGACATACGGCTGGTGATGATCGCATCGTCTCGTTGAGCACACGTAAAAGAGTCTTCCCACCGGATTCTGGTTCCCTTCTTCGTAGTTTAGAACCAATAGGTCCCCACAACGACATCATTCAGTTGATTGCATTGTTAGTTCTCTATAGAAAAAATAACAGGATTGCATAGTCAGAAAATAACGTAGGCAAGAAAAAGATTAACTTGATGCGTAAAACATATATGGGAAACTTGAACATTATCAAATTTCAAGTCTATTACTCCACTACGATTTTCTCTTTTGTCTATTATTACACATTGCTTTAGCGTTTCTGTCTTGCAAACCTCTCCCCGACGAATATCATCACGGAGGATGCCAACACTCCGATTTTGGTTTTCATCAACCTCCTCGGGTAAGATGTCCTCTTCGTCATTGTTAGATATAGAATCTTTGCCGTTGAACCGTATAAAGTTGTGAATGATGCAGGTGGCTCTTACAACATCCCTTTGTATGTCAAATGAGTATGACGGCATATCTCGCAAGCAGTGGAACCTATTCTTCCACATGCCGAAGGTGCGCTCCACAACATTGCGCAGACTAGCATGGCGATGACTAAATAGGTCCTTATGATTTTCGTAGTGACACCCACGTGCCCGCCAAGCAGGAAGATGGTACAGGGCACCTCTGTATGGGCCAATGAAAGTGTCCGTATTGGAGTAACCACAATCTACTAAATATTTGCAGTCATCTGGTACAAGAAAAGAGCCACTCTCGATAGAATCTTGAAGCACGGTCATATCCGCACAGGAACCTTCCCAACCCGTAATGACGTATGTAAAACATTGGTTGAAGTCAACTGCAGCCATAACATTTTGTGTCGGAAAAGGTTTCATGCACAGACATGCTCCTTCTTCATCGGGATGAACATGAGGTGAAATGTATGTCTCATCAATCGCTCTTATGACTCCCTATCCAAAAGCGGGAAATTGAGAAAAGGAATAGATAAGCAGAAGCAAAGTGTCCTACATTCATGCATTTACTTTGAAGTACATGTAGTATCGGGGGGGGGGGGGGGGGTCTGAAGTGATTATCTCTGGGGTGACGGGCGGAGCCAGTCGAATGTACTTCTACTCCAACGTCAGTATCTTCGCGAGAACCCTTTTAATGTGAAGTGATATGGTCTCTGCACTATGCTGGAAGGCTTCTTGGATGATTCTATTCTAATGACCATTGATGAAGGCGTATAGAAATATACAAACTTGCTCCACCACGTCCGTGTTCTTCGTATGCGTTAACCCATGTTCCGATAGGACACGGACAAACCTTCTCAGCATGGGCAGTCTCATTCAAAGGTTCTGGAATGCCCTATCATCATGGCCCGCAAGCATCTCCTCGACCCATTCTAGTCCGCAGAGGACCCTTGTATGCAAGCGTTGGGGAACTCGTCTGGCAGACGACTCACCCTCCCACTCTTCTATCGCAAGAGCACCCACTATGCCAATGCAGGCTATTACTGCTTGATCCCTGAAATCCTCAAATGGATTGTAGCTATGCAAGGACATCTTTGACAAAGTACTTTCGACCAATCAGAAATTATCGTAATGAATGCAACATAAATATGATGTTTTACTCGCATAGAAATGTGCAAAGAATATGAAGCCCTACCCCCTGTAATTCGATCGAGAGTATACGAAGTCTGTTTCCACACCAAACTGCGGGACAAATAAATTGCGTAGAATAAAAGATTAGTTGCCGATGCAGATATTCGCATGAGCACTTCCTGTTAGAAAACATGATCAATTTTTGCATTCTGACTCATGAACGCTTCCTCACTAGCAACCTGGTGGCACGGAACCTACATCAATGTACATTACCTACTGTCCCCTCATTACCAACCTGGTAGAGCAGAACCTACAAGAACGTAATTAACCTATAACAAAGTCCGCTTCATTCACATGCAACCTGGAAGAGCAACTACTATCCATGCATATTTGTTGAACTTAGCAGATAAAACTTGACATAGTAAAATAAAGTGTTCAAAGCCGGATGTCTCGGCAAGAACAGAACCTGCAAGAAAGATAGTAAAATTCTACGGACGAGTAAGATGCAAATTAGCATATACTTCTTGTCTGCATTGACCTATTCCTGCTGAGTATGCCCATGTTAATGGGCTGCAATAAAGTTGTCACGGTTAAAGTTAAAAACGACTTAAATAACAGAAGTTCGGAATGTCTTAACACTAGCTAATGAGTTTGGCAAAGTGGGTAAATTCTGGCGATGATTATATCCCTTCAACGGACGAATGGTCCTCGCAATCCATTCATTCAACTTATCGGGGTCGCCTTTGACATGGTAGAAAACATTTCTACCACTAGTTGTAGCTAGCTTCTCTGCTATCCTTTCGAACCGATCGATGTCAAGGTCCGGCCTGAACGCGCTTACATCCCTACATGTTGCGTTTGCCAGTTCGTCAGGATCATGTCTCCCCTTAACAAACTTCTTCGGCAGAGTGCTAAAAAACTTCTCTAGCAATTCTTGCCCTGCTTCAGACAACGCCCTCTCCTTGATTTTTTACTATTTTCTGGTCGACTCCCGGTTGTTCTCTTTCGAGATGAGGGCGTAGGAGTCATCTCCTCGTGTCATCCACATCTTCCGGTGGATACAACATACACTCATTTAGATTTTTGTCGAAGTTCAATTCCCTCTGCCTTGCTGCTTGTCGTGAACTTGAGGGCCCATCGCTTGCTTGTCCCTTGCGGGTCGCGTTGAGTTTGCATGCACTCCAGTGGCGATGTCCTTTGACAGAAACCTCTGAATATCGCCAAAGTACATAAACGACTTGTTGAGATGTTTATGGTATCGATCTGTAAGCTATTTTTCAATGTTCAGTTATACATTACATGTTTCAAAGTCTAAGGAGAAGTTGTAAATTTCGATCACCTTAAACCAAGCATCATCTGATGGAGGTGGAATAGGCCTGTTGTAGATGGTATCCCAACCTCAGCTAGGACTTGTTGCGGAGGTACATATATGATGCGCAGTCCTTCTTCACATTTTTCCAGCGATGTTGGAGTTGCACGTTCGTGTAGCTAAGGCAGCTCAATTCATTGAACCTCTGGACAATTGAATGCCATTCAAGAACTGCAAATGTGCTCTCTGCCCACGATGTCTCGTGCTCTAACATCGCATCAACGAAAATCCTGTCCATTGTAGAATTCCAGTGTGCAATGTGTGCCGATCCTACCATAGGGATTTCAGGTTGTCCGTCCATCACTCTCTTTCTATGTACCCTCGACGCATACATAAATTTAGCTTTAAAATCACATTGCTAACCGACTATGATGCATGATTTTTTATACAGAGGGCCTCCGCAAGCAAAGAGTAGAACGATATTACGTCATTACAAAAATCAGCACGAGCGCAACACAATCAGAGAAACAAAAATATCAGTGGATCCTCGCTTTGCTGTTTGAAAGACACATTAATTTGAGATGGCTGGTTGACACAGGTACAACATAAATAAAAATATCAGCGGCTCCTCGCTTTTCTTTATTAGGTGGTTTGTACTCCTTTAAGCTGCTTCCATGTCTATCTCCCATTTGTTTGTTTTTTGTTTGTTTCTCGTCCCATGTATGTTGGGGTCCAAAACCCCTCGTCCCAGGTCCCATTCCTATTGTTCTTCCCACAATGTTTGAGCCATGACATCTTTTCGCTGCAACAATTAATTCTGACTCCACTTGTTAAAATATTTTATATGCATTGGATTCTTGATGGAGAGTTGATTCTTATGCATATAGTAGGTACCATGGTAGTCTATTATTGAATCGGAATTTTGGGATGTCCAAACAAATTAAGGTATTTCACAATATTTACATTGCCAACATCTGGTGAACATGTGAACTCCTTTAAGCTGCTTCCATGTCTGAACATGTGAACTCCTTGTTTATCCCAGTGTTTTAGCCTCGTTAGTACTTACTTCTCTCTACTATTGCCCTAATAAATCCAGGTCACCAGTAGTTTGATTTCTGTATTTAAATTAGTGCTATCGATTTCATGATAAAAAAGACTCAATCTAATAACTACAAGTTTGGTTTCTGTATTTAATTTAGAGCTAATAACTCAAGCATTAGTCCCCTAACTTATAGACGAAGTTATGGACATGTACCTTATCTCTACAAATTAATTACACGAACCAATTTTATGCGAGAGGGAATTTTAACTACACGATCAATTTCCCTCCACTGGGACATCCTGCATTTGCCAGATACCTTACCTCTACAAATTAATTACACGAACCAGACTTCTAATTTGAGAATCCACTGTTGACTTACGTGCAGTGATCAAATTCCCCCCAGTGGGACATCCTGCATTTGCCAGATACCCTATCTCTACGAACTAATTACAGGAACCAGTTAACATATGTAGACATGGAAGTCAATCGTGTGCATAGAGAAGATTTGACAGTGTGTGATTGTAAACGAAATTCAGAAAGTGTTTCGAAGATGCAAGACCCCATATTTCTGCTAAAATGTTGAGAAACCAGAATGTTCAGTTCTAACCAGAAATGACCACTTTTATTCCTCTTCTGGAAAATGGCCATGAATGGAGGTACAAGAAAACTATGACTGATTGCAGGTTGAACTTGATTGGGCGAATGCACGGGTGAGCAAAGCAAAGCTACAGGAGAAGGGAGAATACCTTCCAAGAAGCAGCTTGAAGCTCCGCTGCAAGTCGTGCAGTTCCTTGTCTCTGACAACAATCCTCGCGTCACAAGGGCGTGCAAGGAGACCAGCACCGTTGCACACAATTTATAAAGATAGATGTCATCGAGTACCTTCGTCACTCGCCTTCCACCCCTCAGGGGCATAGGGGAGCGGGCAGGAGAGGTCGACTCACGCGACGATGCCTGCTCGTCCATCCCCTCATGCACTATGGTGTAAGTCGCGATGGGTTGCAGGTAGGGCTGGCTATCGAGCTCAACGAGCCGAGCCAGCCCTTGGCTCAGGCTCGATAAGCCCAGCTGGGCTCGGGCTCAAGCTCGAGCTCGAACCTTTATCGAGTTGGCTCGGGCTCGATAAGACTCGAGTCGATCCCCTTATCTAGCTTGGTCTGGGCTCGAATCCAAGTCAAGCTCGTTAAGGGAAATGGGTACTTATTGGTGGAAAAGTGTTTTGTACGGATTTGAACTCGAGACATCCTCTATCAAAGACAGTGTTCCTTACCAATAGGCCACTATCCAAGTTGTATATAAAAGCTTAATTATAACATATACTGTAGAATTAAATTTGTTTATAAAAAAAATTACTATTTTTCTAATACGTGAGGGTGGGGCAAATGTGTGGGTGGGAACGAGTTTGATTTGAGAATTGGGTCATGACTCGTGACTCGTGGGAGGGTCAAAGTTGGTGGAGGAAAAATGGCAAATGGTTAATTTTTATTTTGTTTGCATTATATATAAATATATAAATAATATATGCATATATATTCCTTATCGAGCTCCTTATTGAGTTATCAAGCCGAGCGAGGCTTGGCTCGAGCTCGGCTCGTTAAGCTATCGAGCCCAAAATTCTGGCTCGGGCTCGACTCAATAGCCTAATGAGTCGGGGCTCACGAGCCCTTATCGAGCCGAGCCCGAGCCTGGCTCATCGAGCCGTGACTCAATAGCCAGCCCTAGTTGCAGGTTGCAAATGCTGCATTGAAAGGCAAGACCACGCCTCCAACAACCTTTACCATGAGTAGTCGAGATCAGATAATGTGATGGAAGGAAAAGGTAGCACATTAAAGGCGCTGTAGTTTGACGATCAACACGATGAACAGCCCCTTTGTCGGTGGAGATGGGCGATTGTCGCGATGGGAGGAAGGTAGACGACAATCGATCTATCCTTCCATGTGAACAGTCGCCGCGGAGTCTCGCACTTTCCCCCTTTTCTGCTTGGAAAAGGGAAAGCTGATGTGAATAGCCCTCATTTAACGCATTTCAATAGGCATTCTCGCGGTGCCTTCCAACCCTTGTCCAGCCAAAACCAACCCGAACATACTGCTTTCCAAACGCACGATCGTCACCAGGTTATGCGACTAATCCGGATTGACCCCTCAATCCAAACGAGTCCTGGTCTGTTTGGTCGCAGGGTTGGGCAGGGTTGGCTCAACCCTGGTTACTATTCACAAGGGTACTTCCTCCTCACAGATTACTATTCACCCATCCCAACCCAGCCCAACCCAACCCTGTCCAACCCTGCAACCAAACAGGCTCCAAACAACTACTAGTCTACTAGTGAGGAAAGTTACTCCCAACCAACTAACCCAATCAAAAGTGGGAAGAGGATCCTCTGCTGCAGTGGGGATTGCAACATAGGTGCTGTAATCCCTTTTAATTTTTTTTGTGATTTATATATCAAAATCCAACCTTATAGATTGAAATTTAGATTAACGATCTACATATCCTCCAAATTTCGTTTAATTCCGAGATCATTTGCTATTTTATCTTAATAGTTGAGGGATTCGGATCTTTTTTAAATGGAGTTTAAGTTGCTTAGATCTTGACTGAATCTTTGGCCGTTAAGATAAAATAGCAAATGATCTCGGAATTAAACGAAAATTGGAGGATATGTAGATCATTAATCTAAATTTCAATCTGTAAGGTTGGATTTTGATATCTAAATCACAAAAAAAATTAAAGGAGATACAGCACCTCTGCTGCAATCCCCTCTACAGCAGAGGATCTCTTCCCTCAAAAGTGGCCCCTTCTAAAGAGGCAATCGAAGAAAAAAATATTTTCCGCACTTCTTTCTCTCCGTTTTCTCGTACTCCCGAAATCAACCCTCACACCATCGCCAACTCTGCCGTTCTCCCCGGCTGTCTCCCCTTCTCCTCCCTTCTTTTCCCACTCCATCGCTGCCCCTCCCCTTCTCTGTGCCATCGATCCCTAAGACATCTCTCCAGCATCCGCGCCGCCGAGCCCTCTTCCCCGCCTACTCCCCGAAGCTGCCAACAACACCACCCCGCAGCCGCCGACAACGCCGCTGCCATCTGCTCGCTGCGGCGCTGCCAGCCTCTCTGATTGTCTACCCGTACCCGTCACTATCGGCGATTAGGTCTAGAGCAGCGCACTGTTCTCCCCTCCGGCTGTGCCAACGGTCAACGATCTTCCCATATTTTATTTCTCTGTTTTCGGTTGTGGGCTGCTGCACAACCTTGGCTTATTGAAGGGTTAATTGCTGTTGCATGCAATCATTTGCACCAAAATCCTGAATCTATTAAGTATTTCGGTAAGCACAACTGGTGGATAAGCGGTGCTCTTTTCTTCCAACTTTGACCGATTCCCTACACATGATTTTGATTGCTGTTGGTATTATTAATTTCCCAGAACCATAAAAAAAATATATCATTTACTTGCTATCTGACCCTACACATGATTTTGACTGCTGTTGGCATTATTAATTTCACAGAAACATTTAAATCATTTATTTGCAATCCGATTCATCACTTCCAGTCATTTTTTTAATTTACAATCAAAATCATTAAAGTTATTTATTTACAGCATCGATTAATTCAGTTATCTAGGTTGTCGGTACACATTGCTCAACAAGTGTAAATTATTGCTAGAACAGTTCCTGTTCAGTTTGTCTTCGTATTCAGTTCTTCGTCGTCCTCCCTCCACCCCACCCTCACCATGTGGTTGCACCAATTCAGTATCAGAGCACATTGATCCATTTTGTTTTTATTGTCTTGCATAGCATCATTAAAAAGAACACAGAAAAAACTGGAAGAACAAAAGAAAAAAAAATCCTTGGCCGAAAGCAAGGTACATTCACTTCGGAAAACACCAAGACATTAAGAAACACGAGGCGGATCAAGGTGATTTTCTGTCAAAGAAGTGATACGTAGCCTCAATTTATAGAGAAAATATACACAAAAATTATTTATAAATATAACTATATTTTCATAAACTCCTAAACATCAAATAATTACAAAATATATTATCATAAGTCTTAACCTCGTGTATTCCCAAATTGAACACAAGCACACAATACACCTTATCATCCATATATGTTACTTTGATGCGGCATCTTTTTTCCTTTAAAAAAAACTCACAAATATGTGATAGTGTCATGTTCATTTTGTGTAGTTATGGTTCGTCATATTCTTACAAAAACATACACTCTCTTGAACTTATACGATGTTCATTGTATAATACAAGCAATAGAATCTCATTAGTTGATATGAAATGTTCATACCAACTAGAAACAATCGCTATACATATATATGATTTTTTTGATGCAATGATTATGCATCGATGAATAATGTGTTAAGGGTTTATTGGTTATTCTAAGGTCTTAAGGTTATCAATCATGGCCATATAAGACGCATTTCCTTTAATATTACTGTAAAAGTAGTTGGAATCATTAAACCGATGTGGTCTGTAAATACTTTTAGGCGTATAATATTTGCATGGTGATGAATGATGACGTTTTTGGGCTGCTCCTTTAAGGTACATGCTCTTTTTTTCTTTCAAAAAATAATACTGTTAAAGTAAAACTTAAAATAATTATATATATTTTTCCAAAAAATACAAAAGGAGAATCCTTCCACCCTACAAAACCAAGAAACCCAAACCCCATGGTATAAACCACAGCATAATAATGGCAATCGACCTCCACCCCCATATGGCAATACACATGATGACATGGGATCGAGGTGCTTGGTTGAAGGTTCTATGTTCCAGAATTTGATTGAGGATGAGATCCTGATGCTTTTATGGACTGGTTCCAAAAGGTTGAACATTTCTTCATGTGGAATGATATGCCCAGTGAAAGGAAGGTTTAATTTGTTACTATCAAACTCATGGGATATGCCTTGTTATGGTGGGATCATTTATCTTTTGCAATCAGGACGCAAACAGAAGGGAAAAGGCGAGATCCACAATCGGAGCAAGATGAAAGTCAAATTGAGAACAAAATTCGTTCCTGAAGATTACAAGCGAGATATGCATGCACGGCTACAATCTTGGAGACAAGTTGCCATCGGCATGAAGGAGCACACGGAAGGATTCCAGTCTCTCATGTATCACAACCGATTGTGGGAGATTCCAGCCTGAGAAGTCACCCGCTACATGCACAGACTTCGACAAGGCATTCAAGATGAACTCTACCTCCACCATTGTCAAAACATCGATGATGCCTATAAGCGAGTTGAGTGAGTCGAAGCTAAGCTTGCCAAAGCACTGACAAAAAGGGCATCATTTTCATTGAGCACCATCTCACGGACTAGTGCCCCTATGATGGCCTAAAATCCCATGGCACCAACACCGACTGTTGCTGGTAGATTCCAAGCCAAACCATCAATTGTGACCGTTGCTCGTGCCCCTCTACTGGAAACCCCGGACTAGCCATTTTGAGAAGTCGACCTGTTGTGAGACCTGATACCTGTTTCAAACGCTATCACAAGGGACACCGAGCAGCCGACTGCCCGAAACTTAGGGTGGCTGCCGTTCATTTGTGTGCCATTAAGGATCTTGAAGAGCCTTCTCCACATTGATGCAACTACGTGCAGATGGTCTCCAAATTTTTTTTTGACTAAAAAGAGGGAGAACTCCCGAGGAGGGAGTCACCAGGCACCGCTTTCATTAATAAAAAAGATTAAGTAAAAAGACAGTCCTAAGTGTTACTCTTGCTAATTTGATGCAGGAATTAACTGACGAAAATGGCGATGTTAGCCGAAACCATAGGTCTAGATCTTGTTGACTATGGAATATGTAGATTCAAAATGACTTAATGATGCAAAAAAACTGATTAGATGATGCTTTGACTGGAAGAACGAAATAACTGAATTCAATTGGTTTCAGAGAAATTAAATGGTGCGTGACAGTGAACAAATCAAGAATAAAATAAGAGTAAAATCAAGAAAGGAAGACACTCCTTATCCTCACGATAAATTCATACTGAATAGTTTACGGATCTCTTGGCTTATCTTAGGCAATGGTTACAACAGAAAATAATCTTCACAAGCGTTGGTTGCCCTTTGCCCAACAGTCCACTATCAAAGAGATATGCATAGAAAAGCTTAGGATTTTAACTTCGTACCATAGCTTGCAGGGAGGGAGGAGGGGGTGCAACCCCGTGATCCTGGTCAAGGACAACAACAAAGGACAAAGACGGTAGTGGGTTGGGGCATACGATGGCGTTGGTGGTGCGCGTGGTTGTGAGGGCTGAATATTGTGGGACAGAGACGACGAAGTATGCTGATGCGTGGGTGGCTGCAACGAAGAGATGGGACACGAGATGGCAGTAACTAGACGTCGGTGAAGGGCAACAACATAGGATAGAGATGGCAGTGGCTAGAGCTAAAGCAGCGGGGGTGTAGTCGTGACAACGTTGGGTGATGGGGATTGTGGTAGATGTAGATGGCGGTGGTGGGGAGTTGGCGTCGAAGAGTGGGTGGACTGTTGATGGGGCAAGGGTTGGAGGAGAACAGAAGAAAAGAAGGCGACGAGGTAAGAAAAGATGGATTAGGGTTTATACATGATAGAAAGCAATGTGGAGAGAGAGAGAGAGGGAAATAAATAATACTTCTTCAATTAATCTTCTCTATGCATGAGTCTATGCATGAGTGGGGCCTTATATAGGTTAGATCCCACCAAATTAAACACACAATTATGGTTCCAAATAAAACAAAGAAATAGACAAGGCCTTATATAACGAGCCTTCTAACGAATAAAATAATTTAAACTACTTATCTTAAGAATTAATAACACAAAATAGAATTAGCTTTCCGAATCGTGAGAGATAAGCTCAACACAAAATCCATTGTAATATTGTCCTAAGGTCGCATAGGAATTGAGAGAGGTGTGCAGAGTCCAATGTTTTGCTTATAACCTTTGAATCTCTGGCATGTTTGGCATTTTTGCACAAATCTTTTAACATCCCTTGTAATTTGGGCCAATAAAATCGCTCTTGGAGGAGAGCCGCTGTTTTATCTCATCTAAAGTGTCTAGCTAGCCCATCGTTCTACAGTTCTGAAAATGAGGTTCTATCGACAATTCATTTGAAATTTTAGTGCTTGTATTGCTCCATTGACAAATTGCACTCGTAAAGGCACATCCACCTGGACCTCATAGGCGGAAGTTAGCTTTCACAAGCTGAAACACTAGTTGATCAATGCCCTTGTTTTAGTACTTATTGATCTTTCTATGGATTTCGTGGTTGACTGCGATGCATTATATGTCAGAATTGGTGCCGTCCTGAGCTAGGAAGGATGTTCCATAGCCTTTTTCAGTGAAAAGCTGAACGAGGCTCAGTCACAATATTCCATGTATGATGTCGAATTCTACACAACGGTGCAAACTCTCAAGCATTGGATGCATTATTTGATTTAGCATGAATTTGTTCTTAACTCCGATCATGAGGCTTTGAGGTATCTGAACTTTCAAAACCCTTAACAAGTGCCGTGCCAAGTGGGTTAGTTTCCTCTAAAAGTACTCTTTCCACCTTAAGCACAAGGTCGAGACCTTGAATGGTGTAGATGATACGTTAAGTAGGCGTGCACATGTCTTAACCACAATGGCGTAAGCATGACATGATTTGATACTCTCAAAGATCTTTATCCCATGGATCCTGATTTCGGCTCTATTTATGCGGAATTTGTTGACACTAGACATGATTCCACAACCACTTACGTTCTTCACGAGGGGTTCTTATTCAAGGTGTGACGACTCTGCATTCCCACCACTTCGCTCCGTGAGGGCCTCATTTTTGATGTACATAATGACAAGTTAATTGGATCTTTTGACAAGATAAAACCATGACCCTTCTTCAAGAATGATTTTAGTAGCCACAATTATTGAAGGATGTTGCAAGATTTGTCCAAAAATACCAAATGTGCCAAAGATTTAAAGGTTACTAGCATAACACTGGACTTTACACATCCCTCTCAATTCCTATGCGACCTTGGGAAGACATGGATTTTGTGTTGGGCTTAGCTCTCACGGCAAGGAAAGTTGGTTCTATTTTTATAGCATTGGATATATTTTCTAAATCGATACATTTCATTGCATGCAAAAAAACTTCAGATGCATTTCATACTGATTTGTTTTTCCTTGACGTCGTTCGATTGCATAGCGTTCCTACGTTCTTTTACATTTGATCGCGATATAAGGTTTTGAGTACCTTCTTCCCTGACCCCTTACTCTCAATGTGCAACTAGGCAGACTATCCTTAAAGTGAGTGCGTCCATTGGTGCCAAAAGTGTCTTTTACTGACGGGTGGAAGGAAAGTCTATATAAGATTCCAATGTGGGAACAACACTTGATATTATTAGAAATGCCTAGAAAAAACCGATCAATCGTATCAATCGTGTTCTTGATTTTGGAATAAAAAGCAGAATAATGCTTCCTAGCACGAGAGAAAGCAACATGCCCTCCTGCTCTAGAAAATAGGGATGGGGTTGGGGAAAGGGAAGGCCTCGGGGGGACTCGACGCCTCGGCTCCTCATAAATGGGAGCGAACCCCCGACTAGATTCGACCCTCTATTCCTACCTCTCGGATTAAGAGACTTAATTTCGATTTTTCTTAATTGATTTGATTTGTCGAATTGTGAGAAACTCTTACACATAAAAATAAAAACTCATAGTTTTGATTGGAAACATGGACAAACATATGTTTGCTTTCAAAATTGAGGCACGAATGATGTATGGATAACCTGCTCCATCTTGAGGGGAAGGCAAGAGAGTCCTTTTATTGAATGAACATAGTGGAGTTTGAATTAGTAAAAGTACGCGAGTTTTAGGAAAGCATGAGAAGAAGGAAGACCTGCTTTGATATGAGTAGTAGTTTATCTCCATGGATTATTATTAAGCCGACGCCTTAGTTGTCTTCTTGATAAACTTTCTAAAATAATTAATCGCTCATATATTCTTTTCCTCTCACACTAGATAAGGCCTTGATAAGCTGTTTTCCCTAAACTCTTTGACGGCTGGAAATAACCATTTTTTGCATACGCATAATAATTTGCAATATAGAATTGCTTATCATCCACACATAGATGGACAAACTGAAGTAGTTAATAGATATCTAGGGTGTTTATTGTGGTATTTTACATGGGGATCTCCATCCAAATGGGATCTAATTCTTCTTTAAACCGAATTTGTGTATAACAGTTCCATAGATCCATCAACAAATCGCCTTTTGAGAATGCATACGAATTTCCAATTCCTTAACTTGTAGACCTTGTTTATCCACACAACCATGCATGAGGGGACTAATGTAGCTCATAAAGACCTGGTCAAGTTGATGGCGTCTCTGAGGGCGACTTGGAGGGCGACTCAACAGGCGACTTGGAGGGCGACTCAACGGGCGACTTGGAGGGCGACTCCGGGGGAGACTCTTAGGGTGACTTCTGACGACGCGATCAGAGTGTCTTCCAGGCCGTCTCGCGGTTCTACGTCCTCTTCAAATAGGTCTCCAACCGCTGATGGTGGTTGTCGTGGCGGGTTGCATGGCCCTCCACAGGGAAAGAGGACTTCTCCTCTCCCCACGGGGGAGGCCAGACCACTCTCAGTTGTCAATGGGGACGTTAGCTGCGAGGCTTGGACGTATGTTTCCCATAGGAAACAAGGGAGGTTATGCTATCGCTGTGGCGAGCGGGGCCACATAGCCAGGGCCTGCCATGCACGTCCGCGTTGTTTTTCTTGTGGCAATCTTGGCCATCGTGCGACCTCCTGCTTCAGAACTTCGATGGGGAAGGGATCTTCGCCCCGTGCTACACCCGTCAGTCTCTCGGGGGGCATGGCAAGGAGTCTCCGCTCTCTATCTCTCAGCGACAGGCGGTCGTATGCGCAGGTCGCAGCGGGGTCCAGGGCTGCACGACCTGTGCTAAGGGAGGGTGTTTCTAGGGAAGAAGCTCGTCGCAACCCCTTTGCTGCTGACGCGAGTAGTTTGGTGGTTTGCATGTGACTGCATGGGTCACTTTCCATGACTCACGTGCAAGATTTCGTTGCTTCGGTTTTTCCAGGGCATTTCATGGGGGATACTCAACTCATTTCAAAGAATCGTTGCGTCGTGCGGGGGCTCTTGCCCAGTCAGCGAGTCCACCTTCTGGGACTTGATGTTTCTGGTGGCTTCATTTGGAGGCATCCACGGTTCGCGGACGGGGCTTTGGTTGATCTGGAGGTGTGCGTTGCCGAGGTTCGCGGGGTACCTCTTCTCTCCCGGTCTCTTTTCTGTCTGAAGCCCGCGCTTCGCGCTTGGGGAGAGGTTTTGGCGACCACCGACAACTGAATGAGACCAGGGTCGGACATCGCCGCTACAAGGGTCCTGCTGGAGTACTCGAAGAACTTCCTGGACGAGGCACCGGGGAAAATCTTCTTTGGAAACCTTAAGATTGGCAGGTTTTCTTCACGACTAGAATTGAAGGTGGTGGACCCGCCTCCACCTCCGGCTTCGGCGCGGGGGAAGGCGGTGGCGGACGACAGCGAGCCGTTGTCGCATGGAGGGAGGCAAGAGGCCTTTTCGTTTCCCAAGGGGCGGTTGGTGGGATGGGACCCCACCTTGGGACACGCTTTCGTACATCCGTTCGTCTTCCTTCCTCGAGCAGTGGGCGAGGGCAATCATCGCGCCCTGGGTATGATGATTGACGTGGGGAGTGCTTCGACGGGCAGGGTCTCTTCGGGCCAATCGCCCGCTCTGAATCGGGTCAAGCGGGTTAATCAAGGTTCTGTTGCTCGGGCGCGGCCCTCAAACCCGATTCCCTTCCTGTCGGATGACCCAGTTCCTTCCCTCTCTGTCGGATGACCCGGTTCCTTCCCTCTCGGATTCGGTAGCGGACCGTGTTTTTCACTCGGGCCTATGTCACTTTGGCATATCCGGTTGGGATGCGGGCGACTTATTGGACTTGGTCGCCTCGGATCCGGCAGGGTTTCGGGCGGATCCTCTGGCTCAGACTCTTCCTCAGCTTGCATTGAATTTTTCGGGTTCTGGCACGGCCCCCTTTGGCGAGGACTCTCGGCCCCCTCAGCGAAGTACGGTGATTCTTACCGAGCTTCCGGAACATCTTCCTCCAGATTCTCAGACCAGCAACCGCTTTGCTAGGCAGTATGCGAGAAGGATCTCTGCCCGTTCGGTTGAAGCTCAGCAGGGCTGTGAGACCCTCCACGAGGCGGTGGCGAAAGCTTCGGGGGTCTTCCCAATCAGGGGTCCCCGCTAATATTTTGCCTCTTTTGACGACGCGACGCGACTGGCTGGGTTTGGGTTTGTTTTGGTTGGGCCTTTTGCTTCTCTTTGGAATGAAGATTTTGTCTTGGAACGTTGGGGGTTGGGAGACGCTGTTAAAAGACGAGCGGTGGGTTCGAGACTGTCGGAGTGGGGCTGTGACATTGCCTTGCTCCAGGAGACAAAGCTCTCGGGTTTGGACGAGTCACTCTGGAAGAGCCTTGGCTTGGGGCCTTTGGATGAGGCTAAATGCTTGGACGCTCGGGGAGCGTCGGGGGGGATGGCCATTGCTTGGAAGTCTTCGCTCTCTTGCCTGCTTCTATCGCATGTGGGAAGACATGTCATCTCTCTGATATTGGAAGAAGCCTGCTCTGCTTTGAAGCTTGGTGTCTCCTGTGTTTATGGTCCGTCTTCCAGTTAGCTGCGGGGCGAGCTATGGGAAGATTTATTTGAGGCACGCGGTTTTGTAGGGGATCTTCCATGGATCATTGGTGGCGATTTTAATGTCACTCTAACTGCTTCTGACCGGCCTCTTTCAAGGGGGGGAAGAGACCCCGGTTCGAACCTATTCAGGGACACGATCAGCTCGCTTCAGTTGGAGGACTTGGTGGCAACGAACGTTAGATTCACGTGGCGCAACTCCTCGGCCCGCTCAAGGTTAGACCGTTTCTTGGCATCTGGAGATTTGATGACTCTTTTCCCTCTTTGCTTGGTCTCTGCCATGCCCCGATCCTTGTCAGACCATACTCCCTTGCTATGGAAGTGCTCCGATAGCTCTGGTTCTAAGGGTCTATTCAGGTATGAGTCTTGTTGGCGGGAGGAGAACGACTTCTTGGATACGGTGAAGACGCATTGGAACTCCTTGCATTTTCAAGGGTCGGCGGCTCGGAGGCTTTCCTTGAAACTGGACTCCTTACGGAGTAGATTGGCTCTCTTCAAGAGAGATTCTAGAGCGGCTAGGCGTGCTGCAGTTTCTAATGCGGAGTCGATTATTTCTAGGCTCGACTTCCTTGAGAATGACAGGAACCTAAGCCCTGTGGAGTTGGAGGAGCGTTCCCTGGCGATGTTTGCTGTGAGGCTCGAGGAGAAAAAGAGGTCTATCGAGTGGAGACAGAGGTCGAGATTGCGGTGGATTCGGGAGGGTGATGCTAACACCTCCTTCTTTCACCGCGTGGCGAGCGGCCGCAGAAGAAGGCGTGTTTTGCGTTCGATTATCGTCGATGGTACAAGGGTGATGGGGGTCAAAGAGATGGGTAGGGAGATTGCTGGACACTTCAAGATCTTCATGACGAGTCGCCCCCCCGGCTATCGGGGTGGAGGGGGACTGGGGCTTCGACCATTTCGGATGGGAATCGCGAGCTTCTTCTCAGACCCGTCTCCCTACAGGAGACCAAAGAAGCGGTTTGGGCCCTTAACGCGGACGCTTCTCCGGGCCCTGATGGGTTCTCTGTTGCTTTCTTCCGCGACTGCTGGGATATTATCGCTGTTGACGTGTTCGAGGTTGTGTGTGACTTCTTCAAGGGCAAGGAGGGTTTTGATAGATTGAACAAAGCTCTCCTTATCCTTATTCCAAAGACGGAGGAGGCGGAGGAAATTGGGGATTTCCGCCCGATCGCGGTTTCGAATGCAATTTATCTGATCGTGGCAAAGATGCTAGCTAGACGCCTGGCTCCGGTTATGGACTCCCTTATATCTCCAAATCAAGCGGCCTTTATTAAAGGTAGACAAATTTCCGAGTGCATTGCGGCAGCTTCCGAGATGGTCAATGAATGGAAGGCCGAGGGAAAGCAGGGGATACTTTGGAAGATTGACTTTGCGAAGGCATATGATTCCATTGATTGGAAATTCCTATGGTCGGCCCTCTACAAGAGGGGTTCCCCCCGCTATGGATTTCTTGGATTAGGCGATGTGTTACCACAGCCTCTTTCTCTGTTCTTTTAAATGGTGCCTTGGAAGGGGGCTTTTTTCAGCCTAGGAGGGGCCTTCGTCAGGGTTGTCCTCTGGCCCCCTTGCTTTTCGTTCTTGCGGCGGACGTGATGGCCATAATGGTCAAGCAAGTGACTGATTTGGGCCTCTCAAGGGGCTTCACGAATGGCTCGCTTAACATTCCCGTTCTCTAGTTTGCGGATGACACATTATGTTTTATTGAGGGTGGGCTGGATGAGGTTCGGGGGATGGCCTCCACTCTTCGGATCTTCAGTGAGCTCTCAGGCCTCTTGATTAACTTGGCTAAGTCCAAAGTTGTGGCTTTTGGCTTGACGAGGGAGCAGGCGAATGATTGTGCGGATGTTTAGGGGACCCCTTGCTCTGATCTGCCAATGGGCTACCTGGGGATCCCTTTGGCTGTGGGGAGACCCCGTAATCGTGATTGGATTCCTCTTGTGGAGAAATTGGAAGGCAGATTGGCTGGTTGGCGATCGGCCCTCCTCTCTAAGGGAGGGAGGATTGTTCTTATTAAGGCTGTTCTATCCTCAATTCCCATTTATTTCCTTGCCACTCGCCAACTTCCTAAGGAATTGGCAAGCGCTTGGAGGGCTGTATGGCTCGGTTCCTTTGGGGAAAAAAGGTGGCTTGCAAAGAGGACTTCATCTTGTGGCATGGAATGATGTCACGAGGGGCTGGAGGGAGGGGGGGCTAGGCATAAGACGTCTCCGTGAGGTTAATGAGGCTTTTTGTCAAGTGGGTCAGCAAGATCTGGGGGAAGGGGGCAACCTTTTCATCTCTGTCATAAGATCGATTAACAGGATGAGTGTCTCCGAGAATAGCTTGCTGGTGGGGAGAAGAAGGCCTCCCTCTCACTTCTGGCGGGGTGTGGAGGTCGCGTTCATGAAGCATCAAGCGAAGTTCAAACCAGTTTTGGGTAATGGCCGTTCGTTTCTCTTTTGCGGGACAACTGGATGGATGGGCCGCCCTTGTGTGAGCGATTCCATAGACTCTATGCTCTGGCGGACAACAAATTGGCCTCTGTAGCGGACGTGTGGCAAGATACTTGCTGGGCCCCTAGCCTTAGGGGTTCTTTGTCGGAACAAAGATTTGCTGAGCTTGTGAATCTCCTGGAGACCTTAAACTCGCTCAAGCCCGCGGGGGACGGGGGGAAGACCACTGGACTTGGCGGGATGGTCCTTTCTCCCTGCAGAAGGCTTACAAGGCTATCTTCCCCGCGATCTCGCTCCAGCTGCCCCCTTTAATTAGGGACTGCATTTTCTTCTGGTCCTTGCGCCTACCTCTTCGGGTGGGCTTCTTCCTTTGGTTGGTGCGGAGAGGAAGGCTGCCTATTCGGGAAAGATGTGCTAGATTGATGAACAACGTCCTAAATACTTGCGGGCTGTGCGAGGAGAACGTGGAAACTATGGATCACCTATTCTTCCATTGTCCGATGGTTAGAGATATTTGGCAAGACCAGTCCTTGGCCTGATTGCGGACTGGGGACTTCCCGTCCTTCTGCGAGGGCCTTCTTCTCCAAAGAAATTTGGATAAGCGATGCCTGCTTGGTGTGGTGGCGCGACTGTGGGGCTATTTGGCTGGCGAGAAACGAGGCTCTATTCTCGGGTCAACGTTTTACAAGGAGAACATCCTCGCGGTTACCTTCCGGCTTGTAAACGATTGGATGTGACTCTTTTGCTTGCGTTGCGTCGTGTTTCTTGGGTGGTCAGGTTCAACTCTTTTTGAACCTGACCATGCTTCCCCTTCCTCCTTTAGGTTTGCAGTTTCCCACTGCTATGTAATACTACTTCTCCTTCTTAAATAATTGTGTTGGGGCGACCACCCCCGTGTGGCTCCCCCTCCTTCAGGCTTTCAAAAAAAAAAAGACCTGGTCAAGCACCTATCCTCCTCCATTTAGAAATTCGAGCCAAACTTTAAGCCATAACCCATAAATACAAAGCCCACGCCAATCTAGACCACATAGCGAGTGAGTTTAGAGTTGGAGATTTAGTGATGGTCCACCTAAAAATAGATATGTTCCCTTTGGGTGTCCATCAAAAGTTGAGTGCTTGTAAAATTGGCCTATTCAGAATCCTTAAGTGAATTTGACTGAATGCTTACCTCATGGATCTACTGTCAGATGTCCAGACATCACTACTCTTCAACGTTTTAGATCTCTTCCTATATCATGGAGATGTCCAACCAGATGGTACTATGCCGATTGACTATGTCGATGATCTACACCAATAACCTGTTGTGACCGATGCAGATCAGATAGAGGATATTACATACGTACGAGATATGTCGACTAGATGAGGCCTCTTCCTATGATACTTTGTCAAGCAGAAGGGACGATCTTTGATAGATTCCATATTGATTAATGAGAGAAGGCTTCAACGATTTCGTCCTAATTTACTCCAAAATTACCGTGACATCTTCCTCGACGGAGCTAGATTCTTCTCAGAAGGGGAGATGATGCAACATAGGAACTTTATGCATTTTTATTTACTTTCGTGCAGTTTATTTCATGGGACTAGTTTTAAGTTAAGTAATTTGAATCTAGATTTTAATTTATATGAGTATGTAGGTTCATTATATAAGGGGTTAAATGGGGCTGCCCCCTAGGGGGGTTAACTTAGCTCCCCCGTCCCATTTTCCCATTTTTTTATTTTTCTGAAAAATACTTCCATGGAAATTCATCACTATATCCCTATATTATGTCATTCAAGTTTCGTGCGAAACAAATACTCCTACAACCTTCATCTAGACAGTCATTTTTTAACGTTCGCAGAATAATTGAAATCGACCCTGTGTGGATGGAGGCCATAGGAGTCTATGTTTCACACGAAATTTGAATAACATAATATAGGTATATATTTATGAAAGTCCACGGAAGCATTTTTTTTAAATAAAAAATTAGGGAAAATGGTGTGGGGGGAGCTAAGTTAGCCCCCCTTGGGAGCAACCACATTTTTCCCTTATATAAGACCTTGTCCTATTTCTTTTCTTGTTTTATTGGAGTCCTAGTTTTATGTCTTATTTGGTGGGATTTAGCCTATATAAAGGTCCCGCTTCTTGAGTAGAGAGGCAATTGAAGAATAGTCCCCTTCTTCCTCCGCTGCCCCCCTCCCTTCCTCACCTACTTCCCACAGCCGCCAACACCACCGCTCCGCAGGTCGACAACAACGCTGCTTCCATCTGCTCGCTGCCGGCCTTGCTGATTGTCAACTCATCACCGTTGACAATTAGGTCTAGAGCAATACACTATTCTCCCCTCCGGTTGTGGTCCTGTTAACCATCTTCCTCACTAAATCTATTAGCTATCTCAGTAAGCATAGCTATTTCAGTAAGCACAACTGGTGGACAATCAGTGCTCTTTTCTCCCAACTTTGGCTGTTTCCCTACATATGATTTTAATTGTTGTTAGCATTATTAATTTGTCAGAATCATTTAAATCATTTACTTGCAATCTGATTCATCGCTTATTTTTTTTTAAATTTGTAATCAGAATAATTTAAGTCATTTATTTATACATTATTTAAAAATGATTTGGTGAATTGGTGGTAGTGTAGTGTGCCTACCGTTTGAACGATCAAGGTTCGAATCTTCCATTGTGAGGGTTGTGTTAGGTAGTCGACGGTTAGTGTAAAAAATAATTGAATCTTTCAATATGGATTTGAGCAAGAATTCATATAGCCGACTCTACTGTACAGCGAGAGAAGGCTTTGCTATTTAATTTATCTTTATTTACAGTATACATCAATTCGATTATTTATATTGACTGTACCCATTGTCCAGCAAGTTTAAATTATTGCTAGAGCATTTCTTGTTCAGTTTGTCTTCGTATTCAATCCCCCCGTAGTTGCATCAGAACTAAGCACCCATGATCCCATGGATTTCAGCTAAAGCATCATCCCGACCAAAGGTGCCCATTGGGTTAGAATCGATAAGATGTTTGCCGCAGTCTTCAACCCTCCCACACTCATTCCTTGGATGCTTTAGATGGAAGGGAACGCCCCTCACCACCTCCGCGTAGGAACATGGCACACCCGTCCCTTCAAAAGATGAATCCTCCGACCTCTACTGTACCAATCACCATCTCTCCAAATTCTTTTGGCGCCTTGGAACAAGGCACACCTGTTCCTTCAAAAGATGAATCCTCTGACGTCTATTGTACCATACGTCGTCTCTCTAAATTCTTTTGCCGCTTAGAGAACCTTTTCAAATGAGCCTCACGATGATGGCCCTTGCCACCACACCTCATGCTAAGCAGCGGACTGACACTGAACAAAATCTCGCTAGGTGGCCACGGATGCCACGACAAAAGCATTACGACTCCCCCAAATGGGCTTCTACTGATGACACACCAGATTGCAGCCTTCCTCGACCTTCCACTCCCCCTGATTTGTGGCTCTCTACACTCTCGAAACCCCCTCCCCCCAAGAGACACCTGCTTTTGTCTCGCGCATTCACGCCCACCCTCTCACGAGCTATAGCCCCCTTCTCACCCAACTTGGTCCTCTCTCGTTCTCCACTCCATAAATTTGAATTTTGGATGTTGAAGTTTGCCGAGAATCACTTTCTATTGACTAACATTATTGTTCAATCAACTACTTTATTTTTCAATCAGCGACTGATATTTTTTGCCGACTACTTTATTTTTCAGTCAACGACTTCTATTTTCAGTCGACTAATTTGTTATGTTCTGTGTTATTATTTTCTCGGCGTTGTGACTTTACATATTTTACACCTAATCTCTCTTAGTTATCTCCAAGCTATACTTTAGCCCTCTGGGAACCTCTAAATAAAACCCTATATTACTCTCGTTGATGCAACAAGTGAAGAATTCACAATAAACTCTCTAATATTCATTCCAACCTTAATGGGAGTACTTTAAGCTACTTTTCGCTTCGTGCTACATGTTTAAAATTTTGTCGGTTCAACATTTATATTAATGGACATACTCCTAGTTTGTAAGATCATTCACTGTTATACCTCGCTTTACATTGCATATTTATTAGCATTTGAGGTTACATAAATTGTACCTTTGTACATGCGGTTGAAGTTGTTCGTGTGATACAACTTATTGTAATACAATTGGGTTGTCCACTCAAGCAATTCGAGTATAGTGAAAGATTGAGGACATGTTATGTTAAAAGTTCAAGTCGGGAAAACTCTAGTCATGCTTTTTACCCAAGGGGTTTCCACAATTAATACATGTACACTTTGTGGTTGATTATTTTTATTTGTTTATTATGTAACATTTTGTTTGAGTATTTTGTTTGCAATGATCTGATTATATGATCCGATACACACAGACTCCACATTATAGCTTGTGTAGGAAACAAATACGTCAGGGTTACTTATTTCATAATAACCATATCAAATGTGAATAGAAAAATGCATGGAATGTTGTCATATACAAAGGTAGATATATTTACGTCTATATTTACACACTAGCCCAGATGTATTCCATTATGGGCCAACACTCTTTTCTCTTTCAA
Organism: Ottelia alismoides; assembly: GCA_037367405.1. Classification (NCBI taxonomy): domain Eukaryota; kingdom Viridiplantae; phylum Streptophyta; class Magnoliopsida; order Alismatales; family Hydrocharitaceae; genus Ottelia; species Ottelia alismoides. Next base: position 684,205 of record JAZKJV010006278.1, read on the forward strand.
TTTCTCACATATAACATATAAAGCAATACTTTTTTTCTTCTAAAAAACAACATAAATAGAATACATATGTCTTTCTGGGATATCAAAATAACTTCTTTATCGAAAATGGATACGAGATACAAATACAAAAGTTTGTATAAAATGGACATGGCGTGGATTGGATTTGGATGTATCCATATCGTCTTGCATCTTCAGAGGGGAATTAGTTCTTCATCAGCTCTTAATATAACAACTTGCTTGGTGCCGTGAATTATTGATTTTCAATGGCATCACTAGCAGGTGGAATTTGATCATGTCAAGTTTGGAATAATTCCTGTCCATGTTTGGGGACATACTGCTAGATGCCCAATGGAAAGTTAACGTGCTTCCCAGGGTTTAGTGTGTTTACTCCCTTGTTCTGTTCAATTAATCCTGCAAGGCTTCCAAGTACTATATTATGTTTAGACCTAAACTGGCAATGCTAATGGACATGCATACCTTACTTCTGTCACATTCTATAACTTCATTACTTATTCACAGCATGCCAGTTTATTCTTATTGACAAGAATATTTTGTTCATCATGGTAAATGTATATCATGTTCAACACAATGTTATGAATGCTAGCTGTTTATGGAGCATATGGAGTATCTTACCTTGTTATGTATTTTGGTCCAGTGCAGGTTAGTTTATGGTGGTTTTGTGATGTTAAATTCATGGTTTCTTGCTGTTACTATTTCAGGATGTTACTCTTAGATCAAGGATTTCCTTGAAAGCTTGCTTTATCTGATATTAATTGGAGTTGCCAGATTTTTCTGTTTTTCTCTGATGAGATTGAAATGATCACGCAGGTTCTACTTTTAGTACTAAATAAACTGCTGAAACAGCGCATCCATGGCTTCCTCGGAGGAAAACAGCTCCCTGTTTCCAATATTTATTCTTACAATAATGGCGCTGCCTTTAGTGCCCTATACCATTACGAAACTATTTCGTGCAGCAACTAGGAAAGTCAAAGTATTCAGTGCCATTGCACTGTTTGTACACGCTCGGGGAAGTACCACAGATCCATATTTAAACGGGTAGCTCTTCAACTCCAACCGTATTTTTATCATTCTGTTGCAATTTCTTACCTGCATCATTTATTTTGAATTTGTTGGAGTTTTCACGAGCTTTGTCTGCTTCCTTTACTAAATATATATTATTAGATGACTGATTCTTCGATTTTTTTTTCTTGTAGATCTCCAACTTCTCTACATGGAGAAATTTGACGGTTGTGCTGCTCTGGGTTATCATGGGCTTTCTGGTTTATTACATCAAGACAACAAGTCAAGAGGTAACTATAAACTATTATAATGAATGCTTGGGTAACCACCATTTATAAATAAAGAGGCACATCTTCTTCCCTTGACAAAGATGTACATTTTTCGCTTACCATTTTCATCTAACTAATTACAACTTTATGTTGATGCCACTAATCTCTTGTGCATGGTTCTTTTTATTTTGTTTCTTGGAGCAGGAAACGAGGAAAGAATTTTCTAGTTTCCTTTCATCACTATTTGATGGCGATCCGATCAGATTTTGTATGCTAAATGATTAGTAGTCTGTAGCATTATGAGTTAATGGAGCTGTCAACCTGAAATGGTAATAACCGTAATATTCATTCACGAAGAATATTGATGACTACGGGACCTTCTTATTCTCAATGATTTAATTAGGCTCTCGAATCAATGAATGTGATGAGGGGCTCTTCCACTACCAGTAGGGAATAGTTTGGCACCGATATATTAAGGTGACACCCTTGACATTATCGCGCATTTAATACTCACAAGGCGTAGGAGTGAGTAATAAGAGTGGGAGAGTACTGCTTGAATACTTGGATGTAAGCATTTTGGGTAGTTATTGGGTTCAGTCGGGCTTGAGTCCAACTATTTGTCAGTGCCAGTTTTCCTCAATAACAGCTTGGGATCAATCCCGTGACATTATCGTCAGGGTTATTGTGTTATTTCTATTGTTTCTTATTTTAGACCCGTAACTCCTTCATGGTATTTATGTAATTTTCTCTTTTACTCCACTAGGGTTTCACACTATATAAGAAACACTACACATTGAATAAGACACGCCATTTCATTCTCTTCTCCACATTGTATCATGTCATCGGTTTTAGACCGGGGCTCGTACCCAACCAACTGCTGCCACCTCTAGCCTCCCTCATGCACACCATATCCCTTGGATGTGCCAAGGCCTTCTTGGTTTCATTTGGCTCCCAGCGCGGGCCTCAGCTGAACTCTGGGCACCGCGCAGGGTCTCCGAATCTTATCTCCAGGCACTGCTGGTTATAGACAGCCCCAGCCTGCGCCAACGGCGGTCTGTCGCGCCAACCAGCATCTTCGGGTGTCCTTTTAGGGCATCACAAGGCTCCCAACACCTTTGGGTGCCAATCTATGGTGCCGCTAGCACCCATCAGGTGCAGCCAGCGTCATCGTGTGCCATCTTAGGGTGCCGCCAGCACCACCTAGGGCATCACAACACCCATCGGGTGCAGTCATTGTCACCAGGTGCCATCCTAGGGTGCCACAATCACCTATCGGGTGCTGCCTGCACCACCTAGGGTGTCTCTAGCACCAGTCCATTCATCACTAGCACCTATTTGTGCCGTTCTAAGGCATCTGAGGCCTCTTACACCCACATGAGTGATTGAAAAAACAACATATCTTATTGATATCTCTGTCTGACCACCATGGCATCTCTCCTTATCGAGACCAAATCCCTCTATACCATGTCTTCTATGATGTAACATGGAACTTCTATCGAACTCAAAAGCGTAGAAACTTTTGTGTTGTGGTCTTGTGCTTTTAAGGTCTTCATTGACGGTCAAAGAAAGATCTATATTCTCACGAAAGATCCTCTAGAAGAGACGGATGCTGATTACAAAACATGGATTGGAGATAAATATCAGGTTATTACTTGGATGATCATTAGTGTCGAACCCCACATTGTAGTGAGCTTGCCCTACAAAGACACATTAAGGGAGATGTGGGATTAGGTAGAACAAACCTATTCTCAGAAGATGACGAAGTCTCTGCACATTGACATACTTGTGTGGATCTGGTCCACATCTCATGGAGAATCCACTCTCGTAGAGTATTACTGGCATCTTAATGGCTTGTATGAGGACTTTGCAATATTTATACATGCATGTTCTCCTAAACAGGTACATGAAAAGTATGAATGGCATGTTTACCAGTTTCTTGCTGGTCTGCACCCTCGATACTAAACAGTTAAGGAACAATTTCTTATGTCCAATACTCTGCGATCCCTCGAGGTTATCTTTGGTCGTCTTTAGGAACTTGAGACATTTTTTGGTTGTACTTATCCTCTACCTTTTGTAGAGACTTTTGCCTACGTTGCTTCCTTTAGGAGAGGTCGACATAGTTTTTGTGGAGGATGCTGCCACAACTTTGGTCAAGCCGTAACTTTGGCCGTGGTGGTTACTCAGCTCGTGGACATGGATGCGGACATTTTTTTTGAAACCAGAAGCAATGGGGATACACTCGACGGTGCACGCCCCAAAAATTTATTCATAAACAGGGAAGAGAGAGGGAAAAGGAAAGAAACAACCACACTACATAACCATTACAACGTCCAATCCCCCACCAGGTGTTTAGCAAAAATCCCCACATTCTCCTTATAGAACCTTTGGCCCTTAAACAACAGCTCATTCCTTTCCCGCCATATCGCCCACAACACAGCCACCGGATAAAGCACCTCCTTCACCGGCCTCCCCTTATTAGCCTGAAGCGACGTCCAGAATGACTGGAGGTCATTAGTGCAGCACCACTCCAAACCATCCCCCCTCCACACCTCAATCACGTTGGGACAAGCAAAGAAGAGATGCTCCACGGATTCAATCGCCACATTGCAAAGCAGGCACCTGTCAGATATGATACCTAAAAGCCTGGCACAATGGTCTCTCGTCATCAGCCTCTGTCTCCGAAGCAGCCACAAGAAGAAGCCAACCCACTCCTGAAGCCTGAGAGCCCACAGAAAGGCACAATCCCGGACAATACCCTCCGCCAGCGACAGTGGCGGCCGGGAGATAGCCCCAAAGGCCTTCTTGACCGTGAACGGGGTCTCCCGCCAGCACCAGTGATCGCGCCCCCCCTCAGGGCGCCCTACCTCCCTCACAACCTCGAGTAAAGCCAAGAAATCCTCCAACCTCTGACCAGAGAAGTGCGCGGAAAACCTTGGGCACCAATTCCCGTCCATCCAGCAAGCCGCAATCGAGCACGATTTATCGTCCGCCAAAGCAAATAACCGAGGGAAGCGGGAGCAAAGGGTTCCCCCTCCCGCTCAATCGTCCGTCCAGAAGGAGAAGGACTCCCCTCCACCAAGGACCGGTCTGAACAGCGTGATATTCTTCAAAAACACCTCCGCATTATCTACAATGCATCCACTGCTAGCGCTGGAACCATTCCTTGGAATGCCGTTGAGCAAAGGTAGGCTTTCCTCCTCATGACTATAATGCTTATGGGACCACTTACGATGCTGTAGAGGCATCACCTGATTAGGACTCCAGTGGACAACCGATCCAACTTAGTGCCACATATTACTCATGCTTGATGTAGATTCTACAGAACTCCAATATTTCCACCATTGAGAGTACTCCGACTACAAGTTTGGCTACCACTTGGGTACAATACCTTACTCCGCCACTACTCTTGCTCCTGCTTGGATTATTGTCTTCGGAACATCCACCCATCTGATAGGAGAATGTAGTTTGCTGACCTCCTCCAAACCCTCTTCCTCAATGAAGATGATTCGGGTCGCCAACAGAGCTCATTCCCCTGTTACCACTATCAGACTATGGAGTTATCTTCCAAGCTTCGACTCACTAGAGTTCATTTTAGTCCTGACTTTCCTTTAAGCTTACTGTCTGTTCACAGGATTTTTGTTGAGCTCAATTATCGTGTGATTTTTGATGAATCCACTGTTATTTTCAAGACATTCGGACGATGCAAATTTTTGGCAGGGACATGAGAAGAACACTCTCTATTATATTGACATTCTCTCTGATTCCATGTTTGCTAGTGCTGTACATATCTTGTGATTCTTGTATGATCCTTTCCTCTAGCATCTTCATCTTGACATGCCTCTGCCAAGATGCTCTTTATGACGTTTGCTGAACTCTCTACTTCGAAGTTGTTTGAGTGCGAGGCGTGTGAGTTTGGCATACATCATCGAGCTTCCTTTCCTCCTCGAGCTGAGTCGCGTTACTGGTCCATTGTGATGTGTGGGCATCCTGTCTGGTCCGTACTTTTAGTGGTCGCAAATATTTTGTAGTCTTTGTGGATGATTACAATATATTTTCTTGGGTCCATCTTATAAAGGAACCATTTGATATCAATAAAGTTGTCAAAACTTTCTTTCAATTTATCATAATATCCTTTTCTACATGTGTTCAAATTATCCGAACCGACAATGCTCTTGAATTTATCCAACAAGACTTGGCATCATTCTTTGTTCTCAGGGGACTCTTCATCTGTTTTTGTATCCGTATACCTTCCATCAAAATGAATATCGGAAAGGAAACTTCGATATCTTTTTAATATTGCACGATTTTTACTTACTCATATGAAGATTCTGAAGTCATACTAGGCGGATGCCATTTTCTCAGTCAGCCATCTTATAAATATGTTTCCATCATCTGTCCTGAAGGGAGAGACTCCTTTCTCCTTATTATATCCCAGCGAGCCTCCTTTTCTACCGTCTTTAAGAATTTTTGGGTGCTCTGCCTTTGCTCGTAACTTTCATACCGTTGATAAACTATCGCCTATGACTATCAAATGTATTTTTCTTGGGTACTTTCACACTCAGAAGGGGTATCTATGCTATGATATTTTTTTATTCAAAAGAGTGTGAAACACGCTATGGTATCCACCCCGATCGGTTTCTTGATCCTGTTGGTCATCATTACTGCATTTCAACTGATGTCACCTTCTTTGAACATACCATATACTTTATGTAGTATGTCAGTGACATGCATTTAGAGCTACCATCACCATCAATTGTTACGAGTGCAAACCTACTACTTTGCCTGCTTTTGTATCTTTTCCTGTTTCTTGTTTGCATGATGATGTGCCTTCTTTGAATGTACCCCCATCACCACACCAAATGCTCTCCCAGACCTCCTGATAACTCTGCACAAGTTAAAAAGAGGTAATGTATCATTCATCCTATGCCACATTTTACTTCCACTGATGGTTTATCTAATCGTGACAGGAGATTTACATATGTTTTAATGGATATTTCTGTTCCTTGGGATCATTATAGTGCATTGCAGCATCATGGCTGGCGAAAAGTCATGGATGATGATATGTACATATTTACATCCATGGGCACATGGGATCTCGTGCTGTGTCTTCTGAGCATTAAACTTATGGCATGCAGATGGTTCTTCATGACCAAACAATTAGCTGATGATTCTATTGACACACCGAAAGCCTGATTTATAGCTAATGGCTTCACGTAAACCTATGATGTCGATTACTTTGAGACCTTTTCTACAATGGGTAGGATTGTATTTATACACATCATTCTCTCTGTTGCTCTTAATAGGAATTGGCATATCTTTCAGCTAGATGTAAAGAATGCTTTTCTCTGCGGGAACCTTGAGGAGGAGGTCTATCTGATACAATCATCGAGTTACTCAGTTAAGGAGGAGCATGTGTGCCGACTTTGTAAGGCTATCTATAAGCTAAAGTAAAGTCCTGTTGGCGTGGTTTGACATGTTTACTATTGAGATTCACTCTCTTGATTTCCACAGAATGACATTTGCAACTCTATCTTTGTCAGACAACGAACTATTGACACAATTATACTGATCGTCTATGTTGGTGATATGTTTATTTTTGGTGTTGATCAAACTGACATTTTAGAGATCAAGGCCTTCATTCAGAAGGTGTTTGTCATGAAGGATCTTGGTCAACTCCACTACTTCCTTGGCATTAAGGTGATACGCACTATAAAGGGATTGCATCTTTCACATCGGAAATATTGCCTAAATATTCTTACAGAGGTTGGGGCTGTTGGGCTACTTGGATCAGTGGATGTAAACATCTTGCCTCATTGCAGAACTGAGGAAACACTCTACATCTATTTATACTGAGTTTGAGGCCACCGCACAATATAGAAGTCTAGTGGACAAGCTACTTTACCTTACTGTCATTAGACCCGATATATCGTATGCTGTGAGCTGAGCTAGCCAACACATGGAGAGATCTCTTTATAGTCATTAGCAAGATGCTCTTCTAATCCTTTGATGTTGAAAGGAATCTCCAAGATATGACCTTTTCTAAAGGGTCAATGACCATATTGATGTCACTTCTTATGCTGATGCATATTATGCCAGTTCACATGAGTGTTATTTCTTAGAGGTATTGTGTCGCTTCTTAGAGGTATTGTGTTATTTCTATTTATTCTTATTTTAGTCCTGTAACCCCTTTGGGGTATCTATGTAGTTTTCTCCTTTTCTCCTCTAGGGTTCCACTCTATGTAAGAAACCTTGAACCTAATGATGCAGTATGAGACAAATAAATAGGGCTTTATTTTTAATCATTTAAATAAATTTGATCGAGTGATTTTATTTACTTCGTTGCGATTTTATTTTAAAATAAAGAGATCGCATGTGATCTCGATTTAATTAATTTGTCGTTTATATTTAGTAGTTAATCGGTTAGAGATATTTAGAGTCTAGGATAAGCTAGGATTTGAATTTTGATTTCCTTTCAATTTTTTTGTAATTCCTTCCCTCCTATATAAAGCGAATGGTAGTCCTTTGTTTAGGACAGTTCAAGTTGAAATTATTTTAAGATTTATCTCATCTCTCTCCTTATCTCTTCTCCCTCCAAACGATCTTCGCGCTTCTCTTCCCCAACTCCCTCGCATCTGGCGCGCTTCTCTACCAAATATTTTCCACCATCCAAAATTAAAATTTTCACTGTTGCACATTTTTATTTGCACTAATTGGTATCATAGCATGGCCCTCAGATCGTCTTCACGATCCGACGATCCATCCAAAGGCTCGCGTAGACGTACGACCAAATAATCTCGTTCAACAAATCAAGCATGGCATGTTGAGTTTAGACAAACACTATCTAATATGCTCCAAGTTTGCGCGGATATGCAAGCCACAATTCGCGGAATGTTGAAGCGTTGACACGACAACTAGAGGGAATTGCTGCCAAAAACACTGCAAAAGTTGCTGCTCAGTTGGTTTCGGAACCCCCGCTGCCATCTCTAGTAGAAGAAGTTGCTATCCAAGGCGAGTTTGAGGGAAATGATGAAGAAAACAAAGAAAAAATGCCTTTACTATTGGACATGCGAGCCCACGGCGAGCCATTATGCAATAAATGTTATTGCAAATATTATTCCCTGATCTGAAATGAAGAATAAATAATTTGCATAATAGGTCCCTTAGTACAATTTGGGTTATGTACCATGGCCATCTTAATAATCATATAGCTATTGATTCAATTATTGAATCACAGAGGCTGGTGCTTGGATGAATATCTGAAGGGTTAGATTGAGGTCTCATCAATCACCGTCAATGATTGTTAAGAGATGATCTCCAGCCTGAGTAGGAGATGACAATCCTTTCTCAGTTAGGCTGATATCTGATCGACCTCTTGATGCAGGTCCTCTGCATAGGAATAGAGATTCGGAGGTGTCAGATTAGTTAGGTCAAAGAGTTGACTTAACGAGATCGAGATAACCAAAGTCCTATATCGTATGCTATCACGATACATGCATGCATCCTCGGACCGGAGACAGATGTGTTACTATATGTCTGAGTATGTACATTTGGCAGACCAATAGGTTGATGACCTAACCAAGGTCTATACACCAGCGCGCTGGTGTACATATAAGGGCATATGAGTAATACGATCTCTCAAAGGGATCATACATGTTCATTTACTGAACTGGAAGGCATGAGCTCACTCATCAGATATTGGGAAGAATCAAATTCCGTGCACGGTTGTCTCGCTTTGGAAGCTTGACTGAACTTGTAGGTTTGATATATACTTTTGAAAAGTATATGATTAAAACCTAGGTATAACATATGCTTTTGGAAAGTATATGATCGATACCAGCTCCCAATGATCAAATGATAAACTTAATGATAAAACCCTGAAATAGACAATGTAAAATTGATCTTATACTTCTGGTTTATTCTGAGTCTTTCAGTATGCAGGATGTACAGGTATTGGGAATACCTGAGGGTGATGTGATCATAAACAATTGTATAACCATGACACTTCCATTCCTAGGGAGTGATGAAACGGGTCTGGATTTTAGTGACTCCTCTCAGTAGAGAAGTAATCTGATCTCAGTCCAAATGTTGGACATTGATCTGAATGTGATTCAGATTCAATGAAAAGATTAGATTTGCGGTCTTGATTTAATCAAGCATCTATGGGAGGCCCGAGATCTGGATTTGAGATGTAATCTCAATATCCAAGTCACTATACGTAGAACAATACAATCGTCCTGTCCTTATCTCCAAGTATTCGCGGAGAAAGCGCATTATCCCTGAAAGAGTTCATGGATAATTCTATTGTTGATAAATATATCCGAGCATTGAGAAAATGGATAATTAAATGTGATTTAATTATCATGAATAATATGAATTTGATTCATATTATAAGGAGAGTTATCTTAGATAATTAAATGTGATTTAATTATCAAAGATATAAATAATGTGAATGTGATTCATATTATTTGGGAACATGAGAATAGAGATCCAAGATGATTAAATGTGATTTAATTATCACGGATATGAATAATGTGGATAGCACTATCCATATTGATCATATATATTATGAATATAAGAGAGAGCTATTTGTAATTTACATTTGTTGATTAAATATTGATGTGAATTGGATTCACATTGAACATTAAAATGAAAATGTAATTCACATTTTATTTTAGGTTGTGAATGTGATTCACAATTTTCCAATGGCAAGATTGCAATATTCACAAAATAATTATGAATTATTTTTGTTGAATAATTTACAACAGGTGTTGTTGTAAATCATGGAGATTTCCATAGAATAATGTAATCTCATGAGATATCATGAGACTACATGAGATTGCAACCAAATCCCATATTATGGAAGGAGACAATCTTCATTCCATAATCTCCATGCTTGATTGATTTAATTTGGGATTGATTTATATTTGATTTATCAATATAGATTTAATATAAATTAAATTAATTGTTATTGGTTTTTACCAACACAAATCTTAGGCATTAAAAGAAACACAAATCAAAAGAGCCATTGGATTTGTGTTGCCCATGGATTGAGATCCATGGGTCCCAAAATATTATAAAGGGAGAAGCACCCCATTGCTCTTTTTTATACAATGAGAACATAAGGCTCTCTCTCTCTCTTTCTCTCTACAAGCCCTCTCTTCCTCTCTCTCTTGTGCCGTCCACCATGGATGCCCTAGAGAGGTTCTTCGTCGTCGCAGCATCGTCGTTATGCTGCCCGATCGTTTGCTCGTGGATCTCCGTCTCCTTCGGTGCGCCTCGTTCGTGAAGAAGACGTCGGATCTCGTGTGTCGAGATTAGGAGATCCGTCGCTTGAATCATCAACATGGATTGTGAGAAGCACGTGTTTCATCAACACGCTCGCAAACGTCTCGTCCGTCGGATCGGACTTGAGACAGGAGGTCTCTTCGTTTAGAGACTCGATCGCAACCACGCTTCAAGAGGTAATCCTATTACTTGTTTGTGGTTTAGACGAAACAATCCGAGAAGTGTTCTTGGATCATGTGGTTTCGTCATATGAAAATTTTTAATTTCTGCTGCATCGAGCGACTAGTACGACTAGTCGCTCTCGATCGCATACGATGCGATCCTCACGTTTCCGTGATGCGCTTAAGGATCTTATCATATCCTTTATTTACGCATGTTGTCATGCAAGTTTCAGATTTTTGATCCATTGCTTTGTCTAATGTTTATTTACGCATGTTGTCATGCAAGTTTCAGATTTTTGATCCATTGCTTTGTCTAATGTTGTATACTTATTGGCAGCTAAGGTGTTGGTGAATAAACTCTGTATGGTTCTGGGTTACATTATTTCATCAGTACTCTCATCGTTTATATCGGGAAGACAAATTGTAGATAGCTTGACATGATCACTGAGATTCTTGCGGTATGGAAAAGTAGGATGAGGAGGGTTTACTTCAGAAAGTCATTTCTTCTTAAGTGTATGATAGCATGGATTGAAGATTCCGATGGTCTACAGTAGCTAGACATGGCTTTCTTGACTTGTAGATTACGTGGATGAAGAGATGCGATACAACCACATCATATTCAGTGTTGGTGAATCGACACCTGAACAGGTTTCCAACTGCAACATGGAGTCCTACAAGGATATCCACTGACACCCTTGCTCTTTGTGATGGCTACAAATGTTTTTACATGTACATGGGGTACTACAAGAATATCCATTGACACCCTTGCTCTTCAGGATGAGAATCCTCATATTTTCCTATACCTATGCAAATCGTTTATAGAGGTTAGCGGATATGACCCAAACCTTGTTGATACCTCCGCTTTCAATTCACTAGTAAAGACGGAGTAGTGAATTTTGAAATGTATAATAGTATAAGCGCAATGAGGTTGTCATTAATTTGTCTGAATAAGGTACCACTAGTAATGCAATTTTTCTGGATATAGCAATGGTGATCAATAATTGATTTGCAGTTTTGGTTAGGGGATGAACTTTCACGATGACATCATCGTCGCAGTGATCCCCCAAGTCCTCTACTTCCTCCATTCCTTTCGCCCATCTTAATTTGTCGACACCGATCTGTAGTATGTTTAGGCGTAAAAACCCACAGAGTGAAGCTCAATTACACCTTCCACGAGCAGTGCTCGACACTGTGGTCATCATCATGTTGTGGCTTGGTTATCTATAAAATTTGTCATTGAGTTGAGATTGGGTGGCCAAATGCCAACGACTGCGATGAGATCAATGCTAACATCGCGACCTAAAAACCACAATCTTAACCCTTGCAAGCTCGGAGAGGAAGGGGACATGAAGGAAGAAGAGAAAGAGAACTTTTTGTATCAACTGTTGTTTTTAAGAAGTGGGTTTATTAACTCAAGATGGTTGGATTAGTGGAGTTAGTTGATGACATGGGTATATATGTTAAACATAATAGGACTACAACAACCATGTGATAAATATAAAGATGTCTTGTGTTATGTTGTAGTCAACAAAGTTTACACAGGTCATGGTGTAAAAATCCATACTTGAAATGATATTGCAATATTTACACAAATGATAAAATCCTTCACCAGGCAAAATTTGACTTTGTCGAACTCTTAAAAATGAACAAGTATTTATCTTTTTATTAAAGGAGGTATTTGTTACAATAAGGCCATATGCTTTAACAAAGGTGAGAATGGTTTGGGAGTTGTTTTCAGGGCATGCATCATGTATATTATATCAAGTTTGAGAGGTCATGGATGCTGGAGCTTGGGATTATGAGATGTAGGTCGATCTATGGAGGAGGCTTGAGGCTTACAAGGGTCTACAATGCGTGGACTTGCCTTTAAAACTCGCCATTATGAGAAAATACCTTCCGAATTAGAGCAGAATCGTTACATGAGGTGATTGAAAAGCTGGATAAGGTGGAGGATTCCCAAACTTTCTTGTTGAATGAGTTGAGAGAGAGGCTGGTGCATTTGAATGTAGTAGTGGAAGAGGACATTAAGTGGGACTTAGGGCGCCAGGAAAACATGGTTAAAAGATGATACATATACAACTTTTTTCTACTCCTTTGCTAGTGGAGGGCAGATCCATAATATTTGGTTCACAAATTAGGGTTGCATGCAAGTTGGGAGGGCCTTTAACTGCAGTAGATGGTTTAACATGCGCAACAAGGATATTTTTTGGCAATGGTTTAGGAGCGCTTGCTTGTTGCAGTCCCCTATGGAGGAGGCTTGAGACTTACGAGGGTCTACAATGCGTGGATTTGCCGTTAAAGCTCGGTATTATGAGAAAATACCTATGGAATTAGTGGAGAATCGTTACATGAGGTGATCGAAAAGCTGGATAAGGTGGAGGATTCCCAAACTCTCTTGTTGAATGAGTTGAGAGAGAGGCTAGTGCATTTGAAGGTAGTAGTGGAAGAGGACATTAAGCGGGACTTAGGGCGCCTAGAAAACATGGTTAAAAGTTGACACATATACAACTTTTTTCTGCTTCTTTGCTAGTGGGGGACATATCCTTAATATTTGGTTCTCAAATTAGGGTGGCATGCAAGTTGGAGGGCCATTAACTGCAATAGACGGTTTAACATGCACAACAAGGATATTTTTTGGCAATGGTTTGGGAGGAGCGCTTGCTTGTTGTGGTACCCTATTTAGAGCCACCATCAGCCACCACATGCACCATGTACTATGCTTCGGTGGTCCTAAACCAATCATCATATATATATATATATAATTGGAGTTGTTGATGCTCAAATCTCACATCTTGCCAGCTCCCCTACCAGCTGTCAATCGTGAGGGCTGTATTTGTGGTGCTTCCTTTGGCCGGGGAAATTATCCATATTCAAGTCAAAAACATCACGTACTTCCTACAGTCCAAACTCTTGAATCAAGTTACATGTCTGATTCAACGACATGCTGCACACACATCTTTCCAATCACCACCCATGTCCCTCGCTGATTCACTTGCTACTAGCGTGTAAATCGTTCACCACAATATTCTCAACCTCCCACTCACCACATAATATCTCCTCCTTCACAGAATGAGAATGAATGGGTTTTCTTCTTCATCTCTCATTGGCCACAACATGGAAAAAATGGTGTTTGCTTTGCCTTCCTCTAGCGGAGATTGTCTCAATCTCCGCCTTCACTCCACTGCCCGCTTTTTATATTCCCCAACAATGACATTCTCCTATTCATTTCCAACTTGAACTATCTACACTCTGCATGCTTTCATCTTCTAGCCTATCCAGGTGAGTAACCTCGGCCTGAGCCACTTTTCTTCGCTTGCCGTACCTTAAGTGAAGCTTCCTCTTGGAAGAATCGAGCATTTCCCTTAGTGCCATAAGCTTCAACACCACCTGCTTCTTAGTCGAACCTCCATTCGATGACCTGACTAGAAACCTGCCACTTTCTCACGAAAATCCTCTTCCAATAATCATGATTGTTCAAATGGAAAGAGCCTGTAAGGTTGCCCTCCCTAGAGTCCCAACATATCGGTGTATGATCCGAACCTTACCTTGGTAAAGATGAAACCCTCTCCAGTTGGAACAACTCCAGGTCTATATGAGAAAGCGGTCGATATGAGAATGGGAGGAAGAGTTCCTCCAAGTGAGCCTATTATTTAATGCATCCATAATTGTTAGAGACAACTCGTTTGTAAGACCATTAAAAGCAATCGGACCCTAGTCCTGCTCTCCCTCCCACCAAGACGATCTTCCACAACCAAAGTGATTTTAAATTCATCTCCAACCATCCACGGTATCATAAAAAATCTCACTCGAACCAAAGACAATTCATCCTATAGTTCAATGCGGGATCCTCATCAAACTGTACACTAATGTAGCAACCATATGAGTGCCATCCATGATCTGATGAAGGACAATTGGAGTTGATTTGCGACACAAGGTATCATCCACTTAATGGGAACTTTAACATTCCACCCAAGAATTATACCACAAGAATTTCCCATGGCAACAACCGCCCTGAACTCGAATGACCTCGGAGCCAACACAAACCTCCTCATGTTTGATTCTAACTTCCGAGCTTTGTTTTCTGCAAACAATTATATCTGCCCTCCACGACCCAAGAATCAATGCATCGGCAGTAATCTTCTTGAGGTTTCTCAGACCCATGACATTGTAAGTTACAATCTTCATCGAGTCATAGATGTCCTCCCCACAAGCAACACCCCTACACGGTCTGCTACACATCCATGAAATTTAATAACCGCTTCCAGAAAATCTCCGACCTCACCAACATCTCCCCTCTCTCCGACTCCCTCTCAAACTCGTTTTGTTTTTTGTCTTTAACAAAAAAAGATCAACTATCTTCTCCCCAACGGTCTTCATGCATGCTTCATTGGAGTTTCCTTCCGACACCCCCACCTACCAACTCGATTTGTCTGCCTTCCTACGCTTGCATGAAAAACCAGCTTGCGTATTACGTTGCAGGCCCTTCTAGAGCCTATGATACCTTTTCAATCCATTTCTAGATTGCCTCTGTCAATAACCGCGGCTGACCCCATTTTTATCGATGCCAGTAGTGCACTTTGTAACCCGCATGCCAAAGATTTGGCCGCAATCCTGATTGCAACATTGCAGTGATTGCACTGCATGCGATACATTTACTGAGCTCATTTACGCATGCCGGCTGCGAGCTTCCAGGTCACACATTGCCTTCACAGGTAAACTTGAACAACATCGACTTGCCAAAAATTGGGGAGCACCTGTCCTTTTAGATTCTAGAGGGATAGAACCCGATTTTGTCGACCCAGAAGCCAATGGGTCCAAGTTGGTAGGCTAAACAATCACCAACTCAAAATTTCAAGAGGGATTGAGCTTGCAAAATCAGAATATTAACACCAGCTATTAAGCTTTCTGGGCTATAAGTTAAGTTATAAACAACACTGGAATTTTGCCAAGTTGTTCAATTAGTGACAAAAAACATTCATTAGGTGACGATTTTTTTGAAAGCGGAGAGAGTTGATGCAAGCACGTAATGATGATTTGATGAAATTTGTGTTTTGTCAGATTTTTTCATTATCTTGATTCCTTTGGTGTTTTTTGGTTAAATAGGTTAAGATCAATCTATGGTCTCTATATTTTAGGATTGATAGTTTGGGTAGAGTAATTTTAGGAGTCAAACATAGTTTATTTTTTCTTTTTATTTCATAATCCCACCTCTATTATATAAAGAGATTATCAAGATGTTTGTAAAGATCAAATTATGAGTCAATGAAATTTGGAGTGCCATTATAAACCCCTTATATCTTAATTTTTTGTGAGAATCCATCTCTCATATCAGTTCCTCTCTCAACTTGCGAGGCTTGTTGTGTGATTTTTCCTCTCTCATCTCAAAGTCCCATTTGCATCACCCATGGTGGGAGAGTTGAATTCCCATGGTTCCCCGCGCCTTGAGCATTTTTTTGGTTCATGTATTTGAGAATAAATAGAAACTTCATTTCTTCCAAATTATTTAATTTTGAGCAATTTCGAGAACATCATGAATTTTTGCCGGCACTTCCTATTCTGGACTTGGTGGATCAACATTGACATCGGCACCTAAACTCACGTTTTTTAATTGTATGAAGTAAACATGATAGAGAATACCTAGGATCAATGTTAGATGGTGTTGGGAAAAATAAGGAAGATGTTTATTCCGTAGAATCCTAGGCTCTCTTATATAGGGTTGAGACCTATGGGTAAATTACATAAGATAGACGTTAAGAAATAGATAATAAAAAACTAATACTCAGAGTACACAGATTTATCTCTATACTCCCCCTCAAGATGAAGCATAGATGTCAATCATGCTCAGCTTGGAGAGCACTTCTGAATGGTCCTTTGTGCCTTGGTGAAGATATCTGCCGTTCGTTCTCCTATGCTGACATGGGAGGTGGAAATTATGCCTTTCTGAATCATGTCTCTAGTATAATGACAGTCTACTTCAATATGTTTCGTTCTTTCATGGAATGCATGATTGTTTGCAATAAACAGGGCATCCTGATTATCACATTGTAACTGCATGGTAGAGGTACATTTGTATATGAGTCTGTTAGTACTGCTCAAACCCACATCATTTCTGTACTGGCTTGTGCCATGGCTCTATATTCAGACTCTGTACTCGATCTAGCCACCACCGTTTGTTTCTTACTTTTCCAAGAAATAAGAGAACTGCCAACAAATATTGCATAGCCAGACGTAGACTTCCTGTCCTTAGGACACCCTGCACAGTCAACATCACTACATGCAGAAAAAGAGATAATTGCTCCTTTCCTAAATAATAAACCTGCGCCTGGAGAAGACTTTATATATCGCAGTATCATGTATATAGCATCCATATGTACATGTCGAGGCTGCTCCATGAACTGGCCTACCCAACTCACTGCAAATGAGATGTCAGGTCTAGTGACAGTAACATATAGGAGCTTCCCCACCATCTCTCTGTATCTTCTCTTGTCAACCTCTTTTGTATCATCATCATATAGTTTCATGCTAGGATCTATAGGAGTAGTGGATGGTCGATAACCAACCATTCCTGTCTTAGCAAACATGTCTGTAACATACTTCCTTTGAGTCATCACAAGACCCTGCGCATTCCTAGCAAATTCTAACCTTAGGAAATACCTTAGGATGCCCAAATCCTTCGTAACAAACTGACGACTCAGAAATTCTTTTGCCATTTTTATCCCCTATGCATCATCCCTTATAACAAGAATATCATCCACATTAATCATGATAACAACTGACCTCTAGGTGTCTTATGCACAAACAATGAATGGTCTGCATTTGATCTCTTGAACCCTTGCTTTTCCACCAACTCCGTGAGCTTTTGAAATCAAGTCCTTGGACTTTGCTTAAGGTCATATATTGCTTTATGGAGTCTACAAATATGCTGACATCCCCCCTCAGCAGCAAACCCCGGATGCTGCTGCATGTAAACTTCCTCCTGCAGATCTCCATACAAGAATGCATTTTTAACATCTAACTGAAACAAGGGCCAATCACATACCACAACAACTGAAAGAAGGATCCGTAAAGTGGAGTGACGCACAACGGGAGAGAATGTGTCCATATAATCCATACCGTAAGTTTGAGTAAATCCACGAGCTACTAATCTTGCCTTGTAGCAATCAATGCTTCCATCTGCATGGTGTTTAACAATAAATGCCCTCTTGCAACTGACAACAGAAGCTACATGAGCAGACACCAAACTCCAGGTACCATGTGATTCCAGGGCAACCATCTCTTCCTCCATAGCTAGATGCCAGTGACTATCCTTCAGGGCCTCCTGGTAATTCCGTGGAATAGCCATGACATATAGAGCAACTGCAAATCTCTGAAAGTCCCCTGTCAGACAATGAAAGGATACCTGGGACGCAAGGGGATAAGTAGCACAAGTATGCTTTTGCTTCCGTAATGCAATGGGCACATCCAAGTCATCGACAACATCAACCATGTGTGGACTAGTCTCCTGCAAGGACTCTTGCACAGATATATCTCTAGACCCATCATTAGAATTCATGTTATCAGAATAAACCTGATGCGTGCTGGATGACGAGCGATACCATGAGCAGAGCCAGGTTGATGGGTATAGAATTTCGGTAATGGTAGAACAATGTGGGACTGGGTAGAAGGTGATGGTGGTGGTGTTTGTATCACAGGCACAGTCTGAGGAGAAGGCAAAGACGTAGGAGGAGGTGGCATGTACACCTCATCATCAGAATCTGATGCCATCAACCTGTCTCCTGCAGGGGAGAAAAACATCACAGACTCGAAAAAAGTCACATAAGCACTGATGTAATATTTCCTGCACAAAGGATCATAACACCAATATCACTTCTTGTTACTTGTGCACAAAGTAACATCGGCGGCACACGATGATTCGCCGTGCGAAGGAGGGAGGGCAGGTGGCAGGTGTGGTTAGGGTTAGGGTTGGGATACGAGAGCTCTGGCCTAGGACCGCTGCTCTGATACCATGTTGGGAAAAATAAAGAAGATGTTTATTCCATAGAGCTCTAGGCTCTCTTGTATAGGGGAGAGACTTATGGGTAAATTATATAAGATAGACATTAAGAAATAGACAATAAGAAACTAATACTCAGAGTACACAGATTTATCTCTACAGAGGGGTCGATGGCGTTCACAAGCTGGAAAACAGTACTTGTTTGTATCAACAGGGGTCCATCCTGCATTGTTTATTTGCTTGCGGTAAGAGCTATTATTATCCACAAACATGTTTGAGGCAGTTTCTAGTCTTGAAGAAACATCAATGTCACTTGTGCACGGAGACTGATTCTGGTTTCTCTGAAAGTAAACGATAACACCATATTTTATGCAATGATATTCCCGTAGAATAATTTATGTTGTCTTGGTTCTACATTTGCAATACTGAAAATTACGCGATTACAAGTTGAGCTTGCTGTGTCAATAGTTCTTCCTTTTGTTTAGGTTAATGTAGTCTTCAGACATTTTTTTCTTGTTCTTAAAACCTTTTTTGACATTTGACAAAGAAAATACTTGTTCCACTTCATATGTACTTATCCACCATACTGCACCATGAATCTAATATGTTGTTTTGGATGGTATGTTTGTTTTCATATATTGCTCGATTGCGTCCAGTAATTTTCAACAATTTAAATGTAGTCTAAACTTTGTGTCAGTATCTCGCCAGCACTCATTCTGTTAATAGGAGCGAATAATATGTACTGCTTGGTACATGTTTGAGTATCATCAATGACTACTTAGGAGTTATTTTTATGCTGTTATTTTGTTGTCAAGAGCAATTTGTTCTTTTTGTCATATTTATGATGCCTAATTGATTAACTTGCGTTCAATTTGTTGATCTTTGAACATTAAACTAATGTAATACATTGGAGATTTGACGAGTCTTTCAATGGTGTGACCTTACCTATTTTCTTTTATTGTCCATAGGTTCAACCATTTGAGCCATTCAGTATTCTTGGATTAGAGATGGGAGCTTCCGAGACTGAAATAAAAAAGGCGTACAGGAGACTTTCTATTCTCTATCACCCGGATAAAAATCCCGATCCTGGTTAAAGTCACTCACTCTTTCATCGTATTTCTGAAATCCTGTAAACCACCTTTTCCATTTTAGATAATACTCTATGAAAAATGTTTTAGAGGCACATACATACTTCGTTGAATTCATCTCTAAGGCCTATCAAGCACTCATTGATCCAGTGTCACGTGAAAATTTTGAGAAATGGGGCCATCCTGATGGTAGACAGGTATTTCTTTGTAGTTCAGTCAAACGTTTGATATAAACCATGTAAAACAATTATAGAATGACGAATTAACCACTTCTAACTTCATTATCTTGGAGTAGGGCCTCAAAATGGGGATTGCTTTGCCTCAGTTTTTGCTGAACATTGATGGTGGTTCTGGTGGAATTCTGTTGCTTGGGATTGTTGGTGTTTGCATACTGTTGCCCCTTGTTATTGCAGTTGTATACCTGTCAAGGTCTGCGAAGTACACAGGGAATTATGTTATGCACCAGACACTGTCTACTTATTACTATTTCATGAAGCCTGCCCTGGCCCCCAGGTCACTTTCGTTAGTACACTTTTGGTTCATGTTTGTTTTCTAAAATAGGGCAGATATTTTTGGATGATTATTTTCATAATTTTCCTTTCTGATATTATTCTGAAAAGCTAAAGGTTGACTACTGTGAGATGCCATCCAAAATATATTTATGGCAATAAAGCCGACGTTGTATCTTCCTTTCACAACACTTATCACTAATGCAATGTCATCTAGTACATAGATAAAACCTCATGGCCCGTTTAGCCATTGAATTGGGTTGGACGTAAGTTACTTGAAAAGGGTTACTAAGATGGCAATCCTTGTGTGAGTATTTGGTGTTTGTATGGTTGGAAGGGTTGGTGTGGTACATTTGATGTGCTGTGATATTGTATATGTGTTATGTTAATTATATTTTTGATTGAAATATTTTTAAGTTTAATTTAATTAGAGTTTTGGGGTGAAAACGTACCATGGGTATCTTCACCTTTTTTTCCTATAAAGAAATTTATGATCAAAATATCTTTTATGTTGGTTTTATTTTGTTTGAAGGTGGTTAGAATTATAATGGTAAAGGAAATGTTGGACCCACCCCTATTACTTTCAACTCCGAAATATAATGGTGGAAGTCGGGTAACCCAGATCCAAACATGGGTTGCGTTGCAGGCAACCTATTTACCCTACGTGAGGAGTGTTGTGCATCATGTTATCCATGTAGTAATCTTATGCATGGAAACGTCTATCCGCTAATTACAACTAATGGTTCACAGATTCAACAACTTAACCCCAGCATATTATCTTCAATGTGCATGCTCTCTACCATAGGTCCTTCGAAATTTGAATCTCGTCCAAAAGGCATATGTGCTGCTTGCATCCGCCCATATGATCCCAGATCCCCTTCATCCCATGTATTGGGGTGGCCCTTGGACAAGGGAAGAGCAAATGCTGCACACCTTCCTGCCATCATTTGTACTTAACACATCCAATGCAAATTGGCATTCTGCCTGTTCCTAACCACCATGTTAATCAGCCTCGTTCATTGCCCTAATCACTAGTGCAACCTTACATTTAACGGTGCTTTATCCCTCCAAATCAATCTATACTCCCAAGCGAAATCTTGACCAAAATTCAGACCATGCACCCTTAGTGCCTCGTAGGCCTCTAACGGAGAAGTCATTGCTCGGTATCAACAATGTTGTGCACATGAAAAATTCTATCAAGTAACTTGATATGCGAGAGAAATCATCCACTTTCACATTTGAGATCGTTTTTGTAAACCTAGGTAACCAAACTCCTTGCCAAGTTGTTTGTTTGTGCCTTGTGGTAAGTGCTGACAACCTTTATCAACACTCATTTCTTTGTCCAATCCTCACGCCAACTTAAAATCCTCTCTATTTCCTAACTATTTCTTTAGGAGTAGTTTAGCCCTTGGTTTCGATGTTAATGATCCTATACTCCAAAGATAAGTATATGTCATAGTACGTCTGTTGAACCTTGCCATGAAGACCCCCAGGGCCCCCACCTCCAACTTTAAGCTTCCGAATCTACATAGACATCAAGATCTCATTAAAGGAGCATAAGCTATCAATGTCCAACCTCCATTCTTTAGTTTGTAGACCTCCTCTTAGTTCACCAAGCACATGCCATCCCACCTTGTAGTCCATCCCTTTTTAAAGAATCTTCTCTACACCCCATGGCTTGCTTCTCCACCTACCAGGTTATCATGAAAAAGGACATGTAGACAAGGTTTAAGAATGAGGTATGCATATGCATCTGGATAAGTAATCTACTACGAACAAGCTACTTACATGAGGTTATATATATATATATTTAATTTTTAATTTACAAGTGAATAAATATTCTTTATTTTTTATTTTATATAACAAAAAGGAAGTTTAAAAGACCTAACAAATGGTGGTTGGAATCCAACGATAATGAGAGAGATGGAGTGAGGAAAAGAACGAGTTTGTATTGCTACAGGGGTCGTGATGGAGAAAGCTGTAGGAGAGGAAGGAGTGGAGGGTTGCAACTAAAGGTGAGGAGAGAGTGGATGAGGGATGTCGGTTTGTGTCTTAAAAGAGAGGGTCTCATTGTTTCAGATCTGGTGCCTATAGCCACCGTGCATTGGCCTACGCTGCCTCACCTTCAGTTGTGGAGGATGGGGCCATCGACGCTATAAGTGCTCAACGAAACGTGAAGTTCCATACCCAATGATCGCCCTATTGCCTGACTAGCCACCACCTGCATTGAGGGCTATGTGACGTTCATTTGTTGATGCTGTTCGAGGAGGCACCTTCAATCCAAATGCTTCATCAGATGGTTTTTTGTTCGACTTCTGTCTGGAGGAGGGATGGAAATTGCCATTAATGATCTACAGGTCAAGGCTATCTTTGGGACATCTTTCTTGGGTGATGTGGTTTGGTGAGAGCTTGGTTGGAGCTCAGGGACTTTCATCTTGGGAGATTGACTTCTTCTCTCCAAGGATTATGTGGAGGGAGGAGTTCGTTGGCGTGCCACGCTTTACTGATGGTGAAAAATGATGACGTGTGTAATGTATCGAGTCTTGAGCTCGGGAAGCAAGAAGGTTACTCCATGAAGATCCTCACCTAGGATGTCATGAGTTTGGATGACATAGAGAAGAGAAAATCAATAGAATCTCTCGTTAATGGGTGGTTTTCTGCTATTGTGTTGCTACAAGAGACAAAGTTGCATGACTGGACATACCTTAAATGGAAACCTTGTGGGTTGCAAATCTTTCTGACTTTTGTGCTCAGAATGCTATTGACATCGCGGAAGAAACAATTATAGCCTGGAAAACTAGAGTGTTCTCCTTTATTCAGTATTAAAGGGTAGATTTATTCTCGTGGTTTTGCATCATATTAGGCCCACTGATTGATCCTTGGTCGTGTGTTGTGCCTTTGTGCCTACAAACCTTACTCAGAGGTCATCATTGTGGGCAGAACTCATGAAGTTAGAGATAGATTCCCTACAAGGCTTGGCTAATTGGAGGCGACTTCAATGTATCACTGCTTTCTTCGGGCTGTGCTCATCTGGGGAGGGGGCAAGACTCATGGTCTTGTGATTTCATTGAACTAATAGATGACTTGCAATTGGAGGTGGTTGATGTGACTAATACTTGCTATATTTGCTGAAACCCTGGGTCCGTTTGAGGTTTGGCCACCTTCTGGCTTCGATCTAGTTGCTTGAGACTTTCCACTTATCCTTTGCCTCTTCCCCCACGGTCTAGATTTGACCCCACACTGCTGATTTATTACTCTGGTGAAGGGTTTTGTACACCTGGATTATGGCTACTTGAGGACCATTTTAGAGAGCCGGTGACCCATCATTGGTCTTCTGATGAGTGCTTTGGTTTTACCGCAACTTGTTTGTGCAGAAGTTGTCCTCTCTATGTGGTCGACTTTACTCCTTCAAGAGAGAGATCCATGAGCTGCGAAGAGGTCGTCGCTCCTTTGCGGAGCCAAAAGTGTCCAGATTGTATAAGGTTGAGGATGTTAGAGATTTGACATGAGGAACTTGAGGACATGGAAGGAAATATCGCGATAGAGCGGCGATATATCGATATCGAGATGAGACCGATATGGGTACCGATATGGCGACATTTCCTCCTTTTCATGCATTTCTTTCACAAAAGTGCATCGATATGGGCGATATTTCGGCGATCTATCGTCGAAATATCGTATCGACACGATATCGAAATCGATATGACCTTCCATGCTTGAGGAGCGGGCAACATTTCAAAAAATCATTGTGGTGGAAGATAAGAAACATGTGACCGAATGGAAGTAAAGAGATCCAAGCTAAAACGTATAAACGAGGGCGATAGATACAGGCAGAATTTTTTTTCACGGGATGGTAAGTAGAAGATGGCGACACAATCCGATGCATATGGTGGTTGTGAATAGCATGCGTGTGGAAGGCAACCATCGTATAGGAGATGGGTAGGGAGCTCGATATCTATTTATGTAGTCTTTTTCATAGAGAGGAGAGAAAACCATGGAGATGGACGCGTATTACGGCCTCAACCTTATTAGGCCATTAGACGGTCCATCTGATGAGAAGGTTCACACATGATGAAGTGAAGGCTACGGTTTGGAGTCTGAATGCAGATGACGCGCCTGGTTCATATGACTTCCAGCCTTTTTTATATAGAGTTCTGATTAGTGGTAGGGAGTGGTGTGGTCTAAGGGTTTGGAGGCTTTGACATGATCAACAAAGTGCTTCTTTTTCTGCTTCCAAAAAAGGAGACATTGTAATATGTTGAGGACTCTCTTCCTATTATCTTTCAAATGGCATCTACCTAGTTGTTATCAAGGTTCTATCGAATAGACTTAATGAGGTCTTGAATGATATCATCTCTCATGTTCAGTATGCTTTTATACTTGGGCGGCAGATTGGGGACTGCTTGGCTATGGCTACTGAAATCATAACAGATGGGAAAAGGTGATGAGCTACGGCCTTGGAAAGTAGACTTCTCCAAGGCTTATTACATTGTAGTTTGGTGTTTTTTTCATGTCAACTCTGGCGATGCATTGGTTTTTAGATCTTTGGATAGCATGGCTGAAGTGACATGTCACCACTGCATCTGACTCGATGTTCGTAAACGATGCCGCAAGGGAGGTTCTTTCCAACCATAATGAAGGGTTCGCCGGGTTGCTCTTTGGCCCCTATGTTGTTTGTCTTGGGTGTTGATGTGCTAGCGTGTTTGGTGGCACAAGTGATTCGGCAGGGTTCACTGCATCATACTCATCATACTCTCTGGGTGATATCTCCATCTTATTACTGCAATACGCCGACGATAATATCTTATTCATTGAAAGAAGAAAGGAAGAGGCATTGGGAATGACTACAGTGCTTGGATTTTTTGGCAAGCTCTCGGGTCTAAAGCTTAATAGTAGTTAATCGGCATTAATCCCTTTTGGTCTTTACGACGAGGATGCTATGGCATGTAGTTTAGAGTTGGGTACGGTGTGTGGCTCCCTCCCTATTCGTTATCAAGGATTGCTTTTGGATAGTGGGGAAATCCGGATCGGACATGGTTGCCCATCATCGAGAAGAAAGGTGGCTACCTGGAAGACCCGTTTACTTTCTTGAGGAGGTCGTCCAATTCTTGTGAGGGCCCACCGGGGATGAATCCCCACAAGGGACTGTTGGTCTAGGCTTTTCATGGGTGGAATGGACTCATGCCTACTTTGTGATACAACGATGGAGACTATTGAACACTTTTTCTTTGTCTATGAGAAGACAGCTTGTTTGCCAAGTGCTGGAGATGGATTAGGTGGTTGCTAGTGACCTTGATAACTTCTGGGATTCTATATTCATTCCAAGTTTTAGTTCCATTAGGGAGAGGCTCTTTTTTTTGCAGTGATTTGGGCTTATGGGTATCCCGTAATGGTGTCATCTTTGTTTTTGATTTGTTTCTATATATTGAGAGTGCAATCTTCCATGTCAGGACTCTCCTCGAGTCTTGGGTCTTGCAAGATAATCCCAGTATTTTTTCAATAGTTAATATACTTGAGGCGGACATTTTTGCATTTTTCCCATTTTTTGCCTAAAAAAATAGGACATGATAATAATAATAAAAAGGACTTCCATTCCGAGCTTAAAACAATCTCCGCGTATAAACAAGTTTGCATATATCACTCCTAATTACCATAATGTAAATGCCGAGCACCAAAAAAGCCCCAAAGAATACTAGTATGAAATGCATTAGTTAAAATACCATAAGATAATCCAAATGTTTAAACAAAAAATTACTATCGAATCCATAACATATATAATGGAGGAGGGATCGGTCGGCACTCATTAATTTTTCATTTGAATGTCCTGATTTTGTCCTTGTTGCATTTGCCCCATGACGTTCATGTCCAGGCTGGAGACTTCCTCCCCCCTTTCCTCCATCACCCTGTCTCCACCACATCCCTCCAACCCTGGCCCCACCAACCCCTTCCACTCTCCGAGCCCACCTCTCCAACTCCTCCCATCCTCATTGTAACGCCATCGACGAAGGCTTTAAAAAGCAAAGCCCTCACTTACCTCCTCCGCAAGGGTGCAATCTCCATGCAACGACCCTAGACCATCAAAACTCCTCACCCTGCGATCTGACCCTGCTCATCACCATCCATTCCTGCACCACTCCTCTGCCGTTGTAGTTTCTCCCCCATATCGCCATTCCCCCCACCTCTTTCCCCTTCTCCGTCGTCTTCTATGCCCTTTCCCTTGCCCCCACCTTGACTCGATTCCTGGTAACCTGCCGGCGCAATCCCATTGTCATGGTTTAATCTCCTCCTCTCCCTGTATCTTCTTTGTGTTCTTAATTCTTACATTTGATACCATCTTTGATCACGGTTTTTGTATTCATGCTCGCCTTATCACCTACTCTTATATATTCCTTTTTGTTTAATTAAAGTGAAAGAATGGGTTTCCAGGATATTGAGATTCCATTATCTTCCCACAATTCCGTCTAATATCTACGGCTGAAAGTCATTCAATCTGCAAATCCTTTGCTGTGTAATTTTTTTGCTATAGGTTTGATTTTCCATCTATACATATTGCTGAAAGCAATTCAATCTGCAGTTTATCCTGAGGTGGTTGTGTGATTTTATTGCTAGAGATTTGGTCTTTCATTCATCAGCATCCTTATGCCACATTAAGCTTCAGAGTCTGATCCCGTTGAGGCAATTTAACCACACTTGTTTCATCCGATTGTTTATACCATGCAATATTGGTGTGGATGTATGTTATCAAAGAGTTTATTTACTTCATTTGATTAACGTGGATGTATGTTATCAAAGATGCGCATCCATGTCCTTTTTGTAAAGAAGCCCCAATTGAGTTAGTCTCCATCCCCGGATCTGGAGTCCTAACTCTGTTTAATATGTGCTTTCATTAAAAGTGTATAACACTTATTGCGGAAAACATCGTTGTCGCCCACGGCGAGGGGACACAGAATAGGGCATGCAGACAGTTGATTAATGTCGTGGCGGAGTGACCTCATTATATTTTTCTTATAGGTTTGCCATTACTCCCACAGAGGCTATGAATTGGGTAGAATCAGACTTCCCGATATCAAATATGAGGATTGTTAGGTATGAATTTCTCCCTGTTTGAACATTTGTTCCCTGTGGCCGCCACATTTTACAAAATATGGATTTTGGAAAAATCCATCATAGTAGAGTATCAAGAGCTTGCAAATCAGTATCCTAGATGATCTCATCAGAACCGTACCTTCTTCCCTCCAATGTTTGAAGGATTAGCATCTTCCATGATGGTTTCTTAGCGAATGTCGGATTCACGATGGAGCAAGCGGGGTGATGAGGATAAGGAGACACACATATATGAGGTTGAGGTGGAGGCGGAGAAGCCATCTGGCAATATATAGGCTGATAAGGGAGATAAGAGCTTGGGTTTCATTCATGTCTTCCTTTGAACCATTTCACACATATTCACAGGATCCACACCCTTCCATTTCACAAGTATTGTTTGATTTTTAGCTTCTGTCTTCACTTTATCATTTCTTGTTTGCAATTGTATGCAAAAACAGAACTGAGTTTTTATCAGTCACAATTCCTGATTAATTTTTTTATAATATAATAATATAATCCGTTAAGTATGTTTGTTTCTCTTCCAACCTTATATTGCGACAAATTTAAAATATCAATTAAAAAAACAAAAACAATATGCTGCCTAAAATAACATAGTATGTATTGTTGAAGTGCCGATTATATATACAAGTCAATATAGTTGAAATTATTATCATATGTATTGTGGAGTAATATCATTATCCAATGAGCTTATGTATATGGATGCATACAGGGTAATAAAGTTATTGCTCCAAATTAATTTGGAGATCTCTTTGTGGACATAGGAGAGATGATGTTGCTTCATATTGCTTTAGAAATCGTGTTCTACCCGTACAAGTTTGATCATGCCAATACTACATTGTCATAGTACCTGTGTTATAAAAACTTTATATAGGTTCAGTGTTCCTCATTTACATAAATCTTTGTCAAACATGAGGTGTCAAATATACTTTTAAGGTTATATGGTGCTACGTTTTCTTCGAAGTTTGTATGATTTTATTTTATTTTTCTTTTAATATCCAAATTGAAAATATGTTGTAAGTTTATTCCAATATTGAATTTGAAGCTTAAAATAAAGTAATTCAATTCTCAATGGATTCGAAAGTATTCGAAACAATTATCACTTTTACATATGACCATTGATTTGGTCATTCAACAATTGACCTTCGACTTTACTCATTAAATCAACACTGCAAGTTGGATCGGCCTTATTGGTCATGTTAATCGGTCATCACTGTCCATAAAATTGAAGAGATTTGCATATAAATTTTTATTTGATCTTTCTCCATTGCTTGTTAAGATTTAAATATTAAAGGAAGGTGGATGCAACACCTGAAGATGGTGACGAAAGGGGCATTAGTGAGGAGCTCTAGACAAGGAAATTCTTTTATGCGCTTTAACTATGTATTACATACACGGTGAAATATTGTCACAGTGATTGCCGAGCTGCTGCAGTTACATTACGTTAGGTGCTGAAATACACCTGTTTGTTTTTTTAGGAAAATTAAAGCAGATTCCAAATAATATCTGCAAATAGTTTTGTACTAGTTGTTCTATGTGCATTATACACAATAGTAGATATCATCTATTTCCATATCTATTTAATATGATTTTGACTTTGTATATGTATCCATTTCAAAATTACTATGGATGTGAATACCACTGTGATATCCAGAAACATCCATATCTATGATCATGTATCTATTTTAAGTTATAATTGCAGTTCTAGATTTTTTTATAAATATATGCAACAAAACTTTATGGCTTTTTTCTATCCAAATGCATTTAATACATTTTCTTTATATGTAATTATCATATATATTTATAATTAAGCTAATCTACATAATAGAAAATGTTGGTTTATATTTTTACCCATACAAATGCACAGATTCAACATTAGCACAATTTTTTACCCGTGGGATTTCATCTTCGTTATTATTGTCTTCATTAGATGGGCATTCTTCTTCGTTCAGGCTTGGTAGCGAAGTTGAGTTGCCGTCATGCCTTTGGATTCTACTATGCTGCATAAAAATTGTCGGCACAAGTTGTTTGACCACCAAGTTCCATGCCAACCTTGATCCTTAAAATACTCATCTCCTTCATTATCACCAATACAGTCTCCCACTGAGGTTCGATTTATGATATAAATGGATCGTTTCGTTTTTTAAGATGAGGATCCCAAATAGAATGAGTGTGGTCTCTAGTCTCAAGAAGCCTTTCGAGAGGTGGAGGCGACGATTCTGAGTTGGAACTAAGATTGATCATTGGAGGTTAGTGAAGTATATGGGGAAATCCTCAAGCGCATCACGGAAGCGTGATGATCGTATCACATACGATCATGAGCAACTAGTCGTACTAGTTGCTCGGTGCAGCGGAATTTTAAGAATTTTAAAAGGATGAAACCACATGATTCAATAACATTTCTCGGATCGTTTCATTTAACCACAACAAGGATATAGGAATACCTCTTGGAGCATGGTTGCGATCTGGCCTCTAAAGGAAGAGACCTCCTGTCTAAGTCCGATCTGTCGGAGGAGATGCTTGTGAGCGGGGGGATGAGTCGTGTGCTTCTCGCAATCCAAGTTGATGTCCCAAGCAATGGATCTCCTGATCTTGTCTCATGAGATCAAACGCCTTCTTCACGAGCGCCACACACCAAAGAAGAGAGAGAGCCAATAGTCGTCGAGACGGAGCACAATGGCAAGGCGGCGACAAATAAAAGCTTCTCTCGATAAGAGTGGACTGCCACTCAAGATGAGAGAGAGGGGGGGTATGCTGAGAATGAGAGAGGGAGAGAGAGACTTTGTGTGATTTCATGTAACTCGAAGAGCAAGGATTGCCTCTTCTTCAGTAGGGTTTTGGGAGTCCATGGATCCCAATCCATGGGTAACACAAAATCAATGGATGAGATTGATTTGTGTTTCTTTCAATGGCTAAGATGTTGTTGTAAAGACACAACAACAAATGATTTAATTTAAATTAATTTTCACTGAAAAATCAATAAAACTAATTTCAAATTAAATCATCTTTGACTAGAGAAGAGATAATGAAGAGACCAAACCAATCTCTTAAAAAGAGGGGACGGCTACTCTTCTCACGGAGATTTGTAGCTGTCCTCTTCTCTTTGGTGGACTTGATCAATCTCTTCTAATTATCATGAGATCTCATTATCTCGTGATATATCATGGTCTCTTGTCGATAATATTGTCACCGAAAAATAATTCCAAATTATCTTGTGGAAAATATCAACCATGCCATTGAAATTATGTGAATCTCATTCACAACCCAAAACAAATTGTAATTATATTTTCAATTAATCCTTTAATGTGAATCCAATCCACATTAATAATTAATCAACAAATATAAATTACAAAAGTCTCTCTCTGATATTTTATAAATCTCATTTACAATATACCTGGATAATTGGATAGTGCTATCCACATTATCCATATCCATAATAATTAAATCTTATTTAATTACATTGGATAATCATTCTCAAGCATTCAAATAACGTGAATCAAATTCACATTATTTATGATAAATAAATCACATTTAACTATCCATTTCTCATTGCTTAGACATAATTCAACTTTGAAATTATTCGTGAACTCTTTCAAGAATAATACGCTTTCTTCGCAGATGCTTGGAGATAAGGACATGGCGATTGTATTGTACCACGTATAGTGACTTGGATTTTGAGATCACATCTTAAATCCAGATCCCACTGAGCTCTCACAGATGCTTGATTTAATCAAGGCCGTAAATCTAATCTTCTCATTGCATTTGAATCTCATTCAGATCAATGTCTAACATTTGGACCAAGATCGGATTACTTCTCAACTGAGAGGAGTCACTAAAATCCAGATTGTTTCATCACTCCCTCAGAATGGAAGCGTCATGGTTATACAATCGTTTAAGATCACATCACCCTCATGTATTCCTAATACCTGTACATCCTGCATATTGGAAGACCTACGATCATCCCGAAGATATGGATCAACTTTACACTGTCATCTTCAGGGTTTGATCATCAAGTTTCTCATTCTTAGTCATTAGGATTTGGTATCGATCATATGCTTTCCAAAAGCATATATCATACCTTCAAATTCTTGTCATGCTTCCAAAGCATGACGACCATGCATGGAATTTGTTCCCAATACCTCATGAGTGAGCTCATGTCTTCCGGTTCTTAAGTGAACCTGTATGATCCTTTTGAGAGATCATATTACTCATATGCCCTTGCATGCACACTAGCGCGCCGGTGTATAGACCTTGGTTAGGTCATCAACCTATTGGTGTGCCAAATGTACATACTCAGACATATAGTAATATATTTGTCTCCGGTCAGCGGATGCGTGCCTGTATCGCGACAGTATACGATACAGGACTTTGATTATCTCGATCTCGTTAAGTCAACTCCTTGACCTAACTAATCTGACACCTTCGAATCTTTGTTCCTATGTAGAGGACCTGCATCAAGAGGTCGGTCAGATATCAGCCTATGTGAGAAAGGATTGTCATCTCCTACTCAGATTGGAGATCATCTCTTAACATCATTTGACGGTGTTTGATGAGTCCTCAATCTAACTCATTAGATATTCATCCAAACACCAGCCTCTATGATTCTATTATTGAATCAACATCTGTATGATTATTAAGATGGTCATGGTACATTGCCCTAATTGTACAGAGGGACCTTATAGTGCATTCATTCACTTAATCTCAGAAAGGGAGTGAAAAAATAATCAATAACTTTATTGATAAATCAAACATCACAATAACATTTATTGTAGGAATGGTTCGCCTCGGGCTCACATAGCTAACAGTTAGGGGGAGGTGGAGTTGCAACTCACGGGGTCTCGTAAGGGTGATCAACTATGATGGTGGCAACATGGCTATCCTTCCTTCGTTGCTTACTTGGCAGGCACTTGGTGGTGGGAGGCTCATGCTCTCGCATGCTGCGACCAAACATGAGGCTTTGATAGCCTCCAAGGCTGCTGGAGAGGCTGATGCGGTCATGATAGACTCCAACTTGATGGGAAAAGATGCTCAGGAGACACTGTCAGTTGCTGATTAGGACTTTGAAGTCCGACATGAGGCTACTGCCTTGCCCCAAGGCCTTGAGTGCCACCTTTTCTGTATTTCAGTTTTACCACCACCACCGCAACAACAACAACAAAGCCTTTTCCCACAATTAAGTAGGGTCGGCTACATGGATTCTTTGCCTTCATTCAGATCTATCTTGGGTCAATCTTGGGCTTATATCTAAAAAAACTAAGACCCCTTTGTATAGTCTCTTTTCAACACTTCTTGGGTCGTCCTCAACCTCTCTTTGTCGGCTCAACATCCCAACACTCGCATTTCCTAACTGGTGCATCAACAAATCTTCTTTGCAAATGATCAAACCATCGTAAGCGGTTTTCTCGCATCTTATCCTCGATCGGAGCTACACCAACTTTCTTTTTGATTGCATTATTCCGAATCCGATCTTTACGTGTATGTCCACACATCCACCTTAGTATTTTCATTTCTGCTATATTCATTCTCTGCACATGCCTATGGTTCACAGGTTAACATTCAGATCCATAAAGCATAGCAGGTCTCACATCTGCTTTGTAAAACTTTCCTTTAATTTTTAAAGGAATTTTCTTATCAAAGAGAACAACAGAGGCTCCTCTCCACTTTAGCCAGCCTGCATTTATTTTATTAGTAACATCTCCATCAATTTCCCCATCATGTTGCAGAATAGATCCCAGATATCTAAAGGAATCTTTCTTCTAAATGTTATCCTCACCAATCTTACCTCGATTCCTTCACCATTGCTTCAATCAAAAGTGCACTCAATATATTCTGTCTTAGCTCTACTTATACGAAATCCTTTAGTCTCCAACTCATGTCTCCAGACCTCGAGCTTCTCATTTACTCCATCTCTAGTCTTGTCAATTAACACAATATCATCATCAAATAACATAGACAAGGTAACTCATCCTGAATGTGACTTGTCAACTCGTCCATAATCACCATGGTCTTTCAGTTTTACCAATTAGATTTTTTGCCATTCAATTAGAATCTCAGAAAATTAAGATTTTAAACCCTAAACCAAACCCCACCCTAAACCCTACACTAAAAAAAACACCTACCCCTGGGGGTGATTTTGGGGGCTATCTGAAAGGCGACATGGGGAGGTCTGCCCCCTCCCCCGTCACAAGCTGTTCTGTTTCGATCTGGGGATCTGATCTTAAATCAGACATCAGATTTTTATTCCCCTGTTGCTGGGCTCTCTTCAAAATTATCTGCTACAGATTGTGAGAGCTAGGTTTGGTGGTGGTGCTGTTCCTTGAGAGGAGCTATTCAGACCTACTGACTTCGAGCAGGGCCCGTGTCGGCATCTGGCCCTCTGGTGAGAAGGTTTTGGGTGGTTGAGGTACCGTGGGAGAGAATCGGTTGTAGGCTCTCCAAGACTTGTTGCAGATGGGTGATTTGGAAGTGCAGGTGTATACTGTTGGAGATAGGTTCCCAAAGAGAACCTGAACTCTGTGCACATCAGGTTTTCGACGGTTTGCCTCAAACAGCAAGTGTCTACAGTAAGGTATGAAGGCTTGGATGAACAACAAATGAATGAGGAATTAATACCTTCCTTATTTCGAAAGAAGAAAGACCTGAGGAGAAAGGCTCAGGAGACCTGGTGGTAGCCAAAACTTGAAAATGGAATTCCTGTCGTGGAATTTACTGAAGAGGAAACAAAGACATGCGGAGAGAACATTAAAAAAAGAAAAATGAAATGGAGCAATGAGGGAATGGTTCAGAAGCAGAAGCAGAATCAAGACGATGACTTGCTGCTGGTTTATCAGAAACAACTAGGAGACTCACTTGTTGGGGTGATCAGACAACAATTGGGGGTTGTACTGGAGACTGATTGTGGAGAACATCAGCATAAAGAAGAGCTGATGAAGGAACAACCAGGGGATGGTTGTGAAAGGCAACAAATGAGTCAGGAAATTAAGATAGCTGTGATGGAGAAGAACTTTTTTTTTTGTAGTTCAGCACTAGGAGTTCCTAGCTATGGAGATTGGTTCTTAGTTCTTACATTGTTGAGAATCAGCAGCAGCAGAAAGGATCATAATTTGAACTGGTATTGTACCATCCTCTTGAGGCTATCCAACAGATATCTTCAGATGGGATGTGCAGCAGACTCATGAGGGGTATACTGATGATGCTGGACAACTGCAGAAACAACTAGGAAAGCAGTAGCAGCATTGGGAGAAGCAGCAATAGGAAAAGAAGCAGTTGGAGAAGCAGCAGCAAAAAGAAGAGCAATTGAAAAAGCAGCACAGCTGCATTTGGTGAAGCAACAGAAGAGCGAGGTGAATAAGGCAGAGGGGTTTCCTTCTCCAATCATTATTATGAGACGAACAAGAAGCATACTGTTGATGGGAAGAAATCCAAAATGAATCCAAGAATATAATCCTCTTTAGGATTATGTTGGAATTCCATGATTTAAGAAATTGAAAGATTGAGAAGGTATATGGGAATGGAGCTCAACAACAGAAGTTGGTACAGCGGGAAGCAACAAAATGAAGAAGTTGAGTAGGATGATAAAGCAATGTGAAATGGTGTTTGGATAAGGTCCAAGACTCCAACACCATTCTTATGGAGGAGAAGTAAAAAAGGAGTGCAAAGAGAAAGCTAAAACGGTGATTGTTTTACCAGGCCGTGTTGGCCATAGTGTCATAGTATATAGTATTGAAGGCCATGTTGGCCATTTCATAGTGTATATTCTTTGTAAAGGCTAGATAGATGCTTCATTATGAGATCTATTCTAATATCTTTCTTTAGTTAATAAGAGAGGTGATGGAGTGGCGTGTGAAGTCCGTAGGGCGAGCGCGGGGCGATGGTGGAAGGGGCGAGGGTGCGAAGGGAGCTGGTGGTGGGCCTTCGGTACGCGAGAGGAGCAGGGGGGGCCACTTCGAGCGGTGGGGGAGGTTCGCGGCAGGGTGGTGGCGCGGCTGGAGAGGAGGGGGAGGCGCGGGTGGTCGGTGCTGCTGCGGAGGCTGGTGGCGGGGAAGGTAGCTGGCAGGTGGTTTCGCATAAAAAACGAGGAAAGAAGTGCTTCAGGTGCGGCTTTCGTGGTCATATTTCTTCCTCTTGTCCTCTTCCCCCGCGATGCTATGCATGTGGGGGGGTTGGCCATCGGAGCTTCGCATGCAGGGTGTCTTTGGCTGTTTCTTCGCGTCCACCTTCGTCGGTGGTCAATGGCAGCCGCCGTGTTAACTTCGGCGGGGTTGGATCGCGCTCCTTTGCTCACGCGGCAAGGGAGGGTGCAGCAGTGGAGTTGCGGGGTGAACCTATGGACGCTCGGCCTTCTTCGTTGTTGGAGCAGGAGGTTGTTATCGCAGGAGGGGATCCTCTTCATGGGGAGTATCCTTTGGGTCAGGTGCCGCCTGCCGCGGCGGTGCGCGGGGCGTTCTTTCAAGCGGGGGGGGGGGGGACCTCCCATGTCGCTGGTGGCCTGGCGGTGGTGGGGGTCAAGCGGCAACCCGGTTTGGCATGGGCTACGGTGCAAAAGAAGGTGATGGAGTTTCTGGGCCCCCAGTTCGGGGGGGGGGGATTTCGTCGTACTGGATTCGGGACGCTGCTGTATTCGTGGATTATCCCCAGACCACCGGGATAGTCTCCTTTCTGCCTATGGCGATGGCGAGGTTCTGTGGCGGTGCTTCAGGGTGGCCGACGGTGCTTCTCTTGCTCAGGAGGTCTGCGTGGTGGAAGTGCGGGGGATTCCTTTCCTTTCTCGCACGGTTCCGGCGCTCAAGAGGGCCATCGGCGCTTGGGGGGAGGTGCTGGCAGTCCTGGATGATGGGCTGTCTCCGGTTGCCGACTGGACTTGTACAAAAATTCTCATGGAATGTTCTTCTTCTTTCCTTGCTAAGGCGGTGGATTCAATCCTTTTCGAGACCATGAAGATTGGCAAATGGTCTTTCAAGGTGGAGTTCCTTATCCTTTCGCCATCGCCGCCGCCGGCGGCCGCGCCTTCGTCTCCGGCGATCAGGGTTTCTGCTAATTCCCCAGGGTTGGGGACGATCGGTTCGACTTCTGTTGGCCACGTGTCATGTGGTGGTGGCGGTAACGAGGAGACGCCTGTTTTGTCTGTTCCCCATAGCCCGTTGTTCGTGCGGTCTTCTAGAAAGACGTGTTCAGATCGTATCAGGCGTTTGGTTTCTTCCTTTGGGGCTGCCGAGGTCGATTCCTCTTCCCTGCACCCGACTCCTCTGTCGTCTGCTGGCTTTCCTAATGAGGTCTCGGGCCACGTGCGCAATCATGCATGTTTTGGCCATGTTGGCTCCATGCGATTCGATTCTTGGCCGCATGTGCGGATCTCTCATGATCCGGTTAATACTTCGGAGCCTTCAGCGGTTGTGCCTATCGGGCACGGCGGTTCTGCGGACTCTTCAGCTCGTGGTCCCATGCGGTTCGGATCTGGGCCTCAGCTGCCGGGTTCTCATGACCCGCTTATTAATCCGGTCCCCTTCGCGGGTGTGCTTCTCGGGCATGACGGGTCACCGGTGCGGTCTCGACGGATTCTTCTTGAGGAGTTCGAATCATCCCCGCTTTTCGCTCAGTCTCCCGTACCTCCTCCTCTTTGGACTCCCACGGCTATCTCTCTGATTCGTGTTCTATCCATACTTCGATGGAGGAACCCTTCGCTGCCGATGTCGCTGTTGATGCTGGACTTGGGGGAGCCCTCTCTGCGCCTATGGTCTCTTCTTCTTCCAGGTTCGGGATTTGCTACAGTAGGAGACCTCGTTCTCGCCTTCACTCCCCTATGGTCTCTTCTTGCGCTACTCTGCGGGATGCGGTGGCCAAGGCAGCCGGCCTAGCTCCTATTGGGGGACAATCCAGTGGTTGTTAATGAAGATCCTCTCTTGGAATGTTCCGGGCCTCGAGGGTCCTGACAAACGCCGGGCCCTGGGGATGCGCTTCAATGATTGGGAATGTGACGTTGTGCTTATACAAGAATCAAAGCTTTCGGGTGTCGACGACAACTTGTGGCGATCTTTTGGAGCTCTTGCAATTGACGAATTTCGTTCTGTTTGTGCCTCTGGCGCATCGGGTGGAATCATTCTTGCTTGGCGTTCAGGGACCTTCAATTTCTCCTCAATGCGTGTGGGGAGGCACTCTTTGACTGTGGTTTTGTCTCGCGTGGCTTCAAATGTTAACATTGCCTTCTCCGCTATATATGCTCATTCCTGTCACTTGCTCCAGAGGGAACTATGGGATGATTTGCGCGGGTTGGCCTCTGATTTTGCGGATACCCCGTGGCTCCTGGGGGGGGGACTTCAACGTTACCGCTCTTTCTTCGGATCGGCCGCGTGGACGGGGCGGTCGGGACCCTGGCTCCGATGACTTTATCTCATTTATCTCTGATTTGGCCCTGGAGGGGCTCGTGCCGTCTGATATTGCTTATACTTGGCGGAATCGTTCTTCTCGCTCGAGAATCGACAGATTCTTGGCGAATGGTAAGATGATGGAATTATATCCTTTATGCGGGGTGGACTCTCGCCCGCGCTCTTTCTCGGACCATAATCCTATTATTTGGGACTCTGGGGATGCGCTTCCGCGCCGGGGTATATTTCGTTATGAGAGATGTTGGCTATTGGAGCCGGGATTTAAGGAACTGGTTTATTCTCATTGGCGCCAGTCCACCTTCGTCGGTTCTGCAGTTGCTCGATTGGATCTGAAATTAACGTCATTACGGTCGACGTTGGCGGCTTTCAAGAAGGCTACTCGTCTTGCGCGCGTGGAGGCTAGGAGTGCGACGGAGGCCATCATTTCGTGCCTGGACCGCGAGGAGGATGTGTGTGATTTAGCGGAGGAGCTTTTGGATCGTGCTAATAGCCTTGATATTGTCAAAGCTGAGGACAAAAAAAGGTCGATTGATTGGAGGCAGCGGTCTCGATTACGTTGGCTCAAGGAGGGGGACGCCAACACTCCCTATTTCCACCGGGTCGCCAGTGGGAGGCGTCGTCGTAACTCCATTCGCTCTATCATCGTTGGTGGCTCTTCCATTTCGGGGGATCGGGATGTCGGCTCTGCATTTATTGATCATTTCAAGCTTGCTTTTGGGACAAGGGGGCCTCGCCGTTGGCGGTGGCTGGGGCAGGGGGCCCCCTCGATTTCTGTTTCGGATACTTCCAACCTTATGCGGCCTTTCTCGTTGGAGGAGCTTAAAGCTGCGCTGTGGGATCTTAATATGGATGCCGCCCCGGGCCCGGATGGGTTCTCCGTAGCAATTTATCGTGATTTCTGGGATCTTGTGGGCGGTGATGTCTTGGAGGTGGCGCACGACTTTTACAACGACAACTATGGTTTTGATAAGATTAACAAGGCCCTGATCGTGTTGATTCCCAAGGTTCACTCGGCTAACCACATTGAAGATTTCAGGCCGATTTCTATCTCTAACGGCATTTATTTAATCATTGCTAAACTTTTGGCTAGGCGCCTTGCCCCCCTGCTGCCGTCCTTTGTCTCGCCCACACAGGCGGCTTTTATCCGTGGCCATCACATCTCTGATTGCTTTGCTGTGGCGTCCGAGCTCATCGCGGCGTGGCGTAGGTCCGATTCCAAGGGGATTCTATGGAAGATTGACTTTGCGAAGGCCTACGACTGCCTGGATTGGAGTTTTTTGTGGTCCGTTTTGAGGCGGCGGGGCTTCCCCCCGACGTGGATTGCTTGGATGCGAAGGTGTGTCTCCACGGCCTCCTTATCCTTATTGCTCAACGGGGGCCCAATTGGGGGCTTCTTCCAGCCAAGGCGGGGAATTCGTCAGGGGTGTCCCTTGGCCCCTCTACTGTTTGTCTTGGCGGTTGACGTCCTCCCTCGCATGATTGAGGGCGTTGCTTCGGCCGGCTTGACTCGGGGGTGTTATATTGGGGATGTCCTTGTCCCAAGCATTCAGTTCACAGACGACACCTTGTGTTTCGTCGAGGGGGGACCCGATGTTGTTGCTGGTATGACCACTACTGTTGAGCTGTTCAGTGAGGTTTCGAGCCTGGTTATTAATGTGGCGAAATCTAAAATGGTGCCATTCGGTATGTCCGATGTGGAGACTATGGCTTGCTCGCATCTCCTTGGCTCTGGTCCCTCCTCTCTTCCCTTTGATTATCTAGGCTTACCGCTGACGGTTGGGCGTTCACGTCTTCGTGATTGCAAGGCTGTCGTGGAAAAGATGGAGGGGCGTCTCGCGGGGTGGCTCGCTGCGATGCTGACTAGGGGAGGGCGATTGGTGCTTTTGAAGGCCGTGCTTTCCTTTATTCCTATATATTCTTTCACGGTCCGTGGTATGCCTAAGGGGATTCGCCTTAGGCTTGAAAGGATTTTGTGTGGTTTCTTGTGGGGCTGCAAGGGGGAGGGGAGACGCGGGGTTCACCTTGTGGGATGGAATGACGTGGCTCGGCCCAAGCATCAGGGGGGCTTGGGTGTGAGGCATCTGCATTTGGCGAACGAGGCTCTCCTTCTCAAGTGGGCGGCTAGGGTGTGGAGACCGAACGAAAATTTTATGCTTAATGTCCTGCGCGCTCTGCTTGGTGTCGATTTTTTGGATGGCTTCAATGGGAATTCTATTTGCCTCCTTTCTCCCTTCTGACGCGGCGTGATGGCCGCTTTCAGGCAATTTCGTTCATTGTTCTCGCCGGTACTGGGCGATGGATGCTGCTTTCGTTTTTGGACTGACGACTGGTCGGGAAGGGGTGCCTTTGACAGATTGTTTCCGAGGCTTTTTGCATTGGTTCAGGACAAAGACGCATCGGTAGCCTCTTGCTGGGACGATGGTAGCTGGAACCCTATCATCAGTGCCTCCCTGTCAGATCAGTGGATTCACGATTACCTATCCTTAATGGCTCTCCTTGGTGACTCTCCTCAGCCGTCTGCTATGCGCGATCATTGGGCTTGGAAGGATGGGCTCTTCTCCTCTCGTAAGGCCTATTTTGCTATCTCCTCCCCGCTCATTGCCGATGATGATATTTTGCTGCGTGATTGTCGCTTCTTATGGGGTCTAAAGCTTCCGGAACGCATTGGGGTTTTTTTATGACTTCTTCGTCGTGGGCGGCTTTTGACGCGCGATCAATGTGCAATTTTCTTTCCGAATGTTGACCCATTGTGTGGCCTTTGTGGGGCGGAACATGAAACAATATCTCACCTATTCTTCGAATGCGGTCACGTGTGCACGATTTGGGAGGACCTCCCTTGGCTCAATCACGTCTCATTTCCTGCTTTATGCGACAGCTTGATCTCCATTAGGGGCAGGGACAGGAGGCTTATGCTGGATCCAATCGCTCGGGTGTGGAGCATCTGGCTTGGGAGAAACGAGTCGATTTTTTCTGCACAACGTTTTTACAAAGAAAATATCATTATTCGTGCAAAGCGCCTCTTACAGGATTGGGACATTGGCTAGTCTTATGATGGTTTTTGGGGGGGCCCTTCATTAGTGGGCTTCTTCTCAGTGGGCCATCTTTGTACAGTTTCTCTTTTTTCCCTTTGCATATTTCCTTATTTTAATATATTGGGGCGATCACCATCGAGTGACTCCCCCTTTTTTTGAGCTTTCAAAAAAAAGTTAATAAGAGAGGTTACCCAAACCCTCAAAATTGTAAGATTTAGTAATAAAAATGTAGGGTTTTTATCACTTGTGCCCCTCTGAGATATCGCAATATCAGTTATGCCCCTATCTTTTTGGTAATATCAGTTGTGCCCCTCACTTCTTTCTCCGTTATCAGTTGTGCCCTTCGGTCAGATTGACCGTTAAAAAATTAAAATAACCATGGTTTATTCAAACCATGGTGTGGTGAAGAAGGGTATTATGGTCAAAACAAAATCAGGGGACCAATAAGGGAGAAGGTGGAATTCGTCGAACGGATGGATTGGGGGCGGCAATACCGACTTCCAGGTAGTGTTCGAACGGATACTGGACATGGTGGAGGGGAACCTCACGCCATAGCAAATGATAAAGAGGGTGTTCGTGTTCAACGATATGGAATTCGATCAGGCGTCGGCCAAGCCATGGGAGACGGACTACATGGCGATACAGAGGAAGTTCGGGGAGAGTGGTTACGGGTCGGCGGTGCCGGAGATCGTGTTCTGGAACCTGAGAGATTCGAGGTCGACGCCTGTGCTGTCGGGGCAGAAGGAGGTGACGCTGGAAAAGGTCATTGCCTGGAAGGAGTACATGGACCTCGCCGTGTTCGACTGAAGGGCAATGGCCTTTACCATGGCATCCACAGGGTCGAGGGCGGCGCGGGGCTGGACGGCGCGGTGCGGGGCTGGGCAACCCGAGGGAGCAGGGGCAGGGGCGGCGTGGGGCAAGGGCGGGGGCGGCACGGGGGAGGGGAGGGGGCGGCCCAGGGGAGCAGGGGCGGGGCGGCGCGGGGCAGGGGCGGCGCGGGGCAGGGGCAATGCGGTCGGGGCTGGATGGGGCGGGCTGTGGAAGAGGGGCGGAGGAGGTGGTCGTGCTGGGGATGAGGGGCGAGCGGAGGGGCGGACTCAAGTCCGATCGTTGGCGAGACTGCTTGCGAGCGCGGGGATGAACCGCGTTGTCCTCGCAATCCAAGAAGATGATCCAAGCATGGTTGCTCCTGATCTCGTCTCACGAGATCTAACGTCTCCTTCGTGGGCGTAGCACACCAAGAAGACGGAGAAACCGAAGAACGTCGAAGCGGCAGCGCGGTGGCGATAGCGACGACGATTCCCTTCTCTACGGTATGGTGGACGGCCACCAACAAGAGAGGGAGAGAGGGCTAGCGTGTATGAAGAAATGAGGGAGAGAGAGAGCTCCAATATTGCAAGTCATTAGAGAGCATAGTGTGCCTCTCTATTTATAGGGTTTTGGGATCCATGGATCTCAATCCATGGGACACATAAAATCAATGGGTGAGATTGATTTATGTCAATCCAATGGCCAAGATTGTTGTTGTCAAAAGCAACAAATTTAGTTTAAAATATATTTGACAAAATCAAATATAATTTATTCCTAAATCAACCCAACAAATAAGGAGAGAAGACACATGGAGATTTCATCTCCATGTGCCTTCCAAGTGGGCGCACACCCATTCCATATAGGAATGGTGTGTCGTCCATGAGATTGCATGGAGATTGCAATCTCATGGAAATCCATGAGATTGCATATCTCCATGAAATCTCTCTTATTTATTTGCAACAAATTTATTGGGTTTTATTCTTCAAAAATAATTCACAATTATCTTTAAGAATATTGCAATCTTGCCATGGAAAAAATTGTGAATCATATTCACAACCCAAAACAACATATAATTCATATTGTCAATTAATTACACAATGTGTATCCAATACACATAATAATTAATCAACACATATAAATTATAATTAGCTCTCTCTAATACATTATAAATCACATTTATAATATATTATGAATAATTGGATATTTCTATCCACATTATTCTTATCCACATTAATTAAATTACATTTAATTAAATTGGATAATTTCTTCACACATCAAGATGATTAAATCACATTTAATCATTATTTCTTCATTACTTAGATCTTATGGAATTATTCTTGAACCCTTCAAGAATAATGCAATCTCTCCGCAGATACTTGGAGATAAGGACAGGGCGATTGTATTGTTCCACGTATAGTGACATGGATATTGAGATCATATCTCAAATCCAGATCGCGGGCCTCCCATAGATGCTTGATTAAATGAAGACCGTAAATCTAATCTTCTCATTGTATCTGAATCACATTCAGATCAATGTCCAACACTTGGACCAAGATCAGATCACTTCTCTACTGAGAGGAGTCACTAAAATCCAGACCCGTTTCATCACTCCCTAGGAATGGAAGCGTCATGGTTATATAATCGTTTATGATCAAATCACCCTCAGGTATTCCCAATACCTGTACATCCTGCATACTGGAAGACTCAGATTAAACCCGATGTATCGGATCAACTTTATACTGTCTACTTCATGGTTTTTATCAGTAAGTTTCTCATTCGATCATTGGGAGTTGGTATCGATCATACACTTTCCAAAAGTGTATATCATACCTAGGTCTTGATCATATATTAAAAGTATATATCAAACCTACAAATTCAGTCAAGCTTCCAAAGCGAGACGACCATGCGCATGGAATTTGATTCTTCCCAATATCTCATGAGTGAGCTCATGTCTCCCGGTTCAGTAACTGAACCTGTATGATCCCTTTGAGAGATCGTATTACTCATATGCCCTTATATGCACACCAGCGCGCCGGTGTATAGACCTTGATTAGGTCATCAACCTATTGGTCTGCCAAATGTACACAATCAGACATATAGTAACACATCTGTCTCCGGTCAGAGGATGCGTGCCTATATCATGACAGCATATGATATAGGACTTTGGTTATCTCGATCTCGTTAAGTCAACTCTTTGACCTAACTAATCTGACACCTCCGAATCTCTATTCCTATGCAGAGGACCTGCATCAAGAGGTC
Source organism: Ottelia alismoides (assembly GCA_037367405.1). Classification (NCBI taxonomy): domain Eukaryota; kingdom Viridiplantae; phylum Streptophyta; class Magnoliopsida; order Alismatales; family Hydrocharitaceae; genus Ottelia; species Ottelia alismoides. The sequence goes on from JAZKJV010006278.1 coordinate 728,114, forward strand.
GGTCAGATATCAGCCTTCAGAGATAAGGATTGCCATCTCCTACTCAGGCTGGAGATCATCTCGTAACAATCATTTGACGGTGCTTGATGAGTCCTCAATCTAACTCTTTAGATATTCATCCAAGCACCAGCCTCTATGATTCAATAGTTGAATCAACAGCTGTATGATTATTAAGATGGCCATGGTACATAACCCTAATTGTACTAAGGGACCTATTATACAAATTATTCATTCTTCATTTCAGATCAGGGAATGATATGTGCAATAACATTTATTGCATAATGGCTCGCCGTGGGCTCGCATTTCCAACAATCTCCCACTAGCCCAAAGAGCCATTAATGGGCTAATCATTTAAACTCACACTCATGTGACAATCATAGGCTATTTAGAAAATGGCTAGGTAAGCTGATCAGTCACTCTGTTCCCGCGAGACTACGCCAAGTCCTTTTACGGCACTTGCATATCCCCAGTAACAGTGCTCGCATCCAATGCGAATGTTGCATCTTATGCAACTAATACTCAATCTTGTTAGTTATAGTGTCCTTGACACTACAGATTAACAATTATCATAACCAGTATTTCCATAATGCTTATCAGAATACCCTTATTCCTGGAGATCACTATCTCTTAAGGTATCCACAATTAAGACCTTTTAGATCTCTATCTATAAAGTCTTAAGTTTTTGAAGATAAGACTTCGAGATCACTATCTCAAAAATCTTGTCATCTATGAAGATTTTGTTATTACTGCAACCAAGTATTTTATTTCCATAGTAGGATTAGTAACAGTTTACTACTCCCACTGCATGGCAGCCATCTGGCTTTTGTACACATCTAGCACACACCCGGCTTCTCAGAACTGATGCCCAAGGGCAAGTAATTCTAGCATTCACTTCCTCAACTCTTTGAGGTGCTATCCCTTTAGATAGGTCAGTACCATATCTGAAGGGATGGAAGCCATTACTGGAATTTTCCATAAAATGGAATAAGTCCAAGATGTACTATTAATGTGACAGTCCCCAATACCCTCTTCTCTTTGCTCCTGAACAACTTCAGAACTAAGATCTGAGAGGCATCTTTGAAATCATATTTCAAGTTATGGAACAACCAGATTATAAAACACTAATTATTATCCTTATATCATTTTTAAATGATTAGGATATCATCTACATTTAGCACGATGAACACAAAAGCACTCCCACTAAGCTTCATATGGTTCATCAAGATTCTATCTGAAATCATAACATTTATAATTTCATCAAATCTTATGATCCAACTTCAAGAAGCTTATTTGAGTCCATAGATGGATTCCTTAGCTTGCACACCTTGCTTTCCTCAACCATGAAGCCCTGGGGCTACTTCATATGAATATCCTTAAAGAGGCATTCCTAGAGGAATGCAATATTGACTTACATCTTGAAGATGCAATAGTCAAGTTATGTAGCTAAGGTTAGCAATATTCTGATGGTTTTAAGCATGGTCACCGAAGAGCAAGTCTCATTGCAAGCAATGTCTTCTCTTCCAGTGTGTAGCTTATGGCTACGAACCGTGCTTTGAAGATCTCTACCTTCTCATCAGGTTCCCTGTCTCTTGAAGATCCATTTACACCTTTACAGGTCTTACCCATATAGGTGGATCCTCGAGGGTCCATATACAACACTTGTATATGAAGTCTACATGGGACTTTTATTGCTATCCATCTATCCATGCTATGATCTTCAGAAGCTTCATCACATGAAGTTCGATCATTGTCAGATTTCTCTAATACATGGAATCCATCCTCAAACTCATTTGAAGAGGTATTAGTGTTTCATCTTTAATTGTCCTTTTAGTTTCCAATTTTAGGAGTCTCATTATCTTCTTAAGATAAAATGAGTTCCTATACTTCATTTTCATCTTGATTCTCAAGAGTCTCAACCTCTAAGAATCACATTCTCGGAGATGAGATAGTTTAAGAATCTCAAGGTCATAAAGTAGGTATCCAATACCATCCTTTATTTTCCTAATGAAGCAACACTCTCAAGTGCTAGATTCCAACATACATGGAACCTTATTAAGGATATACATTGTAGTCTCTACTACACATATATACCTGGAAACTAAGGGATAATTATGCTAAAATTCAACATTGATAAGATCATGTCACACATGATCCAATTGTATCTACCTATAACTCTATTGAGTTAAGGTGTGTTAGGAGGATTGAGAGAGAAGTGATATTCATATCTCTATAAGGTATTCTTCGAATTTATCTAGTAGGTACTTGCTACCTAGATTAGATCAAATTCATTTTATCTTCCTTCAAACTTTGGTTCTAAACCAAAATTAATGAAATCTTTGAACATTTCAAAGGTTTCTTAGATGAAGAGAAGAAATCTCATATCATACATAATCATCAATAGATATCACATATCCACAATGTTTACTATGATATAGATGATCCACATACATCAATATGTATGAGATCCTGAATACCTTGGCATCTTACACCATTCCCGAAGAAGGGTGTATTGGACAATATTCATAAGTATGTAAGTTTTGAAATTTTAGACATTCTAAAGTTTCATCTCTTACTATTCTATTGATCAAATCAATAGACAAATGTCCAAGGCTTGATGCTAGATCATTGTCAAATGATCTTCATCCTCCTATTGATCTTAAGGTTTAATTTCAGTATTCAGAAATGTTAATGAACCGTTCATTAATTTTTCTAATTTATGTGGAGTCCACTAGATTTTAGATTACTATCTGAAATATCTTCATCATAACTCTTTATGATAGTTCTATCTCAGAATTCATGTTTATTTCCAACATTTAGAAACAAACAATGAGTGTATTCTTATATCTAGGTCATAGAGACATTCTCTACGACTAAGGGCTCTCCCACTGAAATTAACAAGTCTATTAATCCAACAGAGATTGTTGCAACAATTGCATCAATATTCATGTGGACAACTATAAACCTTTAAGACCAAAATTTCCAGTCTTCTAAAACATATGCAACCCATTGCAAATGTCATCAGAAGATTGAGATACAATTATTTGACTTTATCTTATCAATGATTTATGTAGATTAATCTGATGCTCCATCCGAGTCCTTCTCTAAGGATTCTAGATAGACTTGATAGTCATACTATCAACACATCACCTTATTGCAGTATTGGCATTCATCCACTGTTCGGATGACATATAGAAGTCGTAGATGTATAGTCAACTCTTTGACCATACTTCTTATTCGGGTCCAACCCATGCTTCCACTGCGCTCCCTTTATCTATAAGCAACCATTGCTTAAGACTAAGGATCTCTTATGTAAGAGCATTTCAACATTTATACATGCTTCATTAAATTCATACAATATGAATATTATGAAGCTTCATGAATGACCAGAGTATAGATAGTAGAATGATGACACTCATCATCTACATCCATCTAAACTCTTAAAACATAGGTTCTGGTAGGTACTCAAATAATTTGAATACATCATCTCTTTATAGAGCTACCATTCTACATAATGCAGAGAACCATGTCACTCATGATTAAATGTCAAGAGCACATATGTATGCCAGAAAATCTTCATTGATTTTATAAGGATTATATGACAATTATGATCATCATCAACATGTCACTTCCAAAGTACATTTGATGATACCAAGACTATAGAGACGTACAAACCCTAGGGTTGTAGTCCTATTATCTATTTAATTGTCATTTCTCAATATTATGAGGAAATTTGCACATTGCAACCACATACATTATGTGTTCAATTGCAAGTACAATATCTGGATCATGAGTCCAATCCAAGATATTTCACTGGTTACTATTGAGTATATCATTGAGTGGGTTTTAATGAAGGATTATCTGAAATAAGAAATTTGCATAAATGTATGTATTTATATATACATATTTTACTTTGATTTAGGAATTTTTATATCAAAGTTGTCTTGCTTTGTCAACAATGAAAGTTCATTCCCTTAATCACTTTCAATGTAAGAGATATACTTACCATTATATCTCAAGCAAGATCTGGGATCTCCTTCCTTATCTTTGTTGCATCCCAATAATATGAGAACCTACAACTCGGATAAAAAGAAGCGGGAACACATTCCGCCTTGCAAGTCCAACTTGCATCTCCCAATTCGGTCTTTAACACCCGGGCCCACCACCCCTAAGGCAATGTTGACCCGTCATTAATTGAACCAACCGTCAACAGGAATACAACTCGCTATGCGCAATCCAATATCGCCCCAATAATATGAGGACCCGATATTGGGGTCACTACGCATACGTCCTTACTCTTTCGAGAAGCGAAGAGCCCGATCCAAATGGATCGTATGCAGGAGCTGTCACTTCGGACAGGCGTCTCCTACATACAATATCTGGCGACGGAACCCTATGCCTTGACGGGAGACCATGGATGTCACTTATGTGATCCTCCATATCATATTCAAATTCTAATTAATCATTATGAATCATATTCATTATGATTAATTCTTCCAAGGGAAATAACACATCTATTTATAATAGAGTGTCTTAATTTTAATTGGATTCCAATTAATCTAATCATATTAAATTAATGATCCAATTAATATCCAACAAACATTTTAATAGTTACTTGAATTATGGTATTATCTCAAATACGTATTATTTCGAATTTTAATAATTAGAAAAATACATCTTAATCCCTCGGACATTATCCCGGCCCTACCCGCTGTCATGGTCAGTACCGACGAGAGTGGGACGGACCACATACGTTGCAACCCGCAACCCCAATGCTCTCCGACTAGGCACCATATCCGCCTCGGGAAAGGATAATGCAAAATTGATTAATTTGTACTTGAGATGATCATCGGTTCTTCAACCGAAATTGTACCATATAGTAATAATCAAAACATTTTTGATTAACATTATAATGAGATTTGCTAAACAAATCCCAAGTCCTATTCAAGCAACATGTTTGTTGGAATGTTGATCATGTAGATCATGTAACCAATCTTGATCTAGATCACATCTAATCATTTGTTGGTTAGGGCAAAGTCATTTAAGGACATAATTATCATTAAATATTTCACAAATATTTATGCATAATTATTTCAGGAAATTAAACAATTTAATTTCACTACTTAATTAAATGACAATCACTGGGTTCTTGATTAGGAAAGTATTTTCAGCAGTGACCCTCACTTACTAAAATTAGCATATCTCAATCATATTAAATCCAAATTAGACAAAATCAATTTTCATAGATTGCTAATTTGATTTAGGACAGAATCCAAGTGATGTTACACGCATTTCGAGGCAAGTCTAAACAGTAATTAACATTTTAATCACGTTCAGATCTACAGTTCCCGCAACAGTGTATACATGTTCATTAAAACGACCATATCTAGAGCATACGAAATCCGATTTACGTAAACTCAGATCCTATGGTTTCCTTATTTAATGGGGAACAAAATACAAGTATTAAATTCGTGTTTAAACAATTTAAACAGTGCCGAATTTATTTACTAAACAGATCTGCGAAATCAAATGCGATAAAAACTTTCGCGACCTTAACGAACGCAAGTCATCCTCGGTTTTTCGAATCATATTCGAAACCGTCAACCTGGCTCTGATACCACTTGAAGGATATGGAATTATCCTAAAGCGCATCACGGAAGCGTGATCGTCGTATCGGATACGACGAAGAACAACTAGTCGTACTAGTTGTTCGATGCAGCGGAATTTAAAAAATTTTATTCGATGAAACCACATGATCCGAGAACCATTCTCAGATCGTTTCATCTATAACCACAACAAGTATAATGCAATACCTCTTGAAGCGTGGTTGATCAAGTCTCTAAAGGAAGAGACCTCCTGTCTCAAGTCCGATCGTTGGCGAGACTGCTTGCGAGCGCGGGGATGAACCGCGTTGTCCTCGCAATCCAAGAAGATGATCCAAGCATGGTTGCTCCTGATCTCGTCTCACGAGATCTAACGTCTCCTTCGTGGGCGTAGCATACCAAGAAGACGGAGAAACCGAAGAACGTCGAAGCGGCAGCGCGGTGGCGATGGCGACGGCGATTCCCTTCTCTACGGTATGGTGGACGGCCACCAACAAGAGAGGGAGAGAGGGCTAGCGTGTATGAAGAAATGAGGGAGAGAGAGAGCTCCAATATTGCAAGTCATTAGAGAGCATAGTGTGCCTCTCTATTTATAGGGTTTTGGGATCCATGGATCTCAATCCATGGGACACATAAAATCAATGGGTGAGATTGATTTATGTCAATCCAATGGCCAAGATTGTTGTTGTCAAAAGCAACAAATTTAGTTTAAAATATATTTGACAAAATCAAATATAATTCATTCCTAAATCAACCCAACAAATAAGGAGAGAAGACACATGGAGATTTCATCTCCATGTGCCTTCCAAGTGGGCGCACACCCATTCCATATAGGAATGGTGTGTTGTCCATGAGATTGCATGGAGATTGCAATCGCATGGAAATCCATGAGATTGCATATCTCCATGAAATCTCTCTTATTTATTTGCAACAAATTTATTGGGTTTTATTCTTCAAAAATAATTCACAATTATCTTTAAGAATATTGCAATTTTGCCATGGAAAAAATTGTGAATCATATTCACAACCCAAAACAACATATAATTCATATTGTCAATTAATTACACAATGTGTATCCAATACACATAATAATTAATCAACACATATAAATTATAATTAGCTCTCTCTAATACATTATAAATCACACTTATAATATATTATGAATAATTGGATATTTCTATCCACATTATTCTTATCCACATTAATTAAATCACATTTAATTAAATTGGATAATTTCTTCACACATCAAGATGATTAAATCACATTTAATCATTATTTCTTCATTACTTAGATCTTATGGAATTATTCTTGAACCCTTCAAGAATAATGCAATCTCTCCGCAGATACTTGGAGATAAGGACAGGGCGATTGTATTGTTCCACGTATAGTGACATGGATATTGAGATCATATCTCAAATCCAGATCGCGGGCCTCCCATAGATGCTTGATTAAATCAAGACCGTAAATCTAATCTTCTCATTGTATCTGAATCACATTCAGATCAATGTCCAACACTTGGACCAAGATCAGATCACTTCTCTACTGAGAGGAGTCACTAAAATCCAGACCCGTTTCATCACTCCCTAGGAATGGAAGCGTCATGGTTATACAATCGTTTATGATCAAATCACCCTCAGGTATTCCCAATACCTGTACATCCTGCATACCGGAAGACTCAGATTAAACCCGAAGTATCGGATCAACTTTATACTGTCTACTTCATGGTTTTTATCAGTAAGTTTCTCATTCGATCATTGGGAGTTGGTATCGATCATACACTTTCCAAAAGTGTATATCATACCTAGGTCTTGATCATATACTAAAAGTATATATCAAACCTACAAATTCAGTCAAGCTTCCAAAGCGAGACGACCATGCGCATGGAATTTGATTCTTCCCAATATCTCATGAGTGAGCTCATGTCTTCCGGTTCAGTAACTGAACCTGTATGATCCCTTTGAGAGATCGTATTACTCATATGCCCTTATATGCACACCAGCGCGCCGGTGTATAGACCTTGATTAGGTCATCAACCTATTGGTCTGCCAAATGTACACACTCAGACATATAGTAACACATCTGTCTCCGGTCAGAGGATACGTGCCTATATCATGACAGCATATGATATAGGACTTTGGTTATCTCGATCTCGTTAAGTCAACTCTTTGACCTAACTAATCTGACACCTCCGAATCTCTATTCCTATGCAGAGGACCTGCATCAAGAGGTCGGTCAGATATCAGCCTTCAGAGATAAGGATTGCCATCTCCTACTCAGGCTGGAGATCATCTCTTAACAATCATTTGACGGTGCTTGATGAGTCCTCAATCTAACTCTTTAGATATTCATCCAAGCACCAGCCTCTATGATTCAATAGTTGAATCAACAGCTGTATGATTATTAAGATGGCCATGGTACATAACCCTAATTGTACTAAGAGACCTATTATACAAATTATTCATTCTTCATTTCAGATCAGGGAATGATATGTGCAATAACATTTATTGCATAATGGCTCGCCGTGGGCTCGCATTTCCAACAGGGAGGGGGCGGCCCAGGGGAGCAGGGGCGGGGCGGCGCGGGGCAGGGGCAATGCCGTCGGGGCTGGATGGGGCGGGCTGTGGAAGAGGGGCGGAGGAGGTGGTCGTGCTGGGGATGAGGGGCGAGCGGAGGGGCGGGCTGGAGGCCAAGGGACGTGAGGAGATCGAGCTTGGGGTGGATGGGGCGAACGGAGGGGTGGGCTGTGGAGGAGGGGAGGAGGTGGAGGAGGGGTCGTTCTAGGGATGAGGAGGCGAACGGAGGAGCGGGCTGGGGGCCAAAGGAGCTGCGGGAGGAGGAGGCGGAGGACAAGGCTAGATGAGGGGGAAGTAGGTGCGGGGGTTGGGGGAGGAGCTCGGGGCGGAGGGGGGTGTGCTAGGGCGGAGGGTGAGGCGTTGGAGGAGAAAGTTGAGGCTGGGAGGAAGAAGAGAAGGGGGAGGAGGAAGAAGAGGATGTGGGGGAGGATGAAGGAGAAGGTGATAGACTTTTTAATCCAATTTTTTAAACTTAATTCCGGTTGTATCCTCTAAGTTAACGTCCGTTTGCGGTAGGGATGGACGGCAACTAACCTGAGGGATATAAGTGATAAAATGGAAAGAAGTTGGGGGTACATCTGATATTACCAAAAAGATAGGGGCATAACTGATATTACAATATCTCAGAGGGGCACAACTGATAAAAACCCAAAAATGTAAATTAGGGTTAAGACTAATTTGATCCAATTAAGTCCATCACATTTTTCTATTTTTATTTAGATAATGAGATCGTTTGTGATCTCCACTTAATTAGTTTATGGAGTCACTTAGTAGGTTGAATTAATTCATGAGTCCGATGGGATTTGATTTTTATTCTCTTTGTATTTTTTTGAGTCAAAAAGAAGGAAACACTCTGGAGGTGTTCGCCCCGAGATTTTATCAATAAGTATTACAAAGAACTTACAACATCCAAGTCTCGAGGAGAGATGTAGTTAAACATACAACATTCTCAACATATATGCGAATAAAAAATCAGACCATTACGAGAAAGCCAAATCACTTGATCAGTGAGATTGGGCACAATAACTCTGTCATATCTCTAACTGGTTGGAGACTAGGGAGCCCCAAAAGTTTTCATGGGAAGATAGGTCCACCCATGAAATGCTCGTCATCACCCAAATCTCCTGGACTCGCGCACACGGATAGAAAAGATGGTCATGATCTTCCTCCTCAACAATACACATAGAGCATACGATGTCATCCCCCCTGATGAAGGATGATCTCCTTGCCTTCGTTAGCACCTGACCCAACTTGTGGAGCCAAAGGAATACCTTTATCTTAAACGGCACCCTCGTAGTCAATATCAAATTGTAGTCCCTATCCCGGTCTCCCTTGGTCCCCTCATAACCCCTCATGAATGCCATGTTGGCCATTCTCACAGAGAAGAAGCCATCCCATTAAATCCATTAGTCCCATCCATTAGCAGGCCCATGTGTAGATGCCATCTACTCTAATATCTGCATCAACTCGCCAAACCATTGCTTCAAGAGTGAAGAGGAGCAGCACGACATCTATGGCCGATCCGCCCATGCATCTCTTACGCAAATATCTTGATCTCCCGCTAAAGCAAAAAGACGGGGGAAACACTCCAGAAGAAGCCTATCCCCACACCAGCCATCCTTCTAGAACAGAAAGGATTTACCGTCACCTATAATCGACACATATGTATCGGTAGCTCCTGCAACACCATGCAAAACCCCTTCTAAAAGGCGGAGTGGTGGTGTTAAGATGAATCTTCTAGCTGTGGTTGCGCCCAAATGGCATAAATGTCCCGAAGAAGCCTATAGGTGAGGCCCTCACCGTGGCCCCAAAATCTTGCCACCCATTTCAGCAGTAGTGCTTTATTCATTTCCTACAGCCCGCGAACCTCAAACCACCCTGCTCCTTCGACAAGGTAACATTCTCCCAATTCACCAGTTGTATCTCTTTCGAGTGCCCATTGGAAGGACTCCAAAAGAAGCGGTGCATATACGACTCTAAACGGTACTGGATCCCAACAGGTAGAATCCTTTACGAAATGAAGAATATTGGGATTACCGCCAAAGCTGCCTTGGAGCACAAGTCCCCCACGTGAGAGACATGAAGTCTTCCACCAACCAACTTCCGTTCCAACTTCTTCACCACCGGAATCCAATCTTGCTGCTTCTAGCATCTGCAAGTCAACGATGAACCAAGGTAACATATATGTAAAGACCCACGCGAAATCTCTAAGATACCCGAACACTCCTTCATCTTCGAGTTCGAAAGGCCGAAAGGTACGAAGACATACTTCGCTCTGTTCACCTCCAATCCAGGTAGCTCACCAAAGACGTCAGGCATTGTACTCATGGTCCTAGCCTCGTAACCACCACCCTTGATGAAGAACAAGGTATCATCTGCGTACTACAATAGAGGGATATAGAACTCCCCTCTCGAGTACCCCGTTGGCCTCCCACGAAGAACCACCTGACTAGTCATAATTTCAAGGACATCCCCCACAATCACATTCAACAACGATGCTAACGAGCACTCCTATCGAACTCCCCACTGAGGCTGGAAAAAACCCCCTTCGGATGCCCATAAACCATGATCAGGGAGAAGACGTAGTGACACATCTTTTCATCTTGGAGATTCAAATCTTCGGAAAGCTATGCTTCTCCAGTGCAAACCAAATAAAAACCCAATCAACACAGTTATATGTCTTGGAGAAGTCCATCTTTCAAAGGAGACCCTTCACATCTCTGTTCTTCCAACCCCCAACTATCTCTGAAGCTAGAACCATACTGTCCATCATTAACCGATTAGGAATGAAAGCCGTTTGAGTAGGAGAGATTGGATCCTTCAAGACGAGGCCTAGATGATTCGCCAAAACCTTGACTACAATGAGATAAAACACATTTGAAATCATGATAGGGCGGAAGTCCTCGATTTTGCTAGCCGCCTCCATCTTAGGTAGAAGAAAGAGAAGAGCCTTGTTTATCCCTGTCAAATCCTTGGTTCTATGAGGCTAACACATGCAACACCGCCACTAGGTCCGATTGTAGCACATTCTAGAACTCCTTAAAGAACAACATCGGATCACAATCCAATCTCGACACCCCATCTGCATTGAGCTCCCAGACTGTTGCCTTCAACTCGTCCAAGTAGAAGTTCCTAACAAGGGCGACCTGTTGGCTAGGCCTGAAAGTTGAGGTGTCCCTTCAAAGTTAACGTCAGCCCCCATTCGGGGCTTTCTCAACATATGCCGAAAGTACCCCACCGTCACCCTTCCCACCTCACTATCACCCTTTGCATGTACTTCACCGATCGAGAGGTCCTAAGTAAAATTTCGACGATGCCTGCCACTAGCCACCGCATGGAAGAACCTTGTGTTAGTGATCCTTAATGCATTTCTGTCTAGATCTCCCTCTCCATTCCACTTCATGTTTTCTGTCTCCTAAAAAGAATTCGCCGACCATCATGTCTCTGATGCACTCTAAAATTAGGGTAAGGGGATTAGAAGATCTGAGAGAGGAAAGAAATTGAAAGAAATAATGGAGGAGAACTGGATTGGAGGATATGAGAGGAGAAAGAAATTGAAAGAGGAAAGGAGGATAAACCTGATGTTTAATTAACTTTTACTTCATTTCATGTTCCTATTACAAGTGAGTAGATTACTTTATATAGGGATTTAACTCATTAAAAGATGCAACCATTCACCTAAAAGATACATTTAAAGGTTGCGACCCTTTGTGCTTTTAGATACTAGTTGGAAGGAGCGACCGCAACGGAAAGCGCTCCCGGATATTTCACACGCACGGGGCACGGACGGGAATGTAGGCATGACTCCGGCTCATCTCCCTCTAAGCCGGGGCCCAGACGTTTTTACAAAATTCAAAATTTATAATTGCAACAAAAAACAAATATTTTAAACTATATCAATTCTCCTTTGCTTTGAAAACTCATCTCCTGATGAGTTGCTTGATCGTCTGGTTTAGTAGAGAAGAAATGCATCCGAATTTGTCAGTTAAATTTACCAAATTTAAGTCATTTTCTCTTTCTCTCAACATTATGTTGGTAATTCTTTCCCATTGGGGGACGTCTCCGTAATTTCCCACTGCACCATCACGTGGTGCTCAATTGGTTGTGCTTGTGGCATCGGGTTGGTTGGTTGCAGTTTTATTGACAACGACGAGAATTATGTCGATGATAAAGCTCTCACTGGAGGGCAGGACGGGGCTTTAACACCGTCCTTTGTAGGACCGCGTGCGTGGGAGGTGTTGGTGGATTGACGGAGTACTACTGGCATCGTTAGTTGGGGCCGCGAAGCAACCAATGTTAGTGAGGGTAGTAGTTGTGGCGAGTCTGGTGTCGTAATAGAAGTGGGCGCTATTGGGTTGGGTTTCTGCGAGGAAGAAAGTGTCAACGAAGCAATGGTCATTTGGACAACAACTTTGTATGCAAATAAGGCGTGAACTTAAAACTCTTCATCAACAGGACCTTCATCGAAGATGGCTTCTGTATCTTCATTGTTTTCTTGTACAACAATTGGAACAGTGAAATCTTCATTTGGAATAAGTATATTTTCATCAAATCTGTCTTGTATTGATGTATTGCGTGAGTCTTCATCACGATTGAGTTTGCCTTCTTCTGGCCATGAATCCAACCATAGTTGCACCTTGATGCTTGATATAATGCGAGTCTTGAATTTCTTCTGTCGAGACTGTGAGCCTTGGCCAAGATGACTCGAGTTGAACATCGTTTTCCAATATTGGACATGATCGTCGAATTTTGCTCCATGCTCTGATACCAATTGATGCGGTTGAAATTCAGGAAGAATTGTTGGGGATGAGAAGAGACGAAATTAGGGTAAGGGGATAGGAGGAGCACACCAAAATGCATGGACAGCGAGAAGATAATAGTGGAGAACTGGATTAGAGGATTTGAGAGGAGAAAGAAATTGAAAGGAGAAAGGAGGATAACGCCAACTGCTAATTAACTTTTACTTCATTTCATGTTCGATATTACAAATTAGTAGGTTGCTTTATATAGGGATTTAACCCATTAAAAGTGCATCTTTCACCTAAAAGTCACATCCAAATCCAAAATGCACATCCAAAGGTTGTGACCCTTGGATTTTATAAAATTCTAAAATTACAATAATTGCAACAAAAAAATTAAACTGCATCGCCCTCTGAAATCACCTTCTAGACCTCACTGCCATACCGTGCCGTTCTCCCGCACATCCTTCTTATAAACACATAACTTCTTCCTCAGCTCCACCAGCTTGCGGAACAAACAGACGATTGTCGACCCATCCACCACCACATATCCCTAGAAGTTTTCCACCAATTCCCTGAGCCCTCCTCAAGAATCCAAGACTTCTTAAACTTGAATACCGTGCAAGGGACAGAACTCCCCCTTAAAGTCCACAAGATCGGGGTGTGGTCCGATCTCGAGCCAATGGAAACAAGACATGAGATCCATCGACTCGAGGAATCGATTTATTCTGAATCTGATCGATAACTATGCCATATATACCGACAATCGGCTGCATCTAGAATGCCCAATTAGGGGTCACTCGCCATCTCCATAAAATCATAAGATTCAACATCCGGGCTACCCCGCAGCAGAAGGGGTATGTAGTGAAAATCATGACGTTGAAGTCACCCTCAATAGGCCATGCCTCAGAAGGGTAGAAGAGTCTAACGGCCAGCAGATCTGTCCAAAGTTGTTGATGAACCTTGGAATCATTAGGCCTATACACACATGAGAAATCCATACGTAGCACCGAGCTCATGTTCCTAAGCAGAACATGCACGACATGGCTCCCCAGTAGCTTGCTCTCCAAGTCAAAGATATCACCATTCCATGCCACCAACAAACCAACCACACTGCCCACAGTTGGTAAGGCCCTAAATTCCGAAAGATGAGCAATTTATTAGAAGACCAAACCGTTCTTGGCCAATTATGTATCTTAGTTTCTTGAAGAAAAGAATATCCGCACGCCACTCTAACGACATTCTTTTGACCGCGCACCGCTTCTCAGGGTTAGGGGTGTAGACGAATCGAACCTGAGCGAGCCTACCATATTTAGATTTGGATCGTTTATTTAATCGAGGTTGAACTTGTGTTCATGTTTGATTCGTTTATTTAATTGAGCTTAAACTTGTATTCATGTTCGGTTTGTTTATTTTCGAATCGAACTTGAATCAAACCTTTATTTAATCGAATCAAATCTAAGCGAATATCGAATTCGAGAATTTTCTAATGTGAGATAGTAAAAAGAAAATAAATGTAAATATATATTATTAGAATAACTATTCATTCAATTTTGTCTTTATCTAACTTGTCTTCATCTTTTGAACAAAGATCATTAATCATTCATCTCTTTGAAAAAAGGCATAATTGTAGTATTTTTTTATATTCGTTCAGATGAGTGATAAGGAATAAGATAGGCACAAAGGATAAATAAGCTTTGTACTTGTTTTGTTGATTTGAGTCATAAGGAAGGGAAACGTATTGACCATATATATAATGGATGTTGCAACCACAATGTGCATATTTATTTTTGCATAGTTTATATCGAGATAAAGTCTACTTATCCTGCAATTGTTCATCTCTAGACAAAGTTCACTTATTTCAGGACAAAGCCATTTATCCCCAATCATTTTTCCAGATAAGGATTTGTAAATATGTGCATATCGAACTTTTGAACTTGAGGAAGCCTATGATTTTTAGTTTTGGTTCGTTTATTTAATTGAGCTTAAACTTGTGTTCAGGTTCGATTTTTTATTTTCAAATCGAATTAGAATCAAACTTTTTGCGAGCCAAATCTGAGCGAATATCGAACTTTAAAATTTTCTAGTAATCCTACTCAGGGTCACCCAGACTTCATACATTTCAGGAAACAATCTTTATTACGCGTCATTTTCTTCCTTTCCTTGCAGACCACACCTGCATCTCTCGTGATAATATCCATCGATATACATTGCAAGTCGGATGCACAACACTCAGTTTGCCACAATCAAGATGCTCTTTTCATTGCCAACAAGCCATCATTCCATAAGTGGACTAAGCATATCGAGGTCGATTGTGTTCACTGAGGCTCTAGCTAGAGGGTCATTCCAGAGATGATGTTCCAAGTTGGGCTTGATTGATATCTACGCTCCAACTTGAGGGGGAGTGTTGGGGTTTTAGTTATCTTCTATCCTTTTTCTATGTTCTTTTTTCTTTATGTTTATGCTACGTAATTTTCCCAACATGTTTCTCCTCTATATAAGAGAACCCCAGGGACTCATGAATAGAGAACTTATTGCATTCTCCCATCTCTCTCTCAACATGGTATAAAAGCAATGGTCCTTGATTGGGGATTATACTTAAAACCCTTCGCCAGCACCAACATCCATCCTCCTGGACTCTTGCGCGGAGTCGCGGACCCTTCTTCGTCAGGGTCCCATGCGAAGCCTCGGTGGATTCTCCAGGCCTACCCTAGCGCTACCTAGCTAATCTAGCGTCGCCCAACGCTACGTAGCGCTATTGTATCGCTATCCAATCTATCCAGCTCCATCTAGCGCTACTCATACAACGGACGAGTTTGCTTAGAATTGGTTGTGGTGTGAGCATACACCCGCAACCACCCCTCTTGATGTTCCTGTAGACACCCGATCACTTGTCCACGGTCTCCATCGTGTATCAATCATGCACCATGTAAGAAAACATAGTTGCTATTCGATCCACATGTGCCTTTAAGGGTCCGACATCTATTGTTAACATGGATGGCACAAACTATGATTATGGGCGATGCAGTTCACGAATCTCTTGCAGAGCCATGATAAGCATATTTTTTTGCAGGATGCGCCAACCAACACCACTGAGACCAATGCCTCATGGGAAGTCGATGATGCTTATGTAAAAAAATGGCTATCTGGTACTGTTTCTGTGGAAATAGCCAATGATATCTTGAGTTAGCCCACATCGAAGGTAATGCGGGACATCTTCGCAGAGACGTACTCTCAAGCGATGAATGAGTCAAAGATCTTGCAACTCGAACATGATATTTTTACGACCAAATATGGTAATCGTCCTCTTCATGCATTGTAGTTCTGTTAGGGTTATGTTTGAGAGACTCCATAGGTACATACCTCTGACGGCCTCACCATAACATTACAAGCCCTATCATGATTCTGTTATGACTGGGGTCTTTCTAGCAGCCATTGACCCCAAGTACGACTCAACGCGCTCTCAGTTACTCACAGATGCTACTATACCGCCTATGTGAAGGTAGACTGTAGGCTGAGCAGTCTGATCATCCCCTCTGTTGCATCTCTTCTCAGATGTCATTGGCTATGACATCTCCCATGGTAGGGGTTGCTTGCCTCAATTCAGAGCATGAGGTACACCCGACATAGGAGGTTCGTGCCCACGTCAACCCTATTCATATTGTCACTGATCCGATCATTCAGAGGGTACATGCTATTCCAAGCACGACTTTCCATTATCATCCCATGCTGCGGAGAAGGTTCAGATTGTCCTTATTCTATCTATCATCGTTTTGATGATTTTGTTGCTCGACAGAGAGAAATCATGCCCTAAGTTGTTGGATCTTCTAGTGTTTCTACCGACCCTTCACATGTTGTTGCTTCTGCCTCTACTAGCACTTAGGTATTACCCATGCATTTAGTAGTCGCACAACCAGATCCTTCAGAATGCATCATGGGCTCTGAAGCTTCTCATCATTCTGTGGAGATTACTCACAGTTCGGTTTATATATCTCTGTACAATCTGGTAGAGCAATGGTCATTACTGGTGAGACACATTCTCCCGTCACTGGACATGTGGAGGTCCATTTGACCTCCTCCATGTGCCTACATAATGTTTTTCATGCACTAGAATTCTCAATGAATTTATTGTCTATTAGTCAGATTAAAAAAGATTTAGTTGTCATACCATATTTGACCATACTTCCCTTGTTTTTCAGGATATACTCACTAGCAAGGTGACTGGATGTGACCATGAGCATGTAGGGCTTTACATGTTGATTCTGTCTCCTTACATTTCTCCATGCACTTGGCATCTCCATTTTGGTCATCTTCCGTTGCAGAAAATCTGTCGTCTCATCCGTGGTATTTCTACTAAGTCCACGTTTTAGTTTGAACCATGTTAACTTGGAAAGCATCACTGGTCTAGCTTTCCAAGTCATCAAGGTTGTAGTAGTCAGAGCCTTTTTTAGCCTTTTCATTTTCATATGTGCAGTTCGAGTTGTGTCCGTGATCATCAGGGACACATGTATTTTTTGGTTGCTGTGGATGACTTTTCCAAACTGTCATGTGTCTTTTTGTTAAAGAATAAGTCATAATTTTGTAATTGAAATGAAGAATGTTTTCTCTGCTTATATTAAATACATTTGTTTTGATAATACTATGGAGTTCTGTACTGTTCAACAATCCCAATCCTTTAGCTCACATGACAATATCCATTAGATGTCGTGCCCTTATACTTCTCAGCAGAACGATGTTACTGAATGCAAACACCGTCACTTTCTAGACATCACCAGGACTCTTCTCATACAGAGTTGAGCTCCTCATTCCTTCTGGGGTGATGTTTTGATGACAACATGTTACCTATTCCCTCGGATGCCCCCTACCATTCTGGGTGAAAAGGAACCCTTCTCTCCTGCTTTTCCTGAGGACGTTTTCTCTCTTACGCCACAGGTCTTTGATTGTGTGGCAGTTGTTCATCTTCTGCATCCAGGTCGTGATAAGCTCGCTCCTATGTTTGTTGGGCACTCTCGTACCCAAAGGGGATATAGGTGTTTTTATCCTGTGCAATGAAAATACTATGTCAGTGCTGATGTTACTTTCTCTGAGTCCATCATGCACTATACTCCTACATGTGATAGGTTGAGTCTCTCCGTGTCCAGGGATGATGTTGTTCTTCCATCTCCTCCTACACATATACCTCAGCCTCTTCTCCATGTTCCAATGCATTTCCCAACATCCAACACGTCTATGGTAAATTCTTTCAACTAATGCATTAGTGGTGTGAATGGTGATTGGTGAACATGAAAAAATACTATAGGAAGAGCAGGGTCCACCACAACAGGATGATCAGGTGTGGCCTATTGCCCTTCATAAAGGCAAAAGTAGCTGTGCGAGATACCCCTCGTTGGACATGTATCTATGGCATGACTTTCGATAGATTTCAGGAAGTTTGTTGGATTATCTTGCATTGAAATCCCACGCACATACGTAGCGTCTTGGAGAGCAAATGATGACTTGCCATAGAGAAGGAGATGGTCGCGTTACTGTCACGTGACACGTGGAGTATTGTTACAACTTCATTCAAGAGTGTGTTGTGGGATGTAAGTGGGTCTTCGCAAAATCTGTCTGCGCATTCCCAAACATAAGCTCAGTCTCTCGTTCTAACCTGTCACTTTCCCAATCCCCATTTTCCCCTTTTGAAGCTGCATGCATATCATCACGTCTCTGAATGAATGGAAATGGACGGTTACTTCGACCTTGAGTAATAATTTCTCCCTCTGGAAAATGAAAGGTACGGTGTACAAACAGATCGTAACTTCTACAAGTTTTTACGTCAATGAGTATTATTTTCAGGTTATTAAATGTATTTGTTATGGTTTTCATGTTCACGGGTATCTATAAAAGAAATTTACATATACATCTTCACATAATTAATAAAGTCTACTGATGGCCCGTTGTTTGTACTTGCCATTTGATTTCTTTTAGATGAAAGAAATAAGAAGTACGTGTATATTCCGACTTGATCAAATCTACTGTAAGATTATCTTTTTTGGGGGATTAGAGGAATGCCTCTTTTGACTGCATTTCTATTATCTTTTAATCCATGTCTAGTTACCCCATGTTTTAAATTTCTTGAGTAGGACGGCTTTTAAATTTTGCATATTTTCTGCGTGCAGATCATTAAATAAATTGAAATTGTTTCCAAGTCTAGTCCACTAATAAAAAAATTGAAATTACCACAGCAAGGTCATGGATGTTTTCATAAAGGCTGCAGAATACATGGAGATCCCAGTTCGTAGAAGTGATGCTGAACCCCTTCAGAGACTGTTTGTTGCTGTCCGTAGCGAATTAAACTTAGATTTGAAAAATATAAGGACAGAGCAGGCAAAGTTTTGGAAGCAACATCCCTGTTTAGTCAAGGTTTACTATATTTCTATTAGCAGTTTATTGTTGATGATATTCATTATATACAGTTCCACCCATCTTATATATATCGTGATCATTTTTTGTTCAATTTAGACGGAATTATTATTGCAAGCCCAGATGACTCGTGAAACCTTGTCTTTGTCCTCTTACATACTCAATGATTTCAACCATGTTCTTGAACTTGCACCACGCCTTCTTGAGGAACTATTGAAGGTTCTCTCTCTCTCTCTCTCTCTCTCTCTTTCTCTCATTATTTTACTTCTGTCATGCCTTCTTTCTTTACATATAAGTGGAGAAACGTTACCTTTCGTAGAATAATTTGGGTCTTGTTTGTATTACTTAAGTGTGCATGGCCATTAGAAGCATATGATAGAAAATTTACATCTTGTTTTTCTTGGGACAATGCAGTCCGAATTGATCGAGTTTTTCTAGTTATACTTTCTCTTATCATACCTGAGCTTGGACACGTTGGTATTTAATTGGATGTGGCCACCCTACAAGGCATTTTTAAACCCCGAATGAGTTCAAGTACTTTTATATATTTTCTTAAACTACATGTATTATTTTTTATTTACATTTGCTTGAGTAGATAAAAATAACGAATAATATAGTTGTCACCGAGGTGGGGAAAATTGAATATCTTAATGGTTTGAATTACGAACCATAACAACAACAAAGCCTTTTCCCACAATTAAGTAGGGTCGGCTACATGGATTCTTCGCCTCCATTCAAATATATCTTGGGTCAATCTCGGTCTTATATCCAAAAAACTAAGACCCCTTTGTATAGTCTCTTTCCAACACTTCTTGGGCCGTCCTCAACCTCTCTTAGCCAGCTTAACATCCCAACACTCGCATTTCCTAACTGGTGCGTAAACAAATCTTCTTTGCAAATGATCAAACCATCTTAAGTTGTTTTCTCGCATCTTATCCTCGATCGGAGCTACACCAACTTTCTTTCTGATTGCATCATTCTGAATCCGATCTTTACGTATGTGTCCACACATCCACCTTAGCATTTTCATTTCTGCTACAACCATTCTTTGCACATGTCTATGGTTCACAGGCTAACACTCAGATCCATAGAGCATATCAAGTCTCATGGTTGCTTTGTAAAACTTTCCTTTTATTTTTAAAGGAATTTTCTTATCATAGAGAACAACGAAAACTCCTCTCCACTTTAGCTAGCCTGCATTTATTCTATTAGTAACATCTTTGAATTACGAACCATGGGTTTGAAAAAATATTTTGTCATGTTACATGATAGCATTCACTCTATCATAGACCCAACCCTACTTTATCTGAAAATCCAACAATGGAGGAAAGTCTTGGAATAATAGAGTGATTACATAAAAGTCCCTAAACTATACACTCGATTTCAATGTTGTACCTAAACTTTTAAAGGTAACAGTGCGCTTGATTTTTTTAACTTGATCTTTGGCTATTGACATTTAGTTGATTGTTTGGTCTTTCTAACTTTAAATCATAACAACACAAAATCACATTGAGACAAATGTTAGAGATTGGGTACCACATTGTTACCTTTTAAAGTTCTGGTATGACATTGAAAGTATAGTTCATGAACTTTTGTGTAATTTACTCAACAATATGAGAAAATTGTTATTAAGATTATATAAGAATTCTAAATCTAATGCTAAATTTATATGGCTAATTGTTTTGACCCTCATTTTTAAACCCAGCGAATACCCACTAAGGCTAGGAGTTTTATGTTAACTCCCATGGATTTAAAATGATTATGATGTGTCTTCCTATAATAAGTTTAATTGAATCAATGAATGCAGTTTCTAAATATTATTTGTGTTATTTGTCTGAATACGACGACTTGTGGCACCTGGGACAACAAGGGAACTATAAGATGAATCATATGATCAAAGCTAATCAATCTACTGCTTAAGATTACATGCACGAGGACATCGTCACGTAAGCATTGTTTGACCAACAAAATATCGAGAAATTTTTTGTCAACATGTTGCTCGTCAAGCGAATTTGGGGAAAATAGAAAAAACTAGTTATGAACCTCAGGAGCAATGTTCGAAATCTCGATTTTGATTTCACCCCCCTCCAGATCGAAAATTCCAGAAATTTCGACTGTTTCGGTGGAAATGTTGAAAATGGCTCAAAAAGCTGTTTTTCGACCATTTTTCTAAAGTAAGATCTTTCATTTTATTGCAATAATAAATAACTTACAAATACATATTTATGTTGCACATATCGATCATCTATGCCTTTATATCACAAATATCGATCATGGCATTGTTAGTGTTGATTCTTGGATGATACATATTGGAAATGGATATCATCCAAGTTCTTAAAATAATAATAGCTTACAAATGCACACTTATATCACACATGTCTCTCATACATACGATTTATATTGCATGTATTGATCATACCAAACAAATCGTTGAGCTGACTTATAGATATTGGAAATAGAAAACGAAACAATTAAGTTAACTAGAACACATCTTTTGTTTATAAAAATAGATGAGACATTTGATTCTAAAATGTTGATAATGGTTAATGAGACAATGTTTCGTTCATAGAAACAATTGTTGTGGACAAAGTTCTAGTGAATTATAGAATTAGTTACAGGCTTAGAGTAAAGATGCATCTATTTATGAAAATAAATGACAAACAAAATCAAACGAAGAAGCTATACCACATATCTAGAAGGTCTAGAGTTGCTGCCCTTGTCACACCATACCCTACAAGACGAGGATCTCGCTGGAAACAGAATGTATAAATCATTAGATGTTTTTTTTGAAATCCAAAAGAGGGGGTAACACGTTATGGTGCCCGCCCCAAAATTATATTAAAGAAGTTAAAAGCAACAAAATTCAACTGGACAAGCATTCACACCAGAATCCAGTCCTCAACAAAACCCTTGGACCGAATACAAACATTCTCCCTATAGAACCTCTGGCCAGAGAACAATTAAGCATTCCTAGCCAATCAAATAGACCAGAGCAAAGACACGTGGCCAAGGAGCTCCCTCCGCGACTGCTACCGAGCCGACCACATCGATCCCCAAAAAGCGTCGAAAGACCTAGTACTCACCCATCCCAGTCCGAGGTACTCCCACAACCCAGTAGTGCAAGAGCAGGCGAAGAAGAGATGGTCCACAGATTCGATACCATTCCCGCACAAGGGGCACCTGTCAGAAATCGAACCGAAGAATCTGGCACAGCAATCCCGCGTCATCAAGTGCTTGCGCTTAAGTAGCCAAAGGAAGAAGCCAATCCTCTCAGGTAACCGAATACCCCAAACAAAGTTGCAATCCCCAACAAGCTCTTCAGTGCGCGCAGGAGGCGGCCTGCGAATCGCCATGTACGCCTTTCTGACAGAGAAAGATGATCCCCTCCACTCCTAGTGGTCCCTGCCCCCCACGGGGCCCTCATAGCCAGCCAGTGAGTCGCACAGATGAAGGAATTCCTCTAGTCGTGGATCGGAGAAGTTTACACAAAAAAGCGGCATCCAGTTTCCATCGCACCAGCAGTTAGCAACCCTTGCTCCCTGGTCAGCCTCCAAAGCGAAGAGGCATGGGTAGCGACCATCGAGCGACCCGCCACTCATCCAGTCCTCCGTCCAGAAAGCGAAAGATTGCCCGTTCCCCAACACAAGCCTATAGAACTCATGGAACCGAGGTAACACTGACAGAAGTCCCTTCCAGAAAGGGGACGACATACTCCCAGCAACAATTCTAGCCGGTGAAGAGCTGGGAAAACCATAGATGCGTCTAACCAGATCACAACAAATATCCTCGCCACTCCCCCATAACCTGGACACCCACTTTAACACCAAGGCTTCATTCATAGCATCCATGCGCCTAACTCCCAGTCCGCCCTCTGCCTTTGGCAGGGTGATAGTATCCTAGTCAACCAGGTGCATGCCGTTAGCCTCTTGCCCGCTCTTGCTCCAAAGAAATCTCCTCATCATTAGATGTTTTAATATTGGAAGTAGCTAAATAGGTAATAAAATCAAGCTCACATGGATAATATCATTGATATACATATGTATCGATGAAATTTCGTTGATATCAGATGAAATTTAAGATTTTTTTACTCAAAATCATGAATTTCGATCGATATGGGTCGATATGCCTAAATATCACTAATATTTCAATCCATCTCGATCGAAATCCCGAAAATCAACATAGATGGGGGTTTCAATACCAACCCTTGTCGAAATTGGAATTTCAGCGAAATTTTGCTAAAATTTCACGAAATCGTAATCCCTGCTTAGGATTGATAGAGCCGGAGAATATTCCTCAAAGAATTTGAGGAATACTACATTCAAGTAGATATTTGTAAGAAGACTACGATGACTTATAGACCACAATAAAATGGTATTGTTAAAAGAAGGAATGTGACACCGATGAATGCATGAAGATGTATGCATGAAGATATATATGTAAAAAATTCCCAAATCAACGCCATATGAAATTTGTAATGACAAGAATCCCGAATTGGATCATTTTCAGGAATGGGAAATTGTTGAACGTATTAGTACTTAGTCAACTTAGGAATACACTAGATTTAAGACTTTAACGTGCAAGTTTATTGGATATAATAAATACTACAAAGGATATAGGTTATCTATTGGGGTTTCGAGGTCTCTTTAAAAGTCATGATTGAACCTTTCTTGAAATCATAAATAAAAGGAGCATGAAATCATAGAATCATATCCTCTAATTATTCCAAAGGTAAGATAAGAATTAATGAATGATATTGATCATCCTTACATAGAGAATGAATCTATGATTTTGTATGATTCTTTAGAAGAAGTGGGTGAACTCAAAGAATCCATAAATATAATAAGCAACAAGATGCTCAGAACACAACCTGCATGGATGTAAAGTTATTATTTAGAAGTATGCAAGATATTGTTTTAAACTATAGTTGGGATATAACGAATTTTACAGATCCCATGTTGTTTAACAAAGCAACGACTTCGAGTGAATCCTGATCATAGTCTGTAGTCATGAGGGATTACTTGTACTTCATTGAATGAAATAATGAATGAGAGTTATGTGATTTGCTAGAAGGTAGACAATCTGTAGGTTGTAAGTGAGTGTTCATGAAAATGTATCAAGTTCAAGGTTGCAAAAGTCGGTAGTCGGTACTCGATCGGATGGGTCACTGACTAATGATTAATCGGTAGTCGGAGACTGGTCAGATTTAATCGGACTTTAATCGACTTTGAATTTTATGATAATTTTAAATATATAGCTCATTTTTATACACATATTTACATAGATTTTGACATTTTGTACATTTTTATATTATCATAATAAAATAAAAGAAGTAATTGAATTTAAGTAAAATATTAAGCATATTATAATAAGTTTGCCTATAAAAACATCAAAACATAAAAAATATGGTATCTCCAAAGCAAAAATTGGTTTATTAGTATACCTAGTCGGAATTAGTCGGTACTCGATCGGTCACCCCACTGACTAGACTAGTCGGACCTACTAGTCGGGCCAGTCGGGGGACTTTTACAACATTGATCAAGTTCATAATATAGTTGATAAACACAAAGCAAGATTAATTGGTAAGGGTATACTAAAAACAGATGAAACATATTGTTAGCAACCTACTCTCTAGTTTCTAAGTTTACAGTGTACATATGATCCTTTCTATATTCCCATAATCCCATTTATTGATTTGGAATTTATCAAAATGGATATGAAGATAGCCTTTCATAATGGAGATTGAGAGAGGAGATATATATGCACTAACATGATGGTTTTTGGGTAGAAGATTAGGAGAAATTTGTTTACAAAATAAGGAAGTCCTTATATGGCTTGAAACATGGCAATTGTATCTCAAATTACTTAAGAAAATTACCCGACTTGGTTTTGTTACATATAAATTGGATAAATATGTATATGTCATGAAGAGTCCGAGCAAGTTTGCAATTATGTCATTGTATGTGGAGGGCATTCTACTTGCATATAATAACATAACAATACTCAATGAAAAAGAGAAGTTTAAGATGTACATATGCGAAGCATTCTTTGTTTTAGAAATTCAAATAACAAGGGACGTTGATTCGAAGACATTGATCCTTAATCGGAAAAAATATTTGCATACACTGAAAAAGTTATTTTTCAGAATGCAGAATATCACTCCACCTCCGATAACTTTTGTGATTGGAAAAAGACTCAATGTCGTGGAAAAAGATGGAAATTTCTGGATGTTCCATATGCACAAGCATTGGAAAGTTCGAGGTATGCAATTATTTGACCATGTTTTACCTAGTTGATATCAAAGTAATCCTAAAGCAACATATTGAGAAACTGTAAGAGGATTCTACAATATCTGAAAGGAAGTGTATATCTAAAATTGGATATGAAGCTAGATCGTTTGAGATAGTAATGTAGATTTTGGAAGGGATATAGATGGTATTTTTTTATCCAAGGGATATAATCATGATATGAAATCTATATCAGCTTGCCTTTTCATGTTTGGTGGTGTTCCCCATTTATTATATTCCAAAGTGAGCCCCACGGTGAGGGAAAATCAAGACATTTCAACCACTTTGCAAGCTAACTAGACCTATATATTGTGGGGAGGATAATCAGGACATGGTTGGTTTCCATCAGTTTCGTCCGGGGATTGACCCCTCACTTCGCTCTTGTGGGGGGTCCTAGTCCTGTTGTGATACGGGGGGGGGGATGACGTAGGAAGGAAGTGTCAGGTGGCATTAAATACTAAAATTGAATAACCAAGAGGTTGTAAAAGAGTAGGTTTCGATAGACTGTATTCCCTTTTAGTATAACCTCACCCACTTTGTATTTTTGCATCCCTTGATGTGGAGGGGCCCTTCTTTGGTAAATATAGTCAATTGGCTTCATTTGCTAAATATATTAATGAAAAATCTGGTATGTTGGCTCTTCTCCCCTGGACAGGGTAGGAAATATCGTGACATATCGACGATACAAGTGATATCGATGTCATCTTTACTTTCGATTTCTTAGATATCGGCAATATGGTCTCGATATATCGGGTGTCAGCGATATATCAACGATAAAGGGAATTTGCCGGCTCAACTTCCCACCCATTTCTCCCAAGTCTGTTGCAAACTCCTCTCCAAGGTTCTCCAACGCCCCTTCCTTCTTTGAGGTGAACACTAGTTCTTCTCAGATTTTTATGCTGAATGAGTGAAATTTCTTAGGGATTTTGTTCCTATTGGTTAGATATTGCATATTCTTTAGTGAATTATTTATTGAAAAGAGAAACTCAGATCTCATATTCTGAGCATAGAAAACAAGATTTATGGTGCTTTATGCTAACTAAAATTAGTAATTTATTAGTTATGTGATTTAAACATTAGATCTATAATTTATTTTTGTGTTTTGTGTCTCATACGTGATTTGTCATGAAATTAGTCATCTCAACTCTAGATCTAGGATGTTTTTTCTTAGAAATTAAAACATATAAATATAAATAGTACGCTAAACATTAAATATCCAAGACTTTACACATATTAAGCATGTTAAAAAAACAAATATAATAAATCCGAAATTAAAACAAAAATTTAGGAATCAACCATCTTCCTATCAAGGGGGAGGAGTCAACTGAGCATCTCAGCGGTGGGATTGAATACCCGGATCGAATCAAAGTTCACGCCCCCCCCCCCCGAACCCCCCCATGACCCCCCAGCAAACCCCCCACTTCTCCTCCACCGCATTTCCTATTTCTTTGTCCGTTGGACTGGACCAACAAATAATTGATTGGTCTTCTCGTATGTCTCACGAATGTTTGTTGTGACATTTCTTCGCAGGTTTCAGCTATCAACATCATGGGTTCTGGGTTCACACTCAAGTTTGGATTTTGATAATCAGAGGGACAATGGAGAGATTGGTTGGAGGTTTGCCACAACTCCAGATGGTAACAAATCGAAAACCACAGTGCAACTTTTATGGGAAGAGGTTGGGAGGAGAGTGGATTAGGTGGCTGAAACACCATTTTGTTGGCAACAATAAGAATGTTGCCAAGTACACGTGTTGTCCCAAAGATGCGAGGGACTTGGTGAAGGTTAACTTGAACGGAAGAAGGACAAAGATATAGAGAGGTCCAGAAGGGATGAACAATTCAAGGAATTAATGTTCAAGAAAGAGTTCAATGTCCTCTTCGATTTAGATGACGACGACTTTGTCTAATCCGCTGATATTCAGACTGCAGCTGAGAGGAGGGCATACATAAGGGCAACAAAGGAATATATGAGGAGCGAGTTTGAGAGGAGAGAACTCGGTGGTGCATGAGGCTGCTTCTATGATGTTGGTGGCAGTAGGAGCAAGGCCCTAAATGTCGGTTTCGATCACCATTTCGGTATCAACCAAAACAGAATTTCGGAGGAATTTCGATCGGAATTTCGGTCATTTCAGTCATTTTTTGTACTAGGACCCCCACATTTCGGTCATTTCGATCGAATTTCAATTTCGACTGGATATCGATATTCGACAGAAATTGGATCGAATTTCGCTGAAATTTAAGGCCATGAGTGGGAGTGGTTCTAGAGGTGCACCAGTATCACCACTCACCAAAAACATAACGGGAAGGGAGTTGAACCCTTCTTGATGAGGAGCAAATCCATGCAACACAAACCAAGCAAGGATCTCACAAATGCCAAAGAGAGAATGAGTAAGGCCATCAAAACACTCTTTTTCGGGGAGAGCATTCCAACAAATGTTGCCATTGGACCATTTTTACAGCATGCCGTCGACGAGATCGTCGTCGCGAGAACGAGAGTGAAGTCTCCCACATCCAAGGATAGCGAACAAGTATCTTGGGATGAAGGAGGAGATGAACGAGTGCATCACTGAGCTGAGGAGAAGATGGCCAGAGTACGGGGTGCCATTAATGTACGATGCGTGGACGAGCTACACGATGAAGCAAATCATTAACTTCCTCGTTTACTGCGATGGGAGACCATTTTTTCAAGTTTGTTGATCCATCTGATCATGTTAAGGACCACAAGTACTTGTTGAAGTTGATGAAGGACGTCATCAAGGATGTTGGGATGGAGAATATTGTCTAGATTGTCACGAACAATGGCAACAACTTCAAGAAAGCATGTGAAACAACAATGGATTCTAGTAGCTACAATATTTTTTGAACATTGTGTACCACATATTGTATCAATTTGATATTGAAGGACTTCAGCAAGAGGAAGCTTGTCTCAAAGGTGGTGGAGCAACTGCGGATGATCACTACCTTCATTTACAATCATTCTAAAGTACTAGCTTTGATGATGCGGATGCGCGATGGTGAATTGATGAGGCATGGCATCACTTGCTTTAAAACCAATTTTATAGCATTGCAGAGCTTTAAACAACACAAGACGTGTTTGAAAATCATGTGTTACCACGGGGAATGGTTCGAGATTCCTGAAGCTCGAACAAAAGGAGGGAGGAAAGTGGAGACATCGATCAATGACCTCACTTCTGGGATGATATGACACGAGTCATGGAGATTATGGATCCGGTGGTGTCTGCATTGCAGATCGTGGGAGTGATCTACAAGGCAATGCACTGCATGAGAGAGAAGGTTCGAGAAGCAGTTAGGAAGAAATGATACAAAGCTTGGTTGGACATCATTGACAAATGTTGGACCAAGATGCTTCCGCGTTCTCTTCACCTAGTATGTATTTGTAATAAATGAATCTATTCTTTAATTTTTGGTAGTATTATTGACGGATTAAATCATGAGAATTATGCATGCTTGTCTCTTGTATTCATCTTATTATTTTTATCCCAAGTATCAGTACAAGCACAATCTTGGTACAAATGTTGACCTTCTAGCAGCTAACCAAATTATAGTGAAGAAGCTTGTCAAAGACGAGAAAACACGAACCATGTGCATGAATGAGGTTATTTGGAATCTAAAGTGGTCTTACGTTTTCAAGTAGTCTAACAAAGTATTTATTGGAATTTGAAAGTATTATGTGACATTTTATGACTTCAAATAATGTGTGGGTCAAATACTTTAGAGATGCTTTGGGGTCTTTCAGTAGAATTACCGCGGTCAATGGACGTGCAATACTCTTCCTAGCATGGAAGGCCGTATCCCGATATATCGGCGATATATCAGTATCAACATGTCACCGATATATCGTCGATATGTCCGATATCGGGTATCGACACGCAAAAAAGGCGAGCTGAATCCCGATGTCGGCGATATGGCGTCGATATATCGTTGATATATTGGCGATATATCGGTATCGACATGGTACCGATATCGATATGTCCTTCCATGCTTCCTAATAAGGACTGATATGTCCGTTAATTGTGTTGTGGCGTATTACTAGTATTTACTATTATTGATTTATCTCTTTTGGATTTTCCACTGCGGAATGGTGGTTATTGTACGAGATTTGAGGCTTCCAACCTACAAAAGATAGCAGTGAAAGTATTGTAGAAAACCGCATCTGCTGGTGGTTGTGAGAAACTAGAGTATGTTTAACCTGATTCATTCAAAGATACGGAATAGGTTGGGAGAATAGAAGTTCCATGATCTTGTCTACATGCACTACAACTCGAGGTTAAAGATGAAACATGCAAGGGAGGAGCATGACAAAGAGGATTGTGCATGCCCCATTGATCTTGCATACATTTCAAAATGCATGGTGACGATGCATATGACGATATTCTTCCTGGTTGGTTGGATTCTAATGGTACTCCAATGCTTGATCAATAGGGAAGCAGGTCGAATCCGAACAAAAGCCAATAAATGGGAGCAGATGTTGGTGATTACATGACCATATCTGGGCGAATCACGGATTCTCTTGGAGGATTGGAGCTTGATGCAATTGTTGATGACATTCTCTCCAATTGTTCGAAATCCAAATCCAAATCCAAATCCAAATCAAAGAATGATAGTGAAAGTGATGATGATGATGATGGTGATCACGGTTGTGGTGGATCTGATGATGGAGAAACATATTCAGGGGGGTCAGGGTCAGCAGGTGATGGTCGTGGACCACATGATACAAGATTCAAGAAAGGGCTCCATGCAGGGCGTGAATATATGCAGCGGCATGGAAATGCACATGGATTTGTCCCAAGTTCGAGTCCAGGGCCTATGGATTATGAAGCATACGAATGTGGCATCGTCCTACGGACAATTATATGGATGATTTGATATCGTATGCAGATTCCTTGAGCTGTTTAAACTTTGATAGCCCTTATCGTAGAGCAACACCATATCCCATTGGTGGATATGGATCATCAAATGATGAGAGATCCTTTGGCATTTTCCTAGAATACTTTCATGTTCCTCCTCCAGAACCTCATCCTACTCTTCAGGCGCATACACCTCCATCATATGGGTACAATGGGTATGGATACAACATCTATAATGGTGAAAACTATCAAGGTAGCCATCCTGAGCAGAGCCAGAGCAAGTATTTTAGTAATGACAGTTATGATATCTTCGCCAACTTCTACACGATTGAGCCTCCTCCTCCGTAGAGATTGTCTCCTACTCCGTCACCATCATCCCAAGGATCTCAATGGTACTTCGCAGCCTCGTCGTGCCCCTCGTGATGCTGGATCTACTGCTGCTTATTCTCGTCTTGGGATACTTATAGGCATTGAGGATTATCGATACATGTAGTATGTGATGGATTACAAGGCCATGTACTCGTACATGATACGGGAGAGCTACTGTGAGTTCATTGAGTCCACAATGCGCTTTGAGAGATAATAGTGCTGGGGGGCTATACGGATCCACCACGGAGCTCTTGGTTCTAAACCCCTCATGACCACTAATATCTTTTATAATATTGCATTAATTTACATTTTTTCATTTATTTTTGTGAATAGATAAATCTTTAGTTGTTGTAAGTCTGTAATTAATTTCTTACTTCACTAGAACGCTAGAACCTTCTCCATCACCGAAAGTTATTTATACGAAAGAAACATTATCTCACTAATCATTATCTACATTTTTTGAATCAAATGACTCAACTCAATGCCATTCAATGTCTTCCATCAGCAAAATATTTGCTCTAAATTTGGTTAACTTAGCTACTTTGATTCCTATTCCAGTGTTTATTAATCATCAATCAACATTAACAATGATATAACCAATATGTGAGATATAAGGCTTATATATTATCGATATGTGTGATCTAACTCATCTAAGAATATATTTGTAAGTTATTTAGTGTTAAAGAACTTGGATGAACTCCATTTCCAATAACTATAAGTCTATAAGTCAACAATCAACATTAACAATGATACGTTCGATATGATCGATATGTCGGATATATGGGGTATAAATGACTGATATGTGTGATATAGGTGTGTATTTGTAGGTTATTTCTTGTTTTTATAACTTGGATGATCTTAATTTGTGAAAAAATGGCAAATATTTTCCTTTTGAGTCATTTCCGACATTTCCCTATATTGTCGATATTTCCTGATATATTTCTGATGTATCCTTTTCCGAGTCGACCTCGCCGCTAGCTACAAGAATGTGTATATTGGCATAAACATGAGGTAGAATACGTTGCATCTATCATGATCACTACTCATGTTTAAATTAGATGATTTCTAGAACTTAAGTCTTGAATTCTTTAATGTACCAATTGAATATATTTGTGGAAATCATGTCGCAATAAGCTTAGTCAATTTTAGGACTAATAGTTATAAAGAAAATTATATTGGTATCCAATACCACTATATACAAGATATAGTGGTAAACAAGAAATTATGGTAATCTATGTACTTATAAATGATACATTACCTAATTCTCTAATCAAGATAATAAGAATGCCACCATATATAAAACATGTTAGTTTACTGGGGACACAATAATTCATGAGTGAAGCAAGATGGATTCGCGAATAATGATCCTCGTTAAATACATGTTCAAATATACACTACACAAATAATGGGAGTGTAGGAGTCTTGACCACCTTGGATAAGTGGGAGATGTTGAAAGATTCTAATACCAATGAGGGACCTCACGTTCAACGATTGTCACCGACCGTGGAAATTCCCAGGAAGTTGAAAGATTCTAATACTGGCGTTTGGAAATTCCCAGGATGATGCTACACCTGCTTTTGCTCTTTTGTGGGCTATTTGGTGCGCTAGGAATGATAATCTTTCCGTGGTCATGGTTGGTACCGTGAGAATGTAATTGGTCATTGGAGGACCCTCTTGTCGGCCTGGCTCAATGTATAATCTGTCTGATTTTTCTTTTAGTAATGCAAGTTTGAGATGAGTCCCCTTTCGGGATCTCACCCTTTCTCTCAAAAAAGAAAAACAAATGCCATTGACGGTTGTGCAAGTTCGAGTTTCACGGGAGACCACAATCGGCGTAAGCGTGGAGGGAGGATGGACGAAGCGAGGGATACATTCCTCCTATCGGAAGGGGAAGTCAATCATTGATCCGAAAATTAGAGCCTCGCCACTCGAGAACCCTTTCCTAGCCCATTTGTCTCCTCTCTCGTTCTTTCAAGAGTGATCGGATACAAATTTGTCTGGTTCATGCCTTGAGTTGTGGACCCCCTCAAAGTAATCAAATCAAGAAAGATCCTGTATGGCTCTGTTGATGCCTAGGAGCATACCGAAAAGAATGTGCTTTGTAATATTGTGTTGGTACATGATCATTTTTCGAGAAAGATGTGTTACAATCCAAATTCTGTCTAAGGCTCGATCACAATTGATACTATTTACGATCGCAATTGGAATCTTGTGCTATGTAAGATTAATATTCGGGCCAAACAGTACTTAATCGTTGTAGTTATGGTATGTATTTTGCAATCTAAATTGATTTTTTACATGTGATAGATAAATTTAATTATTATTATTATATGAGCCTGTCAAAGAGAATAATATTGACAAAAAACTGAATAAATTATGGTCACCCTTGCATGTTGAAGAGAGTCGTGCTTATCTAGAAGTATAATACAAATTGGTCATATTATTTGAAATAACATGAATGGTGACAAAGAACTTTGCACAATATAACATCTTTATGCATTGTTTTGATCATCAACATCAAAAACTAAAGCAATGAATCACATGCGAATTTTTTATATACAAAGAAATAACACTATGGTGAGAAGAGCTTGTAGATTTCTCATACGATGATTGATATAATCGAAGCAATGATAGCCACTGCTATGGATTGCCATGCGAGGATAACCGATGCAACAAGAAGGTACGATCCACAACATGCAAGGAGATGGAGCTCCACCCTGTACCATAAGGTTGACGGGTCTTTAGTAAAGAATAATGAAACATAGAAATAAATGTGAGGCAGATAATTGGGATTCGATTCGTTGGGGAACCGTTGGGGAACCAAATCTGAAAATCATATTAATATATGATTCATTTTATTTCGAATCAAACTTTTGTAAATTTTTATCGAACAAATTCTAATAAAGGTTGCATAAATCAATAGTCAGTACTCAGTGGCCACATACTAAGGATTACTAAACAATGTGGGATCTCATTGGCTTTAGATGGTTTTGATTTTTTTTTAATTATTTTAAATATATAACTCATTTTTATAAATATATTATTATATATGTACATAGATTTATACTTTTTTAACTATCATAATGAAATAAATATAATGAAATAAAAGAAGCGATTGAGTTTAAATAAAACATTATGCATAGAAATTTGTTTTTAAAAAAAGGAAAAATGTTATCTCCAAGTTAAAATCGGCCAACTAGCTGGCTGACTTATCAAACCGAGTAGTCGATTGACCGCTTATTGACCAATTAGTCAATACTCGGTCGGCCACCCCACCGACTTGAGTAGTCGGACGACTCGGACCGACTAGTCAGGCTAGTCGGCCGACTTTTACAACTTCGATACTAATCAAATTCGAATGGTTCAATTCAACTTGCACCCCTAATGAGAGTGGCCGGGCATGCATGTGCATGAAAGAGCTAACCGCTATACACTGCATACAGATTTTCATCTGCCATTTTTTAGGATGTCATGTACTTATTGTATGCGTAATTACATCAGCACAAGTACTTCAGTCTGGAAACCTGCTTTCATATGAAATTACGTCTCTCAATTATTAGTTCTGTTGTATTGATACTGTTTCATCGCTATCTTTGGATCACTGGAAGAATGCCATTATTTATATTGTTATTAGAAACAAAGCCCAACCTTTTCTAATGTTAAGTGAATCAGGTGCGGGTTTTTTTTGTAAATTTCCAGTTTTTAGTCCTGTGATAAAATGGATTAATTAAAATATGACGAACTTTTTTATAATGGCACTTGGCTGTCTGTATTCACGTGAGTTATGCCAACCACTTTGATAGGAATTCAGTTCTTTCTCTAGGAAAAGTAGCGCGAGCTAGAATCTAAGCTTTAAATTGAGTAAGGAAAGCAAGTTGGTGTTCAAAAGGCTAATCTGTTTAAGTTGGACGTGCTGGATGAAAGAACATAGATAGATTTTCTTAGTTTGACTTGCTGGATGAAAGAACATAGATATTTTTTCTTAGTTTCTATAGTGTCCTTTTGTTAGGTGTTTGAAGTGCTTGGCATTGATTCGGTCTGCTTCCTTTCATCTTAAAAATGATATAGCGTTGCTCTTGATTGTTTTTATATTGGATACAGATTTCTGTTTTACCGCATAGTCCTCATGGTCATGGATGGCTCAGGCCTGCAATCGGGGTGGTGGAGCTGTCCCAGAGTATCATTCAGGTATTTTTATAAGTTCTTCAAGCTTTGCCATTTTTTGAGCTACACTACATGTACTTCGATTTAGAAAAAAGACATGATTTCTAAATATAATATTCACCCATAATGTTCCTGGTGGAAAATATCTATTTCCATGGCTTTTTTTCCATTTTATGCATTCCCAAGTAATCAATAGACTGTAGTAATCAGTTAATAATATTATTATTTAGATGGAAATCTGAACTGCATAGACCAAATCAATGTGCAACATGACGTGCTTCATTGTAAGACCTGTTAACTTGAGCATCATGTATTGCAAGATTGCATATTGATTTAAGCATCATGTATTGCAAGATTGCGTATTGATTTAAGGGTCATATGTGGCTGCCCCCTAGGGGCAGCCAACATGGCTGCCCCCGCCTTATTTGGGCAAATTTTTTTATTTTTTTTTGAAAAATAACACCATGTAGATTCATCCCTATATCCCTCCTATATACCATTCGAATTTCGTCAGAAATAGAGACTCTTACGGCCTCCATCCGGACAGTAATTTTTTAACGGTAACAGGATTTTTTTAAATCGATACCATCGAGATGGAGCCCGTAGGAGTCTCTGTTTCTGACGAAATTCGAATGGCATATAGGAGGGATATATGGATGAATATACATGGTTTTATTTTTCAAAAAAAATAAAAAAAAAACGCCGAAAAATGGGGGCGGGGGCAGCCCCATTTTTTCCTTGATTTAATCACATTTTCTAAGTCTGCCATCCAAGCTTTGTAGTTAATTTTTTTTATATTTGCAGAAGCCAACTCATAAGCAGATTTCCAGGATATTAGTTAAAATTTCGTTCTTTGATGGATAGACCCGGAAAATGCTAAGATTTCTCGTACAAGAGGAAGAATAAGTTTTTATTTGGCCCCTTGAACTTGAAAACCCCTGGTTATTCTCTCTATACCGTGAAGAATGACCATCATGTCAATGTCCTTTTTGCTGCACAGCAGATATAAGTAAAACATTTGGCCTATGGGGATCTTTAAATAGATGTCTCAATTGAATAACATTCAGAAGGTACATTTTACCAACACCGCTATTTCTTTCGATTAGCTGGGTTTAGGGGGTTGATTTATATACTCCAGATCAAGTTGGAGGAATGTCAGAGTGGGAGCAAGTGAAGGGCCACATGCAGCGAGCGGGTGGGTTGCAAAAAGGGCTACGGGAAGGGGAAGCGTCGATGAACGGAAAATGCATGCAGTGTGGGTGGGGGCACCCGGCTGCTGCGTGCCGGGATCCAATCAAGTGTTTCGAGTGCGGTGGGAATGGGCACCGCAACTTTCGGTGCCCTCGCATGCGGGGAAGCAGGGGTTCAGTGAAGGGAGGGGACGACATGCCTGCTTGGGGTGGTCCGATGATGTTGGCAAGAGGAAGAATGTTGGTTGGGGTGGCTAGAAAATTGAGAGAGATGGATGGCGCCATGGAGGATATTGGAATTGCCGTGGGCTGTGAGTTTCAGCGGACGCCATCGGGATCGGTAACGACGTGGTATGCGCACGGGACCTTGATGCGGTGGAGGCAAAGTTATTGAGTATGTCTCGTTGCGTGGAGGGGAGGATGCACTGGAGGCCACCTTTGCTAAGGGATGGTATGGAGGAGGCAGTGAGGGACAAGGTGAGGATTTGCATTCGAGGTATCCCTCTGCTTTGGAGGAGCCTGGAGGCAGTGCGTGGGATGTTGGCTTAGGTGTTCCACGTGAAGGCGATTCTCTCGGATGGGCTACGACGCGATCAATCATCTGGGATGGAGGTGGTGGGGTTGCCATCCAATCTCTCGTTGCCATCTGCGATGGTGGTGTGCTTCAGGGGCTGCAATTTCCATGTGGAGCTGTAGGTGGTTGGCCGTGATGAGGAGATGCCCACTGGAATGTAAGAGCAAGAGGGGGCCGATGCAGGGAAGTTGGACTCAGAAGGGAAGGAGTTTGCTTTTCAGGGTTTTGAATTGCGCTGACCATTTCAGGAAAAAAAGGGCAGCCTCTGCAGATGCTCATGATGGCGGCCTCAATGAGGCATCGTTGTATGGCAGGGGAGCTGCATCGCATGCGGAAGTTTTGAAGGGTTGTTCAGTCAGGTCGGGTCGGGAGGACTAGGAGGACTATGTTGGGCGATCCGATTGTATTGACAGAAGGGCTACGGATTTGAGGTTCGATACTGGGGCAAACTCATCCATTTTTGCGAACCGTTTGGCAAAGCTGGATTTGGTGCATGCGTGGATAGGGCTGATTTTTTTGGATTCGGAGGCTCAACAGGGCTCGCAGCAGGGGACTCCTGTGATGGGGTTGTCGGTGGAGGATGTATCGGGGACGTTGGTGGAGGAGGCAGCGAAAGGTTTCATGATGCTTCAGAAGGCAATGGCCGACGCAGGAGGAAGGTTGACCCTTTGGTCGAGTCGGGGGAGGTGGCATGGAGATGGAGATCGGAGGCACTCTAGGAGAGATACTGCATGTCTAGTGGGGCGGAGTGCGTGAGGTCGGCGCCTGTGTTCCAAACGGAGGGTGGAAGCTCTACGAAGTGTTCCAACGGATGGCTGGGGGAGATATGGGTTGCTGCCAACTTGGATGGGTTGGATGGAACACATAGGGAGCTTAGAGATGGTCAAAACTAGAGGGGGGATTTGGGCGATGGTATGCTCGTGGAGACGTTGAAGTATCTGGGGTTGGTGCCGCCGAAGCGGACATCCATGGTTTGTCAATGAAGTTGATCACTTGGAATGTTTGTGATTTGGGAAGGACGGGGAATAGGGTGCATGTGCAGAATTTAGGGGAGAAGCAGGGGGTGGATGTGCTGATGCTGTAGGAGACAAAGGTCTCGTGTGGTCTAGTTGATATCTGGAAGGAGGTTGGGGGCAACATGATGGTTGAATGCAGATGAACAGATTCCGAAGGAGCATCCATGGGGATTATGACGGGTTGGAATGCGGATAAAATTAGCTTGGAGGGGACAGAGCTGTGAGGAAGATATTCTATCATGACACTTTTGTGGTGGTGGACGGATGGCATGAAGTTTCTGCTTACAAATGTATATGGCCCTTGCAACAGTGTTGGATTTTATTATATATCGTAGGACCTGGAATGACAACCTTGATGGAGGACCTGAACGTGGCCAGGGCTGTGGATTCTGAAGCTGCTTGGCTTCTTGCGGGGGATTTTAATGTCACACTAATCTCGGAGGATCGCCCAGGTGGCCGCAGGGGCAGAGACACTGGTTCGACAGAGCTGAGGGAGGCGCTAGATGAGCTTGGTTTGCAGATGGTTAATGGGACGGGATGTGTCTACACTTGGCGGAATGCGAGATCGAGGTCTCGTATTGATAGTTTTCTCATGTCTGCCGAGGCACTGGAGACCTTTCCCCTGATGGAGGATCGTGCGTTGCTTAGGGTGCATTCGGATGATACCCCATTGTTGTGGGCTTCGGGGGAGGAGGTGCATCGTCGATCGTTCTTCCGATTTGAGTGATCCTGGATGCTTGAGGAGGGATTCTGGGAGGATTGTACCCTTGTTGGGTCAGCGACGTGTAGGCTGGCGGCCAAGTTGGTGGCGTTGAGGAAATATTTGTGGAATTTCAATCGAGCCAACAAGATTCTGATGCAAGAAAGGAGAATGAGGGCGCATGAGGAGGTTTGCGGGTTGGACAAACTTGAGGACGAAAGGGTATTATTGGAGGAAGAGCTGGAGTACATGGATGCACAATTGCAGGAGATTCTACTTGAGGACAAAAAGGAGGCGATCCCTTGGCTGCAGAAATCAAGGCAGTGCTGGCAGAGCGATGGTGACGTGAACACGAGGTTCTTCCATTTAATGGACAGTGGCAGGAGACACAAAAATCTGATTAATTCGATCTCTGTTGGTGGGGTGGAGGTGGATGGTGATAAGGAGGTGGGAATCGTATTGAGAGCCCATGACTTTACAAGAAGATGCACGCGATCGGGATGAGGCTGGCAAGGTTGGGGCATTTCACAGATCTTTGGACTGGGGGCTGAGGATATGGTGAGGGGACTCACAGTGGAGGAGGCCAGATATACGTTGTTTCAGCTTAATGTGGATGGGGCTCCGAGACCCGATGGGTTCTCGGTGTACTTCTACATGGAGTTCTGGGATATTGTCTAGGTGGATGTGATGGCGGCACTTGAGGAGTTTGGGGGAGGGGGGACAGGGGATTCGAGAGGCTGAAATGTCATTAATTGTTCTGCTTCCAAACAAGGAAACGCCAGTCAGGATCGAGGACTACAAGCCTATCGCGTTGTCTAACGCTATTTATCTGTTGATATCAATGATTCTGGCCAATCGATTGAGGGTGGTCTTGCATAGGATCATCTCTCCGGAACAATCGGCTTTTGTTCCCGGGAGAGTAGTGGCAGACGGTTTGGTAATGGCTTCGAAAGTGGTATCGGATTAGAGGAAATCCAAGGAAAAAGGGATGCTCTGGAAGGTTGATTTCTCAAAGGCTTACGACTCAGTGGATTGGAGATTCATTTGGGCTTCACTGGAGAGAAGGGGTTTCTTGGAGGCTTGGGTTGCATGGATAAAGAGATGTGTTACTACGGGTTCTCATGCGGTTCTTGTTAATGGTAGACCAAAGGGAGGTTTCTTCAAACTGCATAGGGGAATCATGTAGGGTGCTCGTTGGCTTCGCTATTATTCGTGTTGGTGGCAGATACGTTAGCAGTTTTGATGAGGTTGGCGGTGCTTGGAGGGTGGCGTTCCAGTTATAGTAGGGAGGCAATATCCATTTTGATTCTTCAGTATGTGGATGACACCGTTCTTTTCATGGGGACCGTGGAGGAGAAAATCCGTAGGGCAGCAGCTTTCATGGATATCTTCGGGGACATCTCGGGCCTTCATATCAACATGGATAAGTCGGCGATGGTGTCCTCCGATCTACCGGAGGATGAGGTGCAGAGAGTGTCCAGGTTGCTAGGGTGTTCGAGGGATGCACTGCCGATCACTTATCTTGGGCTCCCTTTGGTGGCCATGAGGTCGAAGGCGGTGGATTGGCGGACATTGACGGAGAGGTTGGAGTGAGATTGGCGGGATGGAAGGCGACACTGCTGTTGAAGGGGGGGATTGGTGCTCCTGAAGCACATTCTTTCGGCCATTCCGATTTTCTTTTGTTACACTAGGTCCTTGCTTGAGGGGATTTGCACCGGGAGTGATACGTTGATGAGGAGATTTTTTTGGTCGGATGGGTCTCAGGACAAGAAGGGCATCAACCTGGTGGATTGGAGCAAGGTGACTGCGACAAAGAAGAAGGGTGACCTTGGTGTGATGCAGTTAGGGGACATGAACAAGGCATTTATGGCGAATGGGTGGTGCGAGTTTGGGGAAAGTCGCAGAATTGGG
Source organism: Ottelia alismoides (assembly GCA_037367405.1). Classification (NCBI taxonomy): domain Eukaryota; kingdom Viridiplantae; phylum Streptophyta; class Magnoliopsida; order Alismatales; family Hydrocharitaceae; genus Ottelia; species Ottelia alismoides. The sequence goes on from JAZKJV010006278.1 coordinate 768,506, forward strand.
TGTGCCGCTTGGTAAGGAAGATCTATTGTACTACCATGTCGCTAGAGATGGCCCTGGGCCAGGTTCCTTCATCTTTTTGGAAGGGGATTTCGGTGATCATTCTAAGGATTGCTTCTAGGTTGAGGCCGGCTCTGGGTGACGACTTGGGATTTTGCTTTTGGATGGATGACTGGCCAGGGGAGGGAGCGTTGGGCGAGCGTTTCCCGTGAGTTATGCGGCTGGCGGCAAACAGGGAGGCACACGTGAACGAGGTTTGGGATCGGGAGGCTAGGTCTTCGACGTTTGTGTCTGAATTATCGGAGTAGAGGGTGGATGAGTTTCTTGCTCTATAGACTGATCTTCTTCAGAGTGAGCGACCATCGTCGAGGCGAGATCAATTTGTATGGGGAGAGGGGAGTTTCTCGGTGCGCACGGCTTATAAGTTTTGGTGGAGGTACCAGAGGAGGTTCCGGGTCGACATGGGCTTCATTTGGCGATGCAATGTACCTAACACAGTCAAGGTTTTCTTGTGGCTCTTCAGACTTGGGAGGATTCTAATCAGGGCTAGACGGGGGCAGTTGAGGGGCGTGGAGGATATTGTGATGCAAACTAAGTGTGCAATAACCTAGATCTATCATGCTGCATCATATTGCGTGCAATAGGTACAATCAAGGTTGCAAAAAGCGGTATGCGGTATTCAATCAGCATGGTCAATAATTACCGATTAAACGGTGCATGGGAGTTTAAACGAAAATTAAATAGGTTATGCGGTTTTGCATTTTTATTAATAAAAAATTATTACGTATATATAATTAATAAAAAAAAGTATTTAAGAAAAATATAATCACATATTCACAATGTAGATCAAATATTGTCAAATTCAAGGAATATTTCATTCAAATATCAAAATAGATAACATAAACAACTAGAATTCATAGCCAAATGTCTAAATAGACAACATAAACAATTATAATTCATAGCCCGAATCCAATAAGTCATGAATAATGGTGATCCTTTGAAGAAAGTAGATACATGGTCTTAAAAGGCCGTTTAAAAATTGCTTAAGGCCGTTTATGCGACCCACCCGTTTATGGATCCACTTTTGAATAAACGATGCGGTCGAGCACCACATAGGGTAAACGGCCATTTAGACCGTTTTTGCATACCTAGGTACGGCGGGCCGATGGAGGATGCGGACCATTTATTCTTCTTCTGCCCTCCCTCACAGGAGATTTGGAGTTAGGCAAGCATCACGTGGCTTTCTCATGGCGATTGCCACTCTTTCTGGCGGGATATCTGCGAAGTTTGTGGATTCGGTCATGAAAATTGTGTGTACCCGTTTGCAATGGTGTGAGCGATTTGGTACACAAGGAATAAGGTCATCTTTGCGGGGGAAGGGTTTAATGAGGATAATGTACTGGAGCATTGTAGAGCACTATGTTTGTCATGGCATATGTAAATTGATGTAACTCCCTCTCTTCTCCTCTCTTCTTTTTAGATATATATATCTTAAACGGTGGATCCCAATATGGGACATCACCCTACTCTTTTTTCCAAAAAAAATAAATACCTCAATTCACGCTAGATCTCTTTTCGGAAATCCTAAAAGAGAGGCATATTATTCTTCCAATCGACATGGCAAACAAGCATTCATTCCCCTCTAAGAAAGTGCACTGGATTTCATGATGACTCTTCTGTATCTTGCCAAAACTTCATTCCTTGCGAAGACAATCCATTCCGGACAAGAATGTGATTAATCTGGGTTCTGGTTGGTGGCTATTATGCTTTTGTCGGACTCTGCAAAAAGATGAAATAACAAGCACCGGTGTTTTTGTGTTGTATCTTAAAAATATCGATCATGTGATTGGAGTCATCAATTATTTCTTGTTCACAGATTTCATTGGAGGTGATCTAGTGAACTTCCCTGTTTGTACTTGTTTCTCTTACCATATAACCCCAAAACAGTCTCAAAACAGTTTTTATTTGGCACCACCGCAGCACCATCCAATGCAATCTAAAATTGTGACTCCGGATTCCATCAGATTTTGCCTCAAGATGACAGATTATACCATGCATGGTGGGCTTAAAAGGAGTTATATTGGATATTAGTATGTTAGGCATCTGGGTTGTACTCGCCGTCTACAGGAGACCGAGCTAGCTTTCCCTTCAACAGTGGTTAGGCTCTCTACGTGGGACCAATATATCTGCCTCCTGCAAGGTTGCATCCTTCCAAAGCGACACGACAATTGCCTACTATAATTAATTTTTAAAAATTTCCATGTATTTCCTCTTTGATTGACTATAAGTAATCAGTTGGACCTCTAGCAACTCACAAATCTATCACTTATTCAGTGTTGGTCTAGTGGGCTGACAGCAACGTTGTTTCTCATTTACCGAGAAGATGCAAAACTTGCCTCCAAATCCGGTCGTGCTTTGGTTGCAGACTGAACTGCCTCTGAAACTGAAAGCACCCAACCGGTTGCTTTGACTGGCCTGGATAGTGCTCTGCCCAATAATAGTTAGTTTATGCCGACCTGTAGGCATCAAGTTTGATGGATCGCTCTTTCCATTTCCTTGTTATCTTCTTGTTGTTCTGTGTAATGTAGTAGCAAGTATATAATTTTTTTTAAAAAATATAAACTGCACCGGGGGGGGGGGTTCCAAAAGTTAGGTCTTCCCTGGACATGGTCAAGCACAAGAGTAGTCGTGTACTGATTTGTTTTGATGAATAAAGTTATCAGGTACTAATTTTCATTCATACACCCCGAGCAAATCCACATTTAGCTAAGGTATTATTGTCTCCCCTGAACTTTGAGGGAATGTAAAACCACATGTCCTCCCCTGCCCGAGTCCCTTCTTACCTTCATTGATGAGGTCGATGGCGAGGAAAATTTGTGTAGGGGGCAAGTTGTTAAACTTATTAACTGTATACGGTCGGAATTTTTTTTATTATATACCGTAGGTAAGCCGCCTCTTGGTTAAGAAAGAGCCGCCTCTTCAAGAGGCGGCTTTAGTAAAAGCCGCCTCTTGAAGAAGTGGCTATTAGTCAAAGCTGCCTCTTGAAGAGGCGGCTGTTCGCCAGAACCGAAAAAAAGAAAGGTGCATAACGCAAGCGACAACACAATAATTACAAACACTATAAATTACGTGCTTGTTTTACATTACAAAAGATTGCCAACATATCGTTCTATGGTCTACGCTCTCTCCTCCTTTTGTATTGTAATTTGACCGGTCTGTCATCTGCCATGGTGGTCTTCGGTGCTCTAGGGTCAAATCCATGCAGTTGGTTGTTGCGATCTATGTCATCGATGTTGGTCATCTCAGTTCCTTCAACTACAAAGAAGGACAACGGGAGGGGTGAATGATGTGAAGGTCCTGCATTGTGCTTTGCTCGATCCCTCCGTGGTGCTGGCGACGTTGTAGGCTCTCTGGATGGCCCACACTTAGGAATTGGGGTCTCAAATTCTATGCTAGACTGAGGGGGTTGTTGTGTATCTACTGGGACATCTCCCTCGCCAGAAGGCCTCTCTCCCCTTTGTCGGTGACCACGTCCCCGTCCACGTCCTCGAACACGTGAACGGGGATGAGATGTAGCTTCTGCCTCGCCATCTTCCTGTGAAAGCTCGTCGGTAGGACCATCTCGGAACTGTCGCTGTATAGACTCACGTATCCTATGCTTCAGCAGCAAGTTCTCTAATACGTGGAGCCCGTCATCGCAAAGTCGAACAATCTCCTCGAATTGAGACACCTGCAATATGAGCAACTGTTGTCAGAAATGTTGAATCATACCACAATATCTAATTTAAGTAAATGCTATCTTACCGCGTATTCGAGTGTGCATCCATGTCGTCCAATGAAACGTCTTGTAATTCGACGATACCATGACAAGTACTCGACGGTCGTATCTGGTCCTCCCAATGAAACGGGAGTCATTGACACAACGTAGTCCCTACGGATGTTCCATAGTCTAATATAAACTGCATGGAACTCCGTCCAATCGACGTTGCTCTTCCCTCGGAGATCGATTGAATGCAAATGAGATGACGTGTCGCAAGACATTGGAACCCCCTGAATGCCACCAAACTGTCGAAGGACTCTGTCCGGTGTGTGTAGCTCCACAATACAAAAATGAATCAGGAGGACGCGAGCCACATGTAACTCCTCATTGCTACGGCAATACAATGGTAACAAGGACAGCACCTCCTCTGTATATGGAGTCCATACCACCTGCGTTAAATTAGAAATATTAAAAAAATATGTATAATTGAAAAAAAAACGTAATAACGTATTAAGTGAATACCTGCTCATCTAGCTATAGGTCAAATGCATCCCTATATGGTCGAACCACATGTGTAGATTCCGCTGAAATATCAAACTCTGCATGCCATCTTGCCCCCAAGGGCTTCCCTTGCCAAAGAGGTCGGTGGTGAACGATTGGAGCGATATGGGGGAATCGCTCCCAAGCCCGCAACTGTAACAGTATCAAGGGACCACCAATCTCTACTGCCTCAGCCTTCGATGCAACACATAATTGTCTGTACTAGTAAGCCAAACAAGCTGAGACCCAACTGTACGTCCCACAAGTCTCCAAGTTCTCCAAAAATGGTAGGTAGATCAGTGAGACATCGTTTCCTGACTTGTTAGGAAAGATCACACCACCAAAAATCTGTAGAATATACACCCGTGTGTATCGCAGAATGGTATCTTAATCGGCGTCCTCTGGCAGAACTGAGAAGTGCTCTAGTAACCAAGTCATACAAACTCGAGCGCCATCAGTGTTGGGCCGTTCTGGCCGGACCCCAAGCAACCGCTCACACAAGCCTGCCCAACTGGGAGAAGTAGTAGGACAATCACTGTCTGACCATTTATCTGCAACCCAAATATGTACGCGACATCCTGTAATGTAACTGTCATCTCCCCGTGGCGCATGTGAAATGTGTGCGTCTTGGGACGCCATCTCTCAACCAGAGCTGTAATTAGGTGTCAGTCCAAGGAAATGAAATCCATATGCATTACGCCCAAAAAACCCGCTACGCAAATGTGGGGAACTATGCGCTCGTCCAAGGGGACATGCCTCAGTGTGCTCTCCCGTCGTCAGCACCGTAGGCATCTCGTCACCTGAAAAAGTAAACATATAGATTATGAAAATAATTCAAGGAAATATTATGTGAATACTTCTAAAAGTTGTACTTATATCGCCTGCCCAAACAACAGTCGAACGGTGCTCCCTCTGCTTTCGTAAAAGAGAACAGTCAACTGGGCCCGGCTCCATCTGTTCATAAACAACATTAGAAACAACTAAAAAATGACTTTAGATTTAAATAATTTAAAAAGATATACAAGTAAATCATTACATAGTATCTCTGTTGGGACACTTCTTTCTGTTATGACCCAATCCCCCACAGATACCGCATGTATTTTGCGTCCTTCCATGCGTGGTGTTCCTCCTATTATGACCTTAAACACCACATGTGCCGTATTGAGATTGCACGGTATTCTCCCTAATGTCCATCTCATTGTGAATCCTCTTACTCTTTGGTCGCCCCTTTTTCATTATCCTGCTATCATCTGGAATAACTAATGGATGGTCGAAACTGGACCATTTGTCTCTGTCACCAATGGGGTAGAGCAACCCTTCGTAAATGTTAGATTGAGCTTGCCATGTATACCATGGGCCAACATATTCTTCCACATCTGTGTTCAAGTGAGATAGAACGATACATGCACGAGAACAAGGGATTCTGAGTTTGCCATTTTTGACATGTACACGATGCATCGCTAACCAAGACAGTTTGTTTCTTTCCACCTTTTAGACCAAAATTGTGTCATGCATTGTCCTGTGACAACCTCATACATGTGCAAGGGTGCTCCTTGTATGCGAAAACAACGGTGGCCATTACTTCTGTCAATCCAACGCTTCAACATGTCATGCGCGTACTTGGTATATTTCTCTCCCCATACAATACAATTACACGCCTCCTTCTGACGGTCACAGAAGTAGCTAATGCAGTTGTAGTACATCTTTAACACCAATGCCGCAACTGCTAGACTTCTTGATTCCTTAAAAAAGGCATTGTAGCTCTCAGAAAAGTTTGTGGTTGTGTAACCAAATCTGTAGCCACCATCAAATGCAATTGTCCAACGTTCCTTTGGACAATCATGTGTGTCAAACCTCTTTGCAGCATTCTCGTCGCATTCCTTCAGCTTGTCCATGTACGATTACCATTTTTCTTGCGAATAGACTTTTCCCACCCTCATGATCATTCGTTTTAGAGTTTGATTTTTGTGGGCATCATTGAAATTGTTACCCATATGTCGTAGACAAAAGCGCCAATGTATGTATGGTGGAACAAATTGAACCTCTGGGTATCTGAGAGCAGCACATATCCCAGGAGCACGGTCAGATAACAAACAAATAGATCCAGTACGGTCACGGAAAACATACAAACGTAGCCTCTCCACAAACAACGCCCAACTAGGGCCATCCTCCTCGTTGACAAACGCAAAAGCCAACGGTAAAATGTGGTTAGCTGCATCGCTTGAGCAAGAAATAAGGATCTTCTGCTTATACCTTCCATACATGTGTGTACCATCCACACTAACAATGGGCCTGCAGTGTCTGAATGCCTCAATACAAGGTCCAAATGCCCAGAAGGCCCTCTCAAATAGCTCCCCTTGGTTCACTGTTGTTGTGTCAATATCTGTAACCGAAACAGGAATAACCTCCTCAAAGACCCTAAAAAGACAGGGAAGATCGTTGTAAGATTTCTTCCAATCGCCGTATACCATCTCAATGCATTTCCTTCGTGCATCCCAAACCCTTCTACTTACATGGAAGCCAAAATCATCTTGAATTGATGTCTGAAGAAATGAAACCTTGACTGATGGAGATATTTTTATTTGATTTAGGAATCTGAGTGCCATGAAATTACAATCCAGCTGAGGATGGTCTTGATTAACAACACGATTTAAGCAAGTATGCGACTTCTCAACCATTGAGACAACAAACTGTCCATCTATTGGTCGACGATGACCACGCAATCTCCACAAACAGCCTCTAGCCCGTTCGTTGCAGTGTATATCCCACACCTTCTTGTCTGATTCCAGTACTGTGAAGTTGTAATGACGTTTAATGTGGAAAACCTTCACGGCGTACACCAAATCGGATTTGCATTTGAAAAGCATGACATTTTTCAACTCGTTGCTCAGACTAATCCCATCATCACAATTCATGCAATCTTCGCCATTCAGAATATAGCCATCACCATCTCTCACGTTCAAAAATGGAATGTCAGACACGATACGGATTCCAAGATGATGATCCTGCTCCTCATTGTCATCATTTTCCATCTCATCATCCGTATTCTGTGGCGAGGGTTCCATTAACCTGTCCAGTTCCGGATCATTAACAGGATCCATGTTTACCACGGGAGCAGAAACTGGAGGTACGGATCCACCTTGCGGTACATAAACTTGAGGTACGGATCCGGATATAGAGACAGCGACAGTAAATATCACGGGCCGATATGCAGCACCCATCTCCTCAGCATATTCGACAATCTCTCGGATATCATTATCAAACTCGACACACCCAATATAAAAACTTGCTCCATCTTGGGACATTCTATGAAACACCTGTAACTCAAGTCCTTGCGATAAATCCAACCTGAAGACATACTTAATGTGCTCAATCAACCCCGAGAATGACATTTCGTGACCAATTTTGATAGTTTTCATACGACCTCCTACATAGGTCACGTCTTTACTAGACTTCGATACTGTACCCCCACAGTGACAGAAACAACGAACTTCTCGAGACATCTTACATACCATTACGTCGACATCAATGTATTAGAGTAAAGAAAATAATTCAAACAATCATTTAAACCCTAAACATGTAGCCAAAACCCTAAACCAATGATATATCATACCTTCTTTGAGGTGGGGAAGGAGAGGAATAGTGGAAACAAGGCCAACAGACGTTGACGAGATGGCCGGAGAGCCAAGGGCGGCGGGAGGCGGAGGCCGAGCAGGCTTGGAGGAGGCGGGAGGGTCTTTGGCGGAGGGGACTTCTGAACGCGTGGGTCGGGTACTGGCTGTGAGCTCGGGTTTATGCCCAAACAGAGCCGCCTCTTCAAGAGGCGGCTTTAGTGAAAGCCACATTTTGAAGGAGCGGCTCTTTCTTAACCAAAGTCGCATCTTCAAGAGGCGGCTTACCTACGGTATATAATAAAAAAATCGATCGCTTACAGTTAATAAGTTTAACAACTTGCCCCCTACACGAATTTTCCTCGGTCGATGGCACTGCAGCTTGCTTTCGAGAATCGTCCTTTCAGCTCTTGGAGCTGTCATTGCATCATCATAGCTTGCTGCCTGCCTTGCCCCCTCCACATCATCTTGGGCCCCAAAGTCCTGCATGTATTGTCCAAGCATTGGGTTCTTCTTGACATGGGATCAAATTTAGGCGAAATTCGGCTGAAATGGCTTATATCAGCCGAAATGTGGGGCCCTAGTTCAAAAACCGACCAAAATGGTCGAAATTTCGGTTGAATTTCGACCAAAATTTCATTTCGGTCACACTGAAATGGTGACCGAAATCGAATTTTGAGGCCTTGCTTCTTGACATAGCTCCTCTAGGCTCTAGTCTCACTTCCTTCACTTTTTCTAGATTTGGAGTTTCAAATTATGGTTCCTTCTCTCTGTGCAACTCTCTCCGTGTTGTTGGATCTCCTTGTTAGAATTATTATATTACAATTTTGGTTGTAACCTTTCGGGTTCCGTAACCCTTAACCCTTCGGGTTCCGTAACCTCTCAGGGGTATTTATGTATTTTTTCTCTTGTACTCTCTAGGATTTTCTCTCTACAATCAGAGACCTTAGCCATATGGAATACATATCCGATTTGTCTCTATTCTCCACATGGTATCGACAATGGTCCTATACCGGGGTTCTGACCTAAAATCCCCACCGTCACCTTCAAGCCTCGCAAAAGCCTGCGCGGGTTCTCTTCCCTGAATTATGGTCCCGCGTAAGGCCCTCCAATCGCGTACAGTGCAGCAGCTTGACCCCAAAGGAACACCTCCAGCACCTACCGGTGCCGTCAAGGGGGACACAACCCTCCTGCTAGCGCTACCCTGCGATTTCAGGACCTCCTACGAAGGTCATAAGCCCCACAGCTACCATCTACGGGTACCGTAGGACTCTTTGAAGATACAAAACTCATCACGACCCGCTGCCAAAATCCAAATATGTTGTCCATTGAGGGTTTTCAGCCCTCTTCAAAGACAAAAGTGAGTTTTAGGACATTTTCAGCTCTTATATGCATCCTTAGTTGATCAGGATCTTCTTTCTATTTTAAGACCACCATGGCACCTTTTTCTACTGAGATAAAGCCCTTGGCCATGAATATTATGGCACAAGGCACTACTATCAAACTCAAGGGCACAGAAAATTACGTGCTTTTGTCTCGATCTTTTATGGTGTTCATTGATGGTCAGAGGAAACTCTATATTTTGACTAAAGATCCTTTAGATGAAAAGGACAAAGAGTACGACAACTGGTAGACTGACAACTATTTGGTTATCAACTGGATAACTAACAGTGTCGAGGCTCACATTGACTCAAATCTTCTTTACAAAAATACAACCAAGGAAATGTTGGAGGATCTCGAGCAAACATACTCCCAAAAGAAGACAAAGTCGTGCTTTGCAGACATTTACATGCAAATCTGGTTGGCATATCAAGGTGATTCCACCCTCATCGAGTACTACATGCATCTCTCCAGCCTGTATGAAGAGCTTGCAATATTCCAGCCCCCATGTTGCACTAAACACATACAATAACGTTCTGACTGGCAGGTATACCACTTCCTTAATGGCCTGCATTCTAGATACCATGCAACGAAGGAGCAATTTCTTATATCAGACACACTGCCAACAATGAAGGTCGTCTTTGGCCGACTTGAGGAGCTTTAGACATCTGTTGTCTGGCCTCCCGTCTTACCTTCAACAGAGAACTTTGCAGACATCGCCTCATCTGGGCGAGGAGATGGGTACGGCTTGCGAGGAGGATGCGGTCGTGATCAAAGTCGTGGTCGTGGACGGGAATCTGGACGAGGCCGTGACTTTAGTCGTGGGCGAGACTCTACTGCCCCATGCACTCATTGTGGTAGGTGGAACCACCCAACTAAACGATGCTGGCAGAAGTTTGGCGTAACTTCTTATCATGCCAATAATGCTTATGAGGATGTCTATGATGTGGAAGAGGCATCCCCTACCTCCAGTGGCAAGACGGTTCATCTTAATGATGCATATTACTCCCGCCTAATACCGATCCTTCAGACTCCAGGGCCTGCCACCACTAGTAACACTATAACTGCTGCTCTGGCTACTTCTTCAGGTACAATAGCCAACTTTGATTTCACTCTTACTCCAGCTTGGATTATTGATTCCGATGCCTCTAATCATCTCACTGGAGAAAGTAGTCTACTCACCTCTTCCATACCATCTACCTCTGTGAAGTCAGTTCGAGTCGCTAATGGGATTCAATCACAGATTAATACTGTTGAAACTATGGAATTCTCTTCCAAGCTCCGACTTTCGGGGGTTCACTGTGCTGCTGATTCTCCTCTTAGCTTGTTGTCAATTCGCAAGCTTTGTTTTGAGCTTCATTGTCGTGTGATATTTGATGAGTCTTGTTATTTTCAGGACATTCGGACGAGGCAGATTTTTGGTGGGGGTCATGAGAAGAACGACCTATATTATCTTGACATACCCTCGGACTCCAATTTTGTTGGTGTTGCGTCCATCTCCAAAGATCCGCTCCTATGGCATCTACGCCTTGGGCATCCCTCTGCCAAGGCCATCTCCATGATGTTTCCTGAAGCCCTTTCAGTGCGAGGCATGTGAGTTCGGAAAACACCATCGAGCTTCGTTTCATGTTCGTACTGAGTCTCGTAGTTTTGCTGCTTTTCATCTTGTTCACTGTGATGTTTGGGGACCTTATTCGATCCGCACATTAAGTGGTCATCAGTAAGACTTCAAAAAAAAAGTGGTCATCGGTATTTTATAGTTTTCGTTGATGATTATAGTCGATCTTCTTGGGTATATGTAATAAAGGAGCGTTCGGAGATTAATCAAATTGTCAGAAATTTCTTTCAATATGTTAAAACTTACTTTTCTAGCATTGTTAAGATCATTCGTACTGACAATGCTCTTGAGTTAACCAAAACATGACTTGACCTCTTTCTTTCAAGGCCTTAAATGTCGGTTTCGGTCACCATTTCGGTATCGATCAAAACAGAATTTCGATGGAATTTCGGTGGAATTTCGACCGAAATTTCGGTCATTTCGGTCGAATTTCGATTTCGACTGGATATCGATATTCGACAGAAATTCGACCGAATTTCGATGAAATTTGAGGCCATGCTTTCTTTGCATCCCAGGGAACTGTTAACCAAACATCATGTCCATATATCTCACAACAGAATGGTATAGCTGAGAGGAAACTCCGACACTTTTTAAATATTGCCAGATCTCTTCTTAGTCAAATGCTAAACAATATTGGGGAGATGCTATCCTTACTGCAGTGTATCTCATCAACCGTGTTCCTTCATCTGTTCTCAAAAGGGCAACTCCATTTTCCTTACTTTACCCTACCAAGTCTTCTTTTCCCATACCTCTGCGAATTTTTTGTTGTATTGCCTTTGTTCATAACTTTCATGCAGCTGACTAATTATCCTCTCGTGCCATCAAATGCGTCTTTCTTGGTTACTCGTACCCAGAAAGGCTATTGCTGCTATGATCCTGTTGGACGTCGATACTGCATCTGATGATGTCACCTTCTTTGAGCAAACAAGTTATTTCACACATACTGTGAGTGACAGTCCTCTGGACCTCCCTCCGCCAATCGTCTATACTCGTCAGCGTACCTCTATACCTTCTACACCAGTGTCTGTACCTTTGCCTGTCCCTTTTATGCAGGATGATATGATCACTTCGAGTTCTCCCACCACTGTTGTCCCGGATGTTCCTGGGAAGCTTCCTATAGCTCTACGCAAGCAAAAAAGGCAATGTATGTATCACCCCATGTCACATTTTACTTCTACAGATGGTTTATCTAGTTGTGACAAGAGATTTGCAGATGCTCTGAATGTCATTTTTGTTCCAAGAGATCATGCAATGCAGGACCATGGTTGGCGACAAGCCATGGATGAGGAGATGGAGGCACTTACTTCCCGAGGCACGTGGGATCTTGTGTCGTGCCCCCTAGGAGTTCGCCCTGTGGCTTGTTGATGGGTTTTCACGACCAAACAATTGCCTGATGGTTCTATTGACAGGTTGAAAGACAGACTTGTTGCCAACGATTTCATACAAACCTTTGGAGTTGATTATTTTGAGACCTCGCATGTTGCCAGAATGGGGTCGATACACACCATTATCTCTGTTGCTGCCAACAAAGCTTGGTCCATGTATCAACTTGATGTGAAGAATGCCTTTCTTTATGGTGATCTTGAGGAGGAGATCTACATGATGCAACCGCCGGGGTATGTAGTCGAGGGGGAGCACGTATATCGACTACGCAAGGCCATTTAGGGCCTGAAGCAGAGCCCAAGGGCATGGTTTGACATGCTCACTACGGAGATCAAAACGTTTGGTCTGCAGAGGACAACATTTGACTACTCTATCTTTGTTAGATGATGGTCTACTGGCACGATCATCCTTGTTGTCTATGTTGATGATATGGTTATCACAAGAGATGGTATAGATGGTATTCAGGAGATCAAGATCTTCCTCTAGAAGATCTTTGTCACGAAAGATCTTGGCCAACTTTGTTATTTTCTTGGCATTGAAGTAATACGTACAATAGAGGGGCTCCATCTTTCACAGAGAAAGTATTGCCTCAATATTTTTATTGAGGCAGGATTTCTTGGATGCAAGGCATCTGGCATCCCTGCAGAAGTGAGAAAATATTCAGCATCCAGCTTTTGAAGATGCAACACGATACAGAAACTTAGTGGGAAAATTACTCCCATCTGACTATTACTAAGCCAGATATATCATATGATGTGAGCAGAGCCAGTCAGCATATGGAGAAGCCTCTTTACAGTTACTGGCAGGATGTTCTTTTGATCCTTCGATACTTGAAGGAATCTCCTGGACATGGACTCTTCTACGGGATGAATGGGCACACTAATATCTCTGCCTATATAGATTCTGACTATGCTAGCTCTCCTGAGGACCGCCGATCCACTACAGGATATGCCATGTTTGTTGGGGATAACCTTGTCACTTGACGAAGCAAGAAGCAAACAGTGGTCTCCAGATTTAGTGCAGAAGCAGAATACAGGGCTATGGCTCAGGCCACATGTGAGATCACATGGCTTATTTCTTTCCTAACAGAACTTGGCATGTCAGTCGCCACTCCTGTACCCTTATACCTCGACAACAAGTCTGCCACGTATATCGCCACCAATCCAGTTTTCCATGAGCGGACAAAACATATTGAAGTTGATTGTCATTTTATTCGTGATGCAGTACGAGTAGGACGAATCAGCATTCCTCACATCTCCATTGAACTTCAACTTGCAGACATCCTCACAAAGGCTCTTCCGAGGAAGCGCCTTATGTACTTAGTATCCAAGTTGGGCATGATCTACAGATATGCTCCAACTTGAGGGGAGTGTTAGAATTATTATATTACAATTATGGTTGTAAACTTTCGGGTTCCGTAACCCTTAACCGTTAGGGTTCTGTAACCTTTAACCCTTCGGGTTCCGTAACCTCTCAGGAGTATTTATATATTTTCCTCCTTGTACTCTCTAGGATTTTCTCTCTATATAAAAGACCCTAGCCCTATGGAATGAATATCCTATCTGTCTCTCTTCTCCACTCTCCTGATCTTCACATCTGCGAATCTCACTCAAAATGAGAAATTCACCTCTGGTCTTTTAATTGCTGAAAGCTTCTTGTTGTTTGTATCCAGTTCATTGGCTGTTAACTTTAGATGGTGTGCCCAGACGATTCCTGTTTGCACTTCGCTATACTTGAACCTAATATTGGATAAAACTGAAGATTGTAAGAGTAATATCGATCAAAATTGGGTTTTCTTTCCCTTCCTTTCCTAGATTGAGGCGTTTTGACATTATAATATATAGGTGCATTTTTTATTTACAGATAGTGTGGTATACTGACAGCTAATGTTGGCGGTCTGCAATACAGATCAACCTTGAGTCTTTACCTTTGTCCTAATATGTTTGTGGAAATGAAGTCGAAGTCACCTAAAGTGCTTATATAGGTATCAAGTCTAGGTACTGCCCATGCGAGCACCGCCCTTGAGATGCTAGATGCTCAAGGCAAGTAAAATGTACTAAGCCTTCTCCCACTATAAGTAGGGTCGGCTACATGGATTCTTGCTCAAATCCATGTTGAAAGAGTCGACTATTTTTTACGCTGGCCGTCGACTACCTAATGCAACCCTTGCAAGAGTGGGATTTGAACCCTAGATGTTCAAGAAAAGTGCTGCAGCAAATGGGGTTTTTGAACAACCCCTATTTTTGCTTTAGGCGCTCATTACACTCGGGAGGCAAAAATGGGAGGCACACATATTGTAGGGCAACAGGGGGGAGCTTCTTCCTGGGTTGGTGGGTGGCGGGTCTGGGTCGATTCACCAGGGGTAGGGGGGTGAAGAGGGTGTTGCCTGGGTTGGTGGGCGGTGGGTCGGGGTGGGTGGGCGGGATGTCGGGGGTGATTCATCAGCGCGAGGGGGGGGGTCTTCTGTCCTGGGCTGGTGAGGGTGGGCGGAGGCCAGGGAGGTTGGGAGCCTGGGCTACCCAGGATCTGGGGGGTGATTGGGCTTCGATGGGGACTGCCTGGGGGGCTTCGACAGAGGTGCTGGGGAGGGGGTGTTGGGGGTTACCTTGGCTGGAGGAGGAGGTCGGCGTCGGTGGGGAGGAGGGGGTGGTCGACGGGGAGGAGGAGAGAAAGTGGTTGTCGAGGAGGAGTTGGGAGGTGGGAGTGTACTCATTTGTAAATAATAGAAATTAGATGGTAGAAAATGTAAAATATTTGACGGATACCGTCATAGTTAACAAGAAATTGGATGGAAGTTAACTCGGGGGTTATGGGTGTATGAGTTAAGACTATTGAGGGTTCTAGATGTAATTCACGATTACACGGGGTCATGATTGTAATTCCAGAATTAGTCAGGGTTATGTGTGTAACAATCCCTAAAATAAATTCAGGTTATTTATTTTTTATGCGTTTAGAACTACTAGAACCTTCTTTTGAAATTCGTCGACTCAAAGCCTTTTGGAGTCTTGTCGGGGATTTAGTAGCATATGACTGACAATCCATGTTTTCGTTCTTGCAAAGTGATATTGAAGTATGGATGCAAACGGTTACGAATATATCAATTTCCAATCCGCTACCATTAGGGATGCAAACGGATACGGATATATCCGTATCCGATCCGTCATCGTATCCGTTTTATACAGATTTTGACATCCTTATCCGTATCCGTTTTAAAATGGATACGGATATGGATATCGTTTTGATATCCGCAAACATCCGTATCCGTATATCCGTTTTTGTATATAAATAATTATATATTTATTTTTATTCCTATATAACATAATTACGTACCTCCTTTTACTATATTTATATAATTTTTATTGTTAGAGAATATTCTTTGTGATTATTTATTAAGAGAATATTATATAGAGAATATTCTATAGAATATTCTCCCTTGAGCACCTATATAAGGAGTCCCACACCCCCTGTACTCATAGAGAAATTCCAATAGAATATCCGCCCAGTTAAGGGCTTCTCCCGTGATTTCATCCCGCTCCTTAGGGAGTAGGGTTCCACGTAAATCTCTTTGTTCTTTATGATTATTATTCTTGTTTTATCGATTCCGCTTCCGCTTCTCAGATCTCAACATTTATGATACAAACACATTTAGTAAATTAATATCTTGTGTTTTTCATCCAATTCTTATATATTTAAGCTGATTCTATGGAGTATTTCTAACATTACTCATGTACGATCAGTATCTGTTTTACATCCGTATCCGTTTTTTAAGGATATGGTAAGATAGTTTTAATATTCGTCAATATCCTTATCCGCATCCGTATTCATATTAAAAAACGGATAAGGATACGGTGATACTTATATCCATATCCGTATCCGGTCGTTTGCATCCCTAGCTACCGTATCTATTTTATACAAATATTGAGATCCGTATCTTTATCCATTTTAAAATGGATATGGATATCGTTTTGATATCTGCAAACATCTGTTTTCGTATATAAATAGTCATAGAATTATTTTTAACGTAAAATGGGGTTGCCCCCATGGGGGGAGCTAACTTAGCTCCTCCCGCCCCATTTCACCCGCTTTTTTTATTTTTTCCCTATATTATGTCATTAAATTTTCGTGTGAAACAGAGACTCCTACGGCCTCCATCCAGACGGGGTCGTTTTTAGCAATTCTGTTAGCGTTAAAAAATGATTGTCTGGATGGAGGCCGTAGGAGTCTCTGTTTCGTACGAAATTTTAATGACATAATATAGGGATATAGTGATGAAATTCCATGTAAGATTTTTTCAAAAAAATAAAAAATAAAAAAATCAGGCAAAATTGCGCGGGGAGAGCCGAGTTAGCTCCCCCCAAAGGACAGCCCCACTGAACTCTTATTTTTTTAACCCAATAAAACATAATTCTATACCTTCTTTTATCATATTTGTATAATTTTTATGATACAAATTCATTTAGTAAATTTATATCATGTCTTTTCCATCTAATTTGTATATATTTAACTCGATTCTATAGTGTTTCTAACACATTACTCGTATGCGATCATTATTTGTTTTACATCCATATCCGTTTTAAGGATATTGTAGGCTAGTTTTAATCTCCGTATCCGCATCCAATATTCGTATTCAAAAACGAATAAAGATACGGTAATACCTATTTCCGTCCGTTTGCATCCCTATATCTAAGTAAGCATTTATAACATCAATGCTTTGATGCATTGAAGCTTCTTTGAAGATATTTGTTGTTCTTAACAATTTACCTACAGCTATATTCCCTATCGGCCATTAAATTATGGAAAAATTCACAGCATGGCAACAGCTAGGGTTAGTTCCATAATTTCATGTTGCATGTGCAGGCGGTTTCATTAAGCTCAAGAAAGGCAACTGGAGGTTCCCCGGATGGAATTGCGGCATTTCTTCAGCTTCCACATTTCGGTGAAACTACAGTGAAGAAGATGGCCAGAAAGGTTAGTCATTTTCTTCTCGCTCATCTAAGTGCTTACCGAGTTTCTTGCAGTCTGTGTGTGGTTCCTTTTACAAGTTGAAAATCCCATCCTTCTAGGGATGCCACTATGTTTTGCCCTGTCGATAACATTTGAACCGATGTTGTGGAGGGGTCCTATCGAACTGCTTATCCAGTGTGGTGAGACCGCGAGCGTAGTTGATTACAGGTTTTGAAAACAACAGGTCCTTGAGTAAAAAATACTTAGAGTGCGTTTGGTACGTGGGTTAGAGCGGGTTAAACTGGTAGAGGGTAACTCGTTTTTGTGTTTTTGTGTAAAGAATACAAGCGGCTCAACGCAACAACCACTCGGGACAGAGGTTTTACAAAGAAAATGTGCAGTGCTATACAAGGAGGCTGGTGGACGAGTGGTTGTTGCGTTGAGCCGCTTGTATTTTTTTTGTTTTTTGGATGGTAATCGATACTTTGTAACCCATCTACTGGTTTGTTATAAATTTATTTTGATGGGGCGGGCACCTCCGAGTGCTTCCCCCTACCTTGCAGTTTTCAATAAAAAATGATTGTATTGAAGTTTGAAAAAGTGAATAGTTATTGTGATGTGATTGTATTGAAGTTTGAAAAAGTGAGTAGAAGTGGAGTAGTTTATAATTTTTATATGATATGATATTATAATATATTATTTTTTGATGGAATTGATGATGGAGAATTGTTTTATTTAATTTTTTAAAAAAGAAATAAAGTGAGGCCCACATGGAGAGAGAATGAGTGGGTTAAGGGGGTAAAGGGCCCTTTGAGAAAATTCGAAATTCATTTAAAAGCTTAAGTTTTACGAAGGACCAAAATAATGAAAAATACGAGGAACATAATTGCTGTCAAAACAAATTGGTTGATCCAAGATTTATATTTCATCTATCTTTTTTTCTGTTTTGTTTCATCTCTCGGAATGTCCAGGATGGTTATAAGCTTTCAGTTAATGGAATTCCTAATCTCTTGTTTCTTGCAGAAAGTCCGCACTTTCGAGGAGCTAAGGGATATGGCAGCCCGAGAGCGAGTTGAACTTCTAACTCAGGTGGTGGGACTTTCCTCAGGTGAAGCGAACGATGTCGAGGTTGTTCTTGAGATGATGCCTACCATCTCTCTTGATATCTCATGCGAGACAGAGGGTGAAGAAGGCATCCAAGAGGGTGATGTCGTGACAATGCACGCTTGGGTCTCCCTAAAGCGAGGAAATAGCTCGACAGCTGCCCTTCCGCACTGCCCGTATTATCCATTCCACAAAGAGGAAAATTACTGGTTGTTGCTTGCAGATCCAGTATCCAACGTTGTCTGGGTCTCGCAGAAGGTGAGTTTCAACGACGAGGCTGCGGCCATCGCTGCTGCGTTGAAGGCCGTCCGAGAAACTAAAGAGAGTCTGGGCTGCAGCTTGAAGGACATTAACGCGGCAGTCAAGGAAACCATCGATAAAGTAAAGAGCGGGTCGAGGTTGGTGATCAGCAAATTCCTCGCACCTGCAGAAGGGAACTACAACCTCTGTGCCTACTGCCTTTGTGATACTTGGATAGGCTGCGACACGAAGACAAATTTGAAGTTGAAGGTCGCAAAGCACAGCCGGGGCGGAAGGAGGGGTCATGGGCGCGAAGAACGACCAGCTGGTGGGGGTGAGGTGGTGGCTGCAGAAGATGCTGATGCCGAGGATGAGGATTATGAAAGTGAATATAGTGATGATGAAGAGGAGGAAGAAGATGGTGACAACAATGCCAACGATGAGGAAGAAAGTAATGTCGTGAATGGCGAAGCTGAATCGAGCAGTGAAGGTTCGGAAAGCGACGGGAATTGAATAGGTGATTTTCTGCGTCGTTTGAGTTGAACTAGTTAGATTCAGCTGCTGATTAGCGGTTCTCGAGGGCGACAACGTATTCAAAAAAAATTTCTCCTCCATAAGTTAAAAACGTTGATTAAGAATATGATGCAAACAGATGTAGGTTATTCGTAGCCCGTTTCGAGTAGTAGTTGATAATAATCTCAAGTGTGCTTTTACATGCATGTTATGATTCATCTACGCGTTCGATATTTGATTATCAACTAAATTTTAACAAATCGAATCTGAGCGATTTAAGGAGAATGTGAGTTTTTTCAGTCCTGGTTACAAGGAACTCAGCAAGAAAGTCATTAACTCACAATGTGAGTTTTTTCAGTCCTGGTTACAAGGAACTCAGCAAGAAAGTCATTAACTCACTGCTAATAAAGATTGTTCAATTAGGCATCACATAATACTTTCTTTGATTGTGAACAAGTATCCCGAAAGTTGTGGTTTTGTGGAGAAATGTAGTAAAATACACTATATTTCCCATTATTTGCCACAAATGTTTTTATATCCAATGGATTAGTAGTTGAGGTATTGTTCTATCCTATGTACAACACTTATGCAAGGTTTTTGAAACCATGAAGAAACACAAGTAGGAATGAAGAGATCTTACCAAAATATTGAGGCCTGCGCAAGGATGTAAACAAGCCGAATCTGAGTGAACAAACCCATGTTCGATTCGGTTCGTTTAGCATACTTTTAGGCTCGGGTTCGGCTCAGCTTGAGAAAATGAAATGTAATCAGATTCGGCTTAGGTAATGTTCGTAAAGTTTTGGTTCGGCTTGTTAAAGATTCATTTAAGAATAGGGCAACGTCGTAGCTTGCTGGGGAGGGTTTTGTGGGGGTTTTGGGAATAAAGAATAGAGACTTAGGGAGTGGATGACTAGATGAGTTCGGGGAAATAAGGCAATAACCTTTATGTTATGATGGAATATCTTTTTTTATTATATATACAAAATATGTATGTGTGTGTATATACTTTTATGTATGTGTGTGTGTATATAATCGAACTTTTATTTAACTGAACCTAATCAAACCTATGTTTATGAGGTTCTGTTCGTTTATTTAATCGAGCCCAAATTCGTGTTCAGGTTTGGTTCCTTTATTTTCAAATCGAATTTTGAATTGGACTCTTAGCAAGCTGAATCTGAGCGAATGTCGAACTTGAGAGTTTTTTGACAACCCTAGGCATGCGACATCAATAGCCTTAAACCTCTTGTACAATGTAAAAAAAAGTTATAACAACTATAATATCATAAATGATCATGAATACAAATATGAATGATGCAAAATTCGATCTTCTAGTGGAACATCAAAGTCAGATTCACTCCTCGAAAAGCTCCATGCAATATACTCTAACATAGTCTCAAATCGGAAACTCACGAAGTGTAAGATTGGGTTATAAGTGTTGGGTATTACTACTTGACAATTTAAACTTAAGTATGTTGGGCGATTGTCAAATACTCCAATTGGGTCCAAGCCCAACAAGTTGTTTGAGCTACAAATCCGCAATAACATGCCAGGTCTAGGGCTTGGGACATTACACCCCATTCCTGTGTTCTTCGTAGCATTTACCCCCCCCCCCCCCCCCCCCCCCCCCGTCCTTCCTCATATATCTCCCCCTAAACTCGACCTCTCACTTATCGGTTCCATGTGTTCATCGGCAACTCTAGCATGTTCTTGCTCCTGCTCACATCATCCTCTATCGATTCCTTGTGTTAGTCGACAACTCCGGCATGCTTAGCAGATGTCGATTCCATGTTCTCGTCGCCATCAACATCGGCCTCGGTTGGTTCCATGTGCTCGTCAATAACTCTAGCATGCTTATCAGAGGGCCAGTTCCATGCTCTCGTCAACAACTCCCGCATTCAGATTGTAAGGACTAAAATTAAATCGAAACTTGTTTCCATCGTGAAGTAGATGAGATTTTATGTAGTCAATTTAAATTATCTATCACAATGGATCAAAATGATATGTCGACTACTACTCATGCATGTTCTCTTTTTAGGCAGCATCCGATGGTCTAACTCTCTAATTTATAAAGAAATGTATTGCAATGTGGAGTAATATACATAACTCTGATCTTACCATTTTTGTTTACGAGATAAATCTATCCACGAATCATCACACCACAAATCAATGCAAATATGAATATATCCGCATCCGATCTGCTATCGTATTCGTTTTATATGTATTTTGATATTCATATTCATTTTAAAGTAGATGTGGAGATGGATATCACTTTCACATTTGCTAATATTCACATTCTTATTCATGTATTTGTTTTAGTACATAGATATAGTCATAGATTTATTAATAAATGGGCATGACAATATTTTATGATTGCATTCACCATTGGTGATGTAATTGTTATGAAACTAATATACTTGATACATCTATTTTATGTGCAAACCATTCTACACATGTAAATTTTAGTTAATTTATTAAATATTTTTATTATTACTTGTATTCGTTTTATATTCATATTTATTTTTTACGTATATGATAACATATTTTTCCATATCTGCCAATATCCATATCAGTATTTTAAAGTAAACAAGGATGCATTATAACTATATTCATATTCGTATCCGACCATTTTCATTTCCTGCACAGAAATAGTGGCATAATATGGAGATAAATCCAAATATCATCCCATGTATTTGTGGGAATAGATATTTAAATTCACTAACTTGGGACCATTCCCAATTCCACGAGAGAAAAGATTATGATGCAAAGAGCCTATCCAACCTAAGTCTATCCCAAGTATCGACTAATGTAAGATAGCTACATATCAAGCAATTCACATCACTACATTAGCCGCAAGCAATTACAACTCATTTGTGTGTATACATATAAAACGGGGCTGCCCCATGGATGAGCTAAGTTGGCTTCCCTATCTTATTTTCATAATTTTTATTTTTTTGAAAAATATTTCAGTAGATATTCATCACTATATTCCTATATTATGTCGTTTAGGTTTCATGTAAAACAGATACTCCTACAGCCTCCATCCAGACATGGTCGATTTCAACAATTATGTGATTTTTTTAAAAAGATTGTCTTGATGGAGGTCGTAGGAATCTATGTTTCGCACAGAACTTGAGTGACATAATATATGAATATAGTGGTGAAAATCCATAGAAGAACTTTTCAAAAAAAAGAAAAAAAATAGGGGAAATGGGACAGGGGGAGCCAAGTTAGCTCCCTCAAGGGGACACGCACGCGCACACACACGCACACACGCACGCGCGCACACACATATAGGGTGAGGGGGCGATCCTGTGAGATGGGGCTTGGTAATCTCAACCACCCATTTTACCACCATTAACGGCACAAAATTTTGGAGGATTTAAATCACTATATCATCATGGTGTCATTTCAAATTCAACTTAACTCTAAACTTCTATCTCCTCCATCAAAACTGTCAAATTTGAACGGTTTAAGAATCGCTGAAATTGACCCCTCCTGATGGACATGTTTTCGAGACACATATTTCACTCATTATTTTATCTGAATCCCCTCACCTTTTATGTCGTTAATGATGGTAAAATGAGTGGGTGAGATTACCCATCTCACCATCGCACAAATGCCCCATTTCACAGTATCGCCTATATATGCATGTGTGTGTACACATATAAGTATACATGCATGCATACATGTATGCGTAAACATATACTTGCACGTATATATATACGTATTACATGCACATAGACATATATACGTGGATATATGCATCCTGACATTTACTTATGACCGGACCAACTACGTCTGATGGTTATGAGAAAGCTGCACTTTTTCTTGAAAATAAAGGCAATTATGAAGATAAGTATGCCACCTAGGATGAAAACAATGGCATAAGTGGTGTCGTTCCTCATATTGCACGTCAACACCACATTGTAACATCTCTGTCTTCTTCTCGTAAGTGGTGTCATTTCTGCAGAGAAAGATAGAGAAGTTGCATGTGTAATCTTGACCACAACAAAGCTGCGATACTTTCTTATGACCTTAAGTTTCCAACACGTCCACTACTTTTTCTTATCACTCATAGTAGTAGTTTAAAATCCAATTGATCGTCGATGATTGATGGTCGATGATGATTATTGATTCTGTACCAAATTCAACTGTAGTCAACTTAACTAGCTATAACCAATCTCAACTCTGTCCAACTCAATTGCAACCAACTCAACCATAACCAGCTCAACTGTAACACATCGTCAATTATGTTGGCGGAACAATAACCAATACTCAATCACTGAAGAAGTCTCCTAAGAGATCCTTCCGTCTCGCCCTCTAGGTAGAAGTGTGCTCTAGTAGAAGGATAGGTTTACTTTAAAACTAAGCCATAGAGATGGGTGAGAGAGACTCTCTGGATTGAGTCACTTTAGATGGACCTGACCGATACGAGTAAATGAGCTTGTAAGAAAAATTAAAACAAAGGGTCTCCAGACTAGGTACCCTAAAATAGAGGGTCAGCGGAACTGGTCAAAAGTCGAGATCCTAACGAAGCGTAAAAACACTACGAGCTCATGTAAAAATCATAAAAAGGACCGGGGTCCTAGACTCGTGCACTTAGGAGCCTCATATCCTCCGCCCAACTGAGGGTCACCGCACCCTCGCATGGTCAAGTGTAAAAGTCACCATTACCGGCACTCATAATTATAAGTCAACATTGATTCACCATTTTCATCTTTACTCTCTTGACTACACAACTCTCTCTCTCTCTCTTAATCTTTTCTGTAGTTGATTGTACAAATCCATATCTTTCAGTCAATGATTTAGCGAACTGGCAATATAGGAAGACGTGGA
The DNA here is from genome assembly GCA_037367405.1 of Ottelia alismoides. Taxonomy (NCBI): domain Eukaryota; kingdom Viridiplantae; phylum Streptophyta; class Magnoliopsida; order Alismatales; family Hydrocharitaceae; genus Ottelia; species Ottelia alismoides. Next base: position 792,432 of record JAZKJV010006278.1, read on the forward strand.
ATCACAACAACAACAACAACAACAAAGCCTTTTCCCACAATTAAGTAGGGTCGGCTACATGTATTCTTCGCCTCCATTCAGATCTATCTTGGGCCAATCCCGGGCGTATATCCACAAAACTAAGATCCCTCCGTATGGTCTCTTTCCAACACTTCTTGGGCCGTCCTCACCCTCTCTTAGCTGGCTCAACTTCCCAACACTCGCATCTCCTAACTGGTGCATCAGCTGATCTTCTTTGCAAATGTCCAAACTATCTTAAGCAGTTTTCTCGCATCTTATCCTCGATCGGAGCTACACCAACTTTTTTCTGATTACATCATTCTGAATCCGATCTTTACGTGTGTGTCCACACATACACCTTAGCATTTTCATTTCTGCTACATTCATTCTCTACACATGTCTATGGTTCACAGGCCAACATTCAGATCCATAAAGCATAGCAGGTCTCATAGCTGCTTTGTAAAACTTTCCTTTAACCTTTAAATGAATTTTCTTATCACAGAAACAGCAGAGGCTCCTATCCACTTTAACCATACTGCATTTATTTTATTAGTAACATCTCCATCAATTTCCCCATCATGTTGCAGAATAGATCCGAGATATCTAAAGGAATCTCTCTTTTGAATGTTATCGTCACCAATCTTCACCTCGATTCCTTCACCATTGCTTCCATCAAAGGCGCACTCTAACTCATATCTCTAGACCATTACTTATACGAAACCCTTTAGTCTCCAACTCATGTCTCTAGACCTCCAGCTTCTCATTTACTCCATTTCTATTCTCGTTAATTAACACAATATCACCAGCAAATAACATACACCAAGGTAACTCATCCTGAATGTGACTGGTCGACTCGTACATGATCAAAGTAAAAAGAAATAGATTCAAAGCAGAACCTTGATGTAAATCAATGTTGATGTCAAAATATCCAGTCTTCCCAGACGGGGTCCTTACACAAGATAAAGCCCTATCATACATGTCCTTTATGAGGTTAATGTATAGGACATGTATTTGTCTCTTCTCCAACACTCTCCACAATATCTCTTGTGGGACAGAATCATAAGCCTTCTCCAAATCAATAACGATCATGTGGAGATTCTTCCTTTTAGCTCTATAAATCTCCATTGTTCTCCTCAGCAAATGGATGGCTTCAGTCGTTGAGCAACCTGGCATGAATCCGAGTTGGTTTTCTTTTACATTGGAAATTTACCTCAACCTTCTTTCGATCACACGTTCCCAAATTTTTATAATGTGACTCATCAGCTTGATACCTCTATAATTTGAACAATTTTGAATGTCTCCTTTATTCTTATAAAGAGGCACCACGATACTCCTCCAATCTTCGGGCATTTTCTTGCTTCGCCAAATAACATTGAATAGATTCGTAAGACAAGTCAAACCACGCTCACCTAAAACTCTCCATACTTCTACAGGAAGACTTGTGGAATCATTTGTATAATTTTCAAATTGACCCAAGGTTTCCATGTTACACCCAATCTAATATAAAAGTCAATAAAAACCCATGTACAAGATCCTATCCCTCATTTTCAACAATCAAAATGACAAAATGCATAGACCCTAAAAATGAAAATGGCAAAATGCATAAAAACCTGCAAAATACACCTTTAAGTTACACATTGAAAGGATACGAGCATCACACACAACACAAAAAAGGAAAATTTCGACCTCGTTCCTTTGTAATTAGACCTCAAATCCTGGATAGACCGTGCGAAAGAAGATTTGACCTAATTCTTCCACCATCTTCAAAACAAACTAGATGTACTAAAAATCTATTTCTATAATTTTACCATAAGATGCCAAGGATTATTTAAGATATCCATCTAGTAAATCCCTCAAGAAATATAATATGTGTTACATTAAGTTCAGTTAAAAGAAAAAAAACTAAATTCCATTCAAATATATCATGTAGAAAGTACATTATAATCTCAAATAAAATTGATGAAATAGAGTAAAATGCAAATATAGACTATCATTATAATAAAAAATAATACAATTCTATATGGCATAATAAGATTTGTTGCTGTTTCTAGTTGTCAAAAACTAGTTGTAGCAACACCAACCTCAACTATATCTAAACCATATCTTCTAAAATTGATAATCTCCATGACATGACTGATGTATCGATAATTTTAAATCAAAAAATAAAAGATCCCAAAATTTGATAATTAAAACATTCCAGTCAACTAAATAAGAGAGAACTTGCTACACAACATTTTTCCTTTATGTAACCAAGGCTAGTAACATTCAAGTCAAGTACCATCATCAGTCCATTGAATAATATCAAGTCCACAAATACAAGCAATATACCTCAATAAGAATAAGATAACAACTTAAACCCACATCAAATCAAGGAGATACCATAGCCGCCAAGAGAGCCCAAATCCACCTAAATTGATGTAGAAAATAAAGATAGTGATCAAAATGTATTAACTTCCTTCATTATCAATTTTAAGTAATTTTGTTTATTCTAGATTTGAGCTACTTGTTAGACCCCCAATTCCTAATTTTATCTCTAGAATTCATATTCTTAGGCTAATTGATATTTGGAAGGGTTATCAATTAGGGAATCAAAATGGGTATAATGCATATGCATGTTGGTAGTAGGAGACGAAATTTTTATACATGCGTGGTAGCAAGAGGAGGAGATTGTACCAAAAAATCTCAATTTTGGGGATTAATCTTGCATGTAGATCCAGTTGGATTTGGAGCAGCAAAAAGGTTCAAATGGAGCAACAAAAGTTGTTATTGCAGCAATCCCCAGATGCTCCAGCTGTTGTAATTAGCAGAACAACTGCAAATGGCTCCTAGCAGTCCTTGATTAGGGCATCATATCAAGGTTTTAAAAACCAAATCGAACCGATCGCTTGAATCGGTTAAACCAAGAATCAGAAGAAAAACGGTCCAACCATCCGATTTTTATTTAGAAAATAAAAACCAGTCAAAACCCGGTTGGACCGCTTAAACCCGGTTGAATCAATTGAACCAAATCATCAATTCAACCATCTATTTTTTTGAAAAAAATAATTTTCAATAAACTATACAAAATCTTTCAGAAATATTCATAATCTAATCTCTAACCCATATTATAATACCCATTTATCTCTTCTCCTTCACATGTGCCAATGACTCATCATCGCTTGTCCATTTATTCCATATGAACATTGCCTATCTCTTCCCACATTGTGTATGAGGTTGTCCGCTTATAACAATAACGGACAAAGAAGACGTTGTCATAGCCATACTGTGAGAAGTAACAAATTAACAACACTTATCATTTGTTTTAAAATTTCATCACATATATGTATGTATGTATGTATATAAATTTTATGAAATATTGTTATTATGCACTTTCGAGTTTTTTAAGAACATGTATACCCTTAACTTTTAAGTAATTTCACTTGTGCTCCTATATTTTCTTAAAAAAATTGCATTATCATCCTTATATTGGTATAAGATGGGAGCACAAATGTACTAATAAAAGGTCACTACTATTGATTTTGTAAAAATATGAGACACATGCAATTATATTGAAAATAGGGGTATAAGTGTTATTGGAAAAACTTGGAAGGATAAAAGTAAACAAATTCTTGAAAAGATATGATGTAACATTTTTCATATTTATGTGTATGAGATACCGGTCTAACTCAGTTCGACCCAGTTGAACCGCACAACCAAACCAACAATACAATGGTTCGGTCTTTTCCGATTTCTATGAACTGCTGATGTCATCGCTGGTTTGATTGGTCGGTCTCATTGGTCCGACCATAAAAAACCAAAAACCGATACATGCCTGGTTTGATGTCCGTTTCTGTTTTTGAATCCTTGCATCATATGTATCTGTTGAAGAAAGCAGTAGCAATGATTGCTTGATGGCCTTCAACAGCTTCTAGGCCGTCGATCAGTAGCTTTGAAGGTCTACAACAACCCTTGAAGGAAGGGAAAGAGGGCTTCCTTTGTTGGAGAGATTAGAGAGAAAATGGGGGGAGACTTTGGGGAAAAACGTGGGAAATGAGAGGGGAAGATGTACGGCTGGAAATATCTATATCTATATCTACATACCTTAGTTAAAGTTGGGTTTTCTGCTCAGATGATGACATGTGGTCTCTTCTGAGCTCTTCTCCACGTGCCCTCTCTTTCTCCCTTCCCCGCACACCATATCTTTACCCTCTCATGCTCTCTCTCCCAGAATATCCCCTCTCTCTACCATGTATCATCGGTACTCCCTCCCTTCCTTCATTATTTCCCGTTCAAAAATTGTCCTCCTCTCTTTCCAATCGTTTTCCCTCTATTTTCTTGATTTCTCTCTCACACATCTCTTCTATCAAGAAACTTTTCTCCAGTTATGTCAACTCATACATCTCTCTCTCTCTCAAATATTTTTACATCACCACCCTCATTTCCAATAATTTTATTTATTACATTTACTTTTTTTAAAACCAATTGCATTGGCCAATTACCATATAAAGTATATTTACTAATATTAAAATAAATATTTTAATCCCACAGCCTAACAAGCATTAGGAAGAAAAATCATAATTTTAAATGCTATGTAAATACATCAAGATAAATTAATTAAAGAATACGAAATGTCAACTGAATGTCAAATTTTAAATGTCAAAAATACTAATCAATGTTTGAGTACAATCTTCACAACCATACTCTCCACGGATTCCCGGTGGGATCTCATCTTTCCATTCCTCATCCTATGTGGTCTGTCGCTTCACTTTGACATGTCATGGTGCAACTTCCATGCAATATTTAACTTTAGCTAACTCCAGTTCCGATTGCGATAACCTTTCTGATCAGTCCGATGCAACCTCCTTATCAAGTGAGCTTCTTCGACAATCGTTGAGAGATACGCCGAAAGTCGGCTCATCATCGACTTCATAGATTTGAAGATATTCTAATTCAATCTTCATTGTGTTACATTTTAATTTTAGAAATGTGCAATTTGATGTAACTGATAATGCAATAGATCCAATTAATAATAGCATACTTCCTAAGCTCTCAATCTAATGCATTATTATTTGTTGTTGTCTCCGTGCTCTTCATAGATTTGATGTCAATTTTTTAAATTTATCTGAGCTTAGATACATATGTAATGTTGTTGACATGGACGTTCGAACTGTCCTGCAACTGAGAGTCTGAATCTCCCCTATCTAAGCTTCCATGTGAACTCGATCGGCACAGACTTCTCGCTTGGAGCTAACTTCTCATACAAATGCCAAAACACCAACTATTTCCATAGCAGTGTCAACTCAATCTATTTGAAGGTCTATACGCCGAAGTTTGTGTACTTGAAATCAAGGTCCTTCGCCTCTTTTTATGCACCCCATTTTTATGTGTGAAATTTTCTAAATATGTATATCATATAGTTGTACTTTATACAAGCATTATTAATAAAACAACTATCTTATATCATCAATTTTTTTCACAAATATGCAAGATATATGATGCAAGTGATTATTATAGCAATTAGCATTTCATAGTAAATAATTCAATTGATAACATTACATTTTAAAATATGCTATAATTTTCCAAAAAAATAAATGAATGGTAATAGAGTCAAAAAATTAAATAACTTACAATGGTTCAAAGCAATATAAATTACAAAGTATAATTTAGATAAATGTTTTCTTGACATATATTATTTTCAATATTGTAGATGCAAACTTATTAATGCATTTAAATAAATATTTAAAAAATAAAAGATTCTAAAGATGGAAATTAAAACATCTAGAGGAATTTCTTTTCGAAACAAATGTAACAAAAATTTATAATATGTTTTAAATTTTGTTGAGGTACAAATAATTCATATGATTGATAACATGTAGCAATGATATTTTGTCCAACTATATACATCTAAAGATAAAAGATGAAAATTAGATCCAACTAACTGTAGTTCTCATATTAAATTATTTTAAATGTATTTGTTATATTCACTTTCAAATTAATTATTATAAGACTAATATATAAATTTATATGTAGAAATTGATACACAAGAAATCCTTGGGTTTCCTTATTAGAGAAAAATGATGAGTTTTTAACAACTTTGTCCTATATATTTTAAATCCTTTAAATGCTTATTATCTTATATTTAAACATTTTTGAAAACAAAAAAAGTTTATGGAGGGCTAAAATATATACTTATATTAAAGCTAAATTTTTACCCAGCTCTAGACACGTGTCTACCATGTCATTCCTCCATTCTCACCTTTTCTCATGCCTTTTCCCTCTACTCCTTAGATCACAGATGTTATTGTCTTGCAGTAGCGGTGTGGGAACAATATTCATGCATTCTTCCACCTGTCACTCTCATCGTTACCCACAACACCTCTTATCTCTCTCTCTCTCTCTCGTCGAGAGGAGCTATGCATATCCCCCGTCGAGAACCTTCTCCCACCTCCTATGCACCTCTTTGCTTTCTCAGCCTTAAAGGTCTTTCCCTACAATAACATTGGCATCTTCGTCTATCGTCCATCTTAAACCTCCGCTTCCCATCGCATCTTGAGGAAGGAGGATGATAGAGATAAAGTTCAAGATTCTATTTTGTGGGTAATCGGAAGGAGAGAGTTGTGTGCTACTCTTTATGCTTCCATCCACCGTCAACCAACGACGTTGGAGGACTTGTCCACGAGAGTGACCTCGATGGGGTAGTTTGTGAGAAAGGAGGAGGTTTGCGGTGGCAACGGGAGAGAGGAAGAAGGATGTGCGTAGCATGATGGTACGTTTGCTGGAGACTACAACACACTTCATTGTTGCCACAACGAAGGTCAAGAGCTTAAATTGGCAGCGGTGGGAAGCCTATTTTCACTATCCATATGGCATGCTATGGATAGTAAAGAAATTATGATAGTCTGCCTTGCTAGAGATAGAAGTATAAATAACGTACTTTCTCGATATTTTTGTCCCACTCTTACTAGCTTCCTGATATCTTGGCCCGTCACATTCAGGACATCGTTGTAAATGTTGGCGTTCACCGTAATATAAAATATGGTGATTTATGCAAGAATCTATTTTAACTTTCGCTAAACCCATCTTTTGCATCATCTTTTTCGTTTTGTAATAATTATCAGGTAATTATGCATCTTCTGGTAATATTTTCTTGATAATCCTAAGCATTGCAGCAAAATTACGATCGATCATATTATACTCCATCTTCATTGATAGAAGGTCCGAAACCGCAGAGAGTTTTGAATATGTCTTGCAACCCAACCACAATGGCTCTTCTGCTTTTTTCAACATCTCGTAGAATTTTGCGGACTCTCCATATGGTTCCTCATTATCTAAAAAAGTAACATTAAAATCTGGACCCGCAACGTTCTTAACCATATCTACAAAAGGATTACTATTGTCCGCTTCTTCCGCATCATTCATCCTGTCCTCGTAATCCTCACCATGCCTCCACCAAATCTGATATCCTTCCATGAAACCCATTTTATAAAGATGTAACTGAGTTTCATCCTTGGATCTCTTCCTCATTAAACGACATTTTTTACACGGACACAAGAAAGTTCCATCTGAATCCACGACACGGGAACCTTGTGCTTAAGCAAATTGTATAAATTCCTGAACACCTCTTTGAAAGGTATCTGCTACACGTCCATCTACTACACGATTGTACATCCACTCTCTATTAGTCATTGATAAACCTGAATGAAACAATTTATAATATCAAATCCAGGAAAATATGTGAGGAATACCTAAACCTAACCCATTATTGAGATAAAAGATGAGAAGAGAAGTGTCTTAATTATGTTATCACTTGAGCCCGACCATAAGGATTCAATCTTACTAAAAGATGATCATTGTCACAAGCTTGTTTATTTCTTATGAAAATTTGGCAGCATAACCCTACACCTCTCTCGTATACCTCATAAATCAATCGCAATCAACTTTCAAAATAATCATATTAGTTATTATTTCGATAGTAAAGTGTGATTGATATGGTATACCGAAGAGGAAGGGGTTATGAACCGAATTTCCATCAGAAATAAAGAGCTTGTTACAATGATCACCTTTTAGTAAGTTTGAATCCTTACGGACCCCCTTAGTCTGGGATCTCTGAACTAAGGAAAGCTAACATAAATGTAATACTTTAAGATTGCTTTACGTCATATATTTGTACGTGCTACAAATGGAACTATAAAATAATCGTAAAATATTTATTCATTTATGTTAGCCGGGCAATTACGTAAATTTGGTTGGTTAACGATGGGGATAGGGATAAGTGTGATCCTAATGTAGTGCCTAATAGAGTGGATTGGCTCAATAATATTAAATGGATACCTGCAAAAAAACCGAATTTTAAACCTGCAAACATCAAAATCCACGACCATTGGTCTGGGATAAACATCCCAAAGTGAGTCCAATAGTGTTGTGAAGCAATAAAAAATATAACATAGTTAGAGGTGATCAAATCCTCTAATGTGTTGCGCACGCCTCCCATTGTGCAGGGCCCACACACCATCTGGTGTGGAGGGACGCATCGTGTGTGAATGATTTTCTGCGATTTTATAATAATTAATGGTTAGTGTTTTAGACTTATCATCAACCTAACTATAAGTTAATATGATATACTTAATCACATTAACTAGAATTTAATGTGATAATAAAATATCACAGAAGAAATATTTTTGTTTATAGTTATTATCACGCACCAACGATTTTAACTTTAATAAATGTCTAATTTGACATCCATTATATAGTTCTTATTCTCAAAGGCTTTGTATCTCTCATCACCTCTTTCAATAAACCTAATGTTATGAAACTAATGTTATGGCACTTCTCTATATAAACATTCCCTAGTGTTATTAAACTAGTCTTATGGCACTTCTCAATGAACCTAATGTTATGAACCTAGTGTTATGAAACTAATGTATCTCTCATCCCATCTATATCAACATTCACCTACATCACTATTTAAGCATTTTACTTGTTGTGTCATTTAATCAGACACTTGACATGCCTATAATATTTCATCTATATTAGACAAATATTTACTTAAATCTAACAACAACTACATATTAAACAACTATACGAAGCATAAGCAATAAGATTAACAACTAATGACATTGAATTTAAGAACAAAACAATCAACAACATCAAAACCCTAAACTTCTAAAACAAGTATGAAATCGAATGAAATACGCAAAAAAGAGAGAAAGGATGATAAGATATACCTAAAGAGGGGGGTGTGTGTGTGTGATTGAATAGCCAAACGGAAGTCCCTCGATGCGGTAATGGCTGAGCACTTCTCGCCGGAGGGGATGAATGAAAGGGGAAGTCGCGCAAGAATGAGGAAATGGGGGCGCCCGACGTTCTATTTACGGGCGCGGGCGAGCACACTTATGTGCTCGCCCAGTGCTCTTTAGGTGCTCGCCCAGAAAATTGACATGTGCCCGTTCCACCGTGCCTTGAATTTCAAATTGGCGAGCACAACGGGGCGAGCACTTGTGCTATTCAAGTGCTCGCCCATTTAGGAAAACATAACCGCGCCTCCAGATTCAAAAGGACGATCAGGCTGGCGAGCACATGTGCAACCTAAGTGCTCGCTAGGCTGTAAGCGAGCACATGTGCTTGCCCAGTTCACCCCATCGTGTGCACGCCAATCGTGCTTTTTTTGTAGTATATAAATGTCATTTTAACATCTCCCCATGTCTTCCATGTTTGCCTCCCACGTTATCTTGCCACCATTCTCTCTCTCTCTCTCTCTATATATATATATATATATATATATCCACACAAGATCTCTCTCATCCCTCCCTTTCTGTCATTCTAAATATAGTATATGCATATTGTGGAGTTTTTTGTGACATATTCCTGCCATATATCGATATTACATGCGTTCAATTATAATTTATACTTAATTATAATTATATCCATATTAACTAAATTAATAAATAACTATAAATGCTGTATTAAATAAAATATGTTAATAAACAATAAATAAAATACCTATAAATACATATTACTACACAATATAGTATGTTGAAATAGTTATGAGAATTAAGTGCATTTCCTTTTTAAATAAATAAAAAATGAAAATTATATATTAACATTTAAAATCCATAAAAAATAAAAATAAATCCATAACAAATTCCATATAAACATCAATTATTTATTTAGTAATTCTTAAATATATACATATATAAGCTTTTTAATTTATCGATGGTTGCATACTACAATATACGTAAAATGCTTTATGTTAGAACCCTCAATTAATAGTTTTTTTTATTAAAGTTGCTACTTTTGGATCTTGATTATTTTATTCCAAAGATATTTTATTCTCTTATCTTTTTTTAAAGTCTTCTTTATTATTTTAATCTTTTGATGATTTATTATTTAAGAAAAAATATTGTTAAGGTCTTTTTAAATATCCAATTATTCATTTGATATTTGAATTCATGTTTTACTCACTAATTAATTATTTAGAATTTTTAACATTTGTTTAGTTATTTTATATCGATGTACCAATATTTGAAAAATGTATATTATATTTTCTATCTACAACTACTATTTTTGAAAACATAAGATGTAAGTATTCAAAAAACAACTTTTCATACCCTTCATCTATAATGTAAATTAAAGTTGATAATTACTTCATAGATACATTGTAACAACAATATAATTAATTGAGAATGTTAAATAATATTGGATATTTAATCAAACCATGTATTTTTTTATACTTGAAGTATAGATGCTACAATATATCATAAAAATTGAACTCAAGCACTATCACTATATATGTATATATGTGGGTGTATGTGTCTGCATGTTTATGTATGAAATATTACAATTAAAGATAAGTTGAGGAAGTGAGATCACGACCCTACGAGAGGACCTCCCGATGGTCACCTCGTTTCACCAATTAGGGAGAGTAATTATTTATAAATTCCACCACCTCCAGATCATCGATCACTAATAACGTGCAATGTTCATGTGAATTCTAATAAACATTGGTTCACATGAATTTGAATGGATTAGATTTTGACTTAATCACATCCTATTCAATTTTAGTGAATTTTATTTTTTAAATCCAATCTATTAGACATTTGCACTAATGTCCATATATTTTATTATATTTTAGAAAAGATTAGTTTTTTATACTTAAATAAATTAACACACTCTCATGTTCATATCGCTTGACATTCATATTATACTTTGATTATTGTTTTAGAGTTGAAGAAAGGAATATCTGTTAAAATAGATGTTGTGTTTTTTATACTTTAATTCTAAATTCGGCTTCTTATCCTTTCTAATTAATGTGTTGTTGTATGTTAAAACAACAATAAAAAACATTAGTAAAGCAATCATGGACGAAATAAGTATAATGGAGTAAGAAAAAAGTTAACAATTTCAATATTTCATCTCTTTCATATTTTTTTAAAAATGTAATCCGTGGTATCACATATAAATATATTAAACGACACATGACATTTAAAAAAAGCATACGTATATACAATGTATGGATGCCCATACATACTTTTGTCAATGGTTCGTCCAATCCATTATTTCACATATTTAAAATTTTATAATATAATACAATTTGTTAGAATGACAAATCAAATCATTCTAATATTTCATGTAAAAATCCTATACAGGAGTTCAGTTGGTTAATGACCATAAAAAATTGCATCTTTGTTTCTTTAGATGTGAGACTTTTTTTTAAAAAAAACTATTTATTAGATAACTTCTAATTAAATAAATGGTAGAAAGTTTCATTTATTTTTATAAAAAATATGTATAATTCAGCATATATCAACACCTTTGGGATGATTCCTCTCTATTGTATTTGCAAATTTCACCTATTACCTTTGGATTTTGTTTCATTTCTCCAAAACCAGTCGATTTTAGTTTTTGTATTCGACGTTAGGATTTAGGAACAACATATACGTATTTGAATATTTGTTTTTAGATATATTTTGCACCTTTGGTGTACATATATGAATGGGTGTCATATAATATGAAAGAGTGCACATAGAAGATATATTTCGAAAAATCACTACATATTTCATTTGATTCATAATAAAAGAATTACATTGTTGATCAAATATACAAGGAGATCATTATCTACGGGAGCCATCTCTTTATAAAATTGCACACTCTTCCTCATTGTTATTATAAGTCTGCAGTTTTTTTAAATGGAAATTATATATTAAAAAATACTTAATTCAATACATCATATTTGTTCCATTTACTTTTTTTTCATTTTATTCATTTTTATTTTTAATTTAAATATTACAAATTAATACTTAATTTTACATTATATAACAAATTTATTATCCGCCGCGAAGTGTGGGTTACATCCTAGTGAAAGAAATAGGAAAGTAAAAGGGAGAAGGCTCTTACTTTGGGGGGGGATAGGCAGTTGTCACTTAGGATGACATAGCAGGCTAATGAAAGCATGTTCATGTCACCTGTAATAGTACGCACACATATAACTTTTATTCTATATTTTTTGCAACACTTAAAGTCATCCCTACTTACGCATCGAACATCTGATTTAGGTGTACAACATCTTATTTTGACTGTCTCTAAACGACGATCAATATGAGTATAATATCATATACTTTGAATCAAGTTTGAATCCCCAAAATTCTCAAGATACGATTTTTGATTTGTGCCTAAATTTCATGATTTTAAAATAACAAATGACCTCCGATCGACAAACGATCGATCCCGTTCGTTTTAATTCGTCAAATCAGATTTTTGGGTGGTCTCGGTTTGTTTTGTGGTTTCCAATTTTACTTTTGTGACTTTTTGATGGCACACTTTATGATGCGATCGATTTTTGATCGATTGCAACTGAACGACTTTTTATTTACGACTTATAGGTCTATCTAGGTTTATTTCATATAGATTGAATATTAATTGATCATTCGGAATCTTAATCGGTCTGATTTGGTTTATTCGGATCCGGATGTCACAAATATACAAACCTGAAAGGGAATCGTCCTCGAGACTCGAGTTAAGGTCAGTATGTATTTTATCTGGGTTTTATCATACCATAAAACTCAAAGGATCTATAATTCCAACTAGCACATTCCATAATAATTGCCATATTTTTCCTTTCTTGAAACTATTCCTACAAGCACATATTTCCATGAAACCATCTTGTTCTTCCCGGTGGAGATTAATCCCCCATGGGGTAATACCTTTGCAAAATATTATCCAAAATTGGTACGACTTGAAAATACCAGAATGGGTCGATAAATTGTTTGTTGCTTTGTGTGTCACAAGCAGCATATCGTTTGTTGTACCACATGGTCGGCAAAAACATGCATCTGCGATGAAAATCTCAGTTCCCAGACCCCCTCCCGTCCATCCATGTGGCATGGCAAACCATTTATCGCATCAAATGTGATCACTCTGGGAAGCGCGACTCTAATTAGAACATGAATTCATGAATGGAGAAAATAAGATTAAGTAGTTAAATGTACAAGAGTCATTACCAAAACAACCTTATCTCGAAAGCCCATCGGTAAGAGTTCACATTGGTACATGATCCCATAAGATCTAGATATCAATTCTTGTCATAGCTTATCTTTCAGTAAGTCAAACTCAATGGACCTACAATGAGATGCTCTTGATCTCATATTAATTTCTCATATAATATTATTTTCTAAACTATCTTTCCTTCATGGATATTCATTAATACAACCTATTTACATGGGTTCACCAATCTATGTTTTAAATGTTCACTACGTGTACTCTATAAACGTTTTTGTATTTCTCTTCATTACGTCAATAGTCCATCGCTTCCATGTTTGTCCGGATATTATTTTTGGGGTTGATCCTACATACATGCATGTATGCATGTATATGTGTGTGTATGTATATAGGGGTTAAATGAGTTTTCTCTATATGAGCATATAACAACATGCTCCCATCTTTTTTCCACATTTTTCATATTTTGATATGAAACCCCGAGGGGTTTACTTAGAGTAATAAACAGATATATGTCTCAAATTTTGTGTAAAACATACATTCTCAATATGTCCCTAGCTCCAGAGGCAGTCAATTTCAACAATTCTGAAACCGTTAAAATTTGACAGTCATGATGGAGGGGTTAGACGTTTCAAATTAAGTTGAGTTTTGAATGACACAACGGTGATATATAATGATTTAAATCCCCTACATTCATTTCAAAAAAAGGGTAAAAAGAGTGGGATCATACGAGGTACATGATCCCAAGTAGCATATTCCCTTTCCCTTATATATACACACACACATACATTACGAAGTAACTTTCTTTTTGAATTTCTTAGGATCTTGCTTTGGATTATCGCCTCGATTAGTGCTCCGGTGAGGCATCAAGAAGCTCGACTGCTTCTTCGAGTAGATGAGTAGTGAAACAAGGGGGACCTTGTGAGTTTCGCCTACAAGCCAAAGGAGGTCGTTGATGCTCACCTCTTCTTCTGCATCTATCACCTGCAGAAGCAAGGGGGTCTAGTTCTCTCTCCCATTTGTAGTTAGGATCAATGAGGGGCGATGCTGGGGTTTTGATGATGGATGATTAGGGGTCGATGAGAGAGGTGGGGGTGAAGGGTTACGTAGAGCGAGAGCGGGAAGTGGAATGAGTTGAGAGGAACGAGATAGGTGGTGACGTGTAGAAGGGAGGCTCGATCAAGGAGGTTGGAGCGACGTGAGGTGGTGCGACGAAGGCGGAGAAGGGTCGCTTGATCGAGAAGGCCGGAGGTCCCACCGCCCGATGGGATCGAATTGACGGGGCCAGATCATGCCACGTAGCAGTTGGAGAATAAAAGGAAAGGAAAGGAAAACAAAGGAAAAGGAAATAAAGAGGGGATTCATCTTGGCCATTGTATGAAGGGTTCCTTCATTCAATGGTCAAGAATAAAGGTGACCATGGTGACTTAAATGGGGATGTGTGGCGGCTCCAGGAGCTGTCATGTGTCGTCCCCGTATAAATCAGACGCTAAAATCAAAGAAAAATCAAAATAAAAATAATAAATGATGTCAAATCAAGAAGTATTCTTCATGAATTTTTTTCATCCTCAATGAGATCTACAACTTTTCTGAAGGAATCAAAATCAAAAGAAGTCATATGTACAAAGTTTATTTTTTGTGGTCTTCTGTGTACATATAATACTTGAATTTTTATGTTTTATAATTTTTTTAAGTAAGGTAAAATTGAAAATAAAATAATTTTTTTACACAGTAATCTAATTTTTGATATTTTTAATATTAAGAAAACAAATAAATGAGATAGGAGAGACTTATCTACAGACTATATATACGGACTCAATATACCTAATTTTCTTTGATTTTTAATTCATTTTAGATTTGATGTTTTACACACTTTATTCAAACATAAATCGAAAAAATAAATGAAAAAGAAATGTTACTTGGAATCGATGACATGTAGTCTTCGCATTAAATATACATCATGTTACTTATACCTGATCATCTCTCCCAGTGACAAAATCTAAAAACCATACTTGTAATACTACTGTAATATAGACACCAATAACATAGGAGAAATTAGCAATAATCCAGAACCATTTGAACATATTTATGATTAAAATGAGTTTGGTACAGAGATAAACACCATGCGCATGTATTCATGGTGTAAAAGAAATACACACAACAATAATACGTAGGAAAGTAGCAATAATACATGAATTTTTAAACTAATATTTCAATTGAATAAAGGTATGGATTATCTTTCATAAACAAAGCCCGTATCTCGATCCATATTATTTAATTTACCAATAAATTCTAGAAATTGAATAGACATGGCAATCGACAATCACAAAAGGAATATAACAAACCATATTTTTAAAGCAATAACTACAATAACTTGAAATAGAACTCATTCAACTTTAAAAAGTATAGATGACCGATGCAAATATTTTTTGAACATAATATTTACTATATTTGCTAATAATAAATTAGAAAAATGTTAAACTTTAATATAGAAACAACAATACAATAGCCCAAGTGATATAAATAGCAACTTAACTTGCGAATAATATACATGAAACATACAAATCAAATAACTCCAAAACGATTATTCTAGAAAATTTATACACTTTAGGAGACAAAGTAATTAGGAGTATTCACATGGGCATTTCATCTAACCAATATCACCTCATGCATCCTAAAATTTACCATTCCTATAGTACGTTTTTTAAAATTTAAATCACCATAATTCAAGAGAACATTGTGAGGAAAATAGAAATTGAGAAATAAAATGAAGGAATAATAAAGAGTGTATATAAAACCCCAAAGGTCGATACATTTGTAGAAACTACAACAATTGCTAGCATCAAACATGATGCTTAAATAACAAAAAGTTATTCTGCTTTCAAAAAATTGACATCAGAAAACAATGAGTAAAAATGTTAACCCATAACACAGAAATAACTATTTAATAACTCACATAATATAAATAGTAACCTGCGAACAATGTATATGTACAATTGTAGAAACTACAACAATTACTAACATTCCACATGATTAAATAACAAAAAATTCATTCTACTTTCAGATTAGGAGCATTCATAAGAGCATTTCATCTAACAAACGATGCCTCAGCAATTATGAAATTCACAATTCCTAATATTTTTCTAAATTTAACCCATAATAGTGCAAGAGAACATTGATGTACATATAGAAAAAGAGAAATTAAATGGCAGAAATATAAAAAATTGATATATAAAATTATATAAAACCCCGAATGTCAGTGCAGTTTTGGAAACTATAATAACTGCTATAATTACACATAACTAAATGACTAAAAAAATAGTTATGCTTTAATAAAATCAAGATCAGAAAACAATAGCTTGCAATCAATTGCAAGAACTAAAGAATTGGTTCTTCTTTAATTATATTGAGATCAGAAAACAATTGCTTGCGATCAAATGCAATAACATATGTGAAAGTATTTTAATAGCATTAAATATCAATTAATCGTATATGATATATGCTAGAAGTTCGTAGAATAATAACTCAAGATTTACAAATTTAAAGGATAAAACAAATGCAGTATTTTTGGAGTTAGCTAAAATGCATGATTAAACTTAATATTTTTAACTATAGATCATACATATTTCATCAATACACGCACTTGTCTTTCTCATAGGTCCATTACTTGCCATTACTTGTAAATTAGCTTTTGAAAAAGATTTATAACAAATTAAAAATAATTAACGCCATGAGAGATGATCGACAAATTCATAATGGCAGTGTTAGTATCACTATCGACATCTCGTCAAATTCCATTGACAACTTTGTCCTTGAAATTTTTATCCAACCGATACCCATTTTCATTCTCTTATGCTTTTTTTTCTCGTTAGTCAAAGGGAAGCCACAAGGATGTCATACTATGATTAACATGTTACACATATATAGAGATTTTTAATAGAGCACATGTAACCATAGTGCGGGGCTGGACTTTGATTTTTTTAGATGGAAAATCTGATCCCATAATTTATATTACTCATATCAACAAAGTACATGTTACAAAGAAATTGTTGGGAGACGGGCAACAAGCTGCGCCACCAATCCCTTTTGGATGACAAATTCAATTCTTTGGAACACAACATCCATAGACCTGGGAACCACAACATTACTATGCATAACTTTCTGGACCCTCTTAAGGAGCTCTACAGCTTCAGATGCCAAGAACCCAAAGGTATCAAATCCGAAAGGGATGAAGACATGTTGGTTGTCAATACAAGCCTTCTCATGTTTAGCAACTTTGGCTGAGGCAGCTTTCTGTGCAGCATATCCCGCAGTAAAATCACTTTTTATCACACCAACTAATGGAGACACTCCAGTTAGATCAACACATGCATGTTTTCCTCTAGCCCAACCAAAAATTAAAACATCCGTTGGTCTGAGTGTGGATCTCCCCTCATGTGGATTAGACAAAAATTCACAGGTGCTTCTTTCTTTGACGCAACCCCAGCCTTCTTGAGAACATCATAGAGGACATCTCTGACAAGATCATGTCTATATTTAAAACATGGAGTTCACGACAATGAACGGCATGCTCCCCAAAGGAGCCTAGGCAAGATTTGTGACATACTGAGCATGCCTCATCTGCTGGGAATAGAGGAATCATAAGGCGATATCTTATCCACATGAGGCGATATCTGCTGGGAATAGAGGAATCATAAGACGATATTTGATTGCATTTTTTTAAACATCATCATGCCCAAATCTAGCACTCAGCACATGATCATTCCCTGGTGTTATTATATTCCACTTTCAGCCTTTTGGAATTTTTATTTGTTTGTAAAAATATATGAATTATAGGTATTTTCTTTCCACCAGTACTACATATCAGAAAAATATTGACACCGTATTACAAGGTTGATTTTGTCATGCGATGGATGGACGAATGCAGAGAATCAAATATTTTTCAAGACCATTGATAATCTAACATCACATAAACAAATTATGCATACATCACAGTTGGAATAATAAACATAATAACATCAGAAAATATGATAAAATATTATAGTAAAAACTTAACTTACATGCCACGCATGATCTTCCACTAAAGCAGGAAACTAAAATAATCATTACAATAATAAAGACAATAATAGTATTTTTTAATCGAACATTCCTTCAAAGAATCTGAAATCAAAATTTGATCTATTTTCCGAAAAGAAAGAGCAATCGCAAACTTAGAAGAGATATGGAGGCACACAATCAATAATCCGAATTTTGGCTGCAAAAGACAACAAGAATCCATGAAACCCTAGAAAAGAGTGGAGAAAAGAGGCATCACACAATCCTTATTCAGTCAAACAACAAACATACAACCCATGCACCTTCAGCGGAAGGTGATTCAAAGACCAAAAGAGAAGACATGGAATGAGTAGATTAGAAGGCTTTCGACGGAGAAGAAAGGTCGAGGAGGAAGAGGCGGTCCTCGTACCTTCGATAGTAGCCGGTTGGCGATTCGGAAGCCAGAAGAGAAGGCGCAATGAGGAGGTCGGAAGAATCTTGACGGAGAAGAAAGAACAATTCCCAACCCCAAACATAGTGCCATACCTAAAACTCGCAAAGTGTAGGTGTGGTTTATGAGTGGTGGGGATTACTACTTGACAAATTGGGCTTAAGCATTTTGGATGGTTATCAACGGGTCTAATTGGGCTCGAGTCCAACAAGTTGTCAGGGTCAGTTTTCCTCGATAATGGACCGGGGACCTAAGCTCGAAACGTTATACAATCAGGAAACCCAAACGATCAAGAAGGAAGGACGAAGCTTGCAACTAACGAAAATGGAGAAGGGTAACATGATAGACCGACAGTTGTCGTGTGCATGTAAATTGAAAATTAAAATGTGTCGTTAATTTCGGCGAAGCGGATCCTCTTCTGGCAGAAGGGATCTGCTGCAACCGGGAGGGTACCCGAGTCGCTCGATCCAGATCGAGCGGTTCGCACGAAATCAAGGATTTTGGGGGTCCTTACCGTACGAACCGCTTGATCTCGATCGAGCGGCTCGGGTACCCTCCCGGGTTGCAGCAGATCCTCGCTGCACAGCAGACGATCCGCTCCCTAATTTCGGAGGTCATTAATTTGTAAAGCGGCGCCATATGGTTGGGCTCAGAAGGACGCCAAGTGAAAGTGCTGAAACCTTCGAGGTTTACTTAAAAAATTTTCGGCAACTATTCCCATGGATGGTCAAGATTAGAAAATCTCGCTCGATCTCAACCGTCCGCAAGGAAAACGTGTCATCTTTACTCGTCATCTTCCTTTGGCTGAAGAGGATTACGTCGAGCTTTGCCGGAGGTTCCAACCGTTCGTCTGAGCTTTGTGATGGTTGGAGGGGAAGCAAAAAAAGTGTATGAACTTAAAGTTGGATCGTCTGGCTTATTCCACCGGCACGGTTTAGCTCCAAGGCGCAAAGAATATGCTCATAATTTGGGTTAAGGGGGTGTGTGAACCATGGTCGTTCTCTCTGATGTTGGGTTCTAAGCCCAATGAAGCTCGAACATTGTGCGATGCATAACTTTTAAAGGCGTAGATCCTTGGATCCGACTCTAGAGTATGATCTCTCTCGTGGTCTTCCGAAATCCTCAATGCTCATCACTGTCACCGAAGAACGACGGAGGAAGTCGCGTTTTAGTGATGATGAACTTCTCAATATAGTGGTGGAATGGGAGCGTTTTTGCGAGGCGCATATGAACATAGCAGAGAAGCTTATGGTTGAGAAATGTAGAGGGATGTGTGAGCCCTTGTTCAGTGGCTGTGCACAAGTAATAATTAAGCAAGCTCCTAGAAAGATCCTAATGTTGACTTCTTCCACTTCTAAGTTGGCTTCCTTGAGAAGCCATCTCCAAAGTTGGCTTCCTTAAGAAGCCATCACTTGTTGTAGTGTACTCCAGTGGCCTCTATAAATAGGGCCATTGAGGGTGGAGTACAATCAAACCAAGAGAAGAACCAAGAGAGTAGAGAGCCACCAAGTATATTGGGAGGAAAGTTAGAGAGCTTGAGTGTAGTATAGTAAGTAAGTGAGTGAGTGTATGTGAAGTGGTGTATACTTTGGGGTGTTGTATTGTATGATAATGTATTGTTAGTGTATGTTGTTAGTGAGTCATCATATTGTCCTTGTAGTTAGATTCCAACATAGTTTAGCTATCGAGGTCTAGCTAGTGGTTGCAAGTGGAGTCCTAGCCACGATCATCACATCTTAGAAGCAAAGGGCGGAATCAGGAATTTTATCGAGGACGGGATAAGCATACAAATATTATGCATTGTTAAAAATAGAAAATTGTTGTATTTTAAATAATATTTTTAAATAGAATTAATATTTTTGAAATGAACTTCTTTAATTTTAACGATTTAAATTTATTATTAAGGTTATATTTTTTAAAAAAAATATTATTTTCAACGGTGATTTTTAAAATTAGATAAATCTAACAATTTAAGTCTCTCTAAATCTATCTCAAAAAGGCTAAATTATCATGTGATATTTTGAAACACAAAAGTTCATGGATAAAAGGAAACACTTTTTAGTAGAAAAAATACATAGATAAATGAATTCGAATACAATATTATCTCAAATTATACTTATAATTTTGATACTTCAGAAGTGATTAGATAAACTATATAAAAGAAATTAAAATTGAGGGAGATAAGGTTTGAACCATGATCTCCAAATTGAAAACTATTTTACTCTACCTTTTGACCATTAAATAACTTTACAACTTCTCCCTAACAAAACTATTTATTATGTAATTAAGGGGGACCATATTTAAAACTTAATACAATGCACATGTGACATATAATAATCAAGGAGGGGTCATATTAAAAATTTAATATACTACACAAGTGACATAATAATCAAAGAGGTGACCATATTAAAAACTTAATACATTGCACAAGTGACATATAATAACCAATGATAGACCATGCCCCATCAATGGCATATGCTAATTTTGTCCCCGCTTTTGAGAGAAGGGTTGGGGACGAAGGGTCGTGCCACATAATTCCATAACTCAAAATTGTTGTAAATCAAAAAGGAAAAATAAGCCAAATTTTAAAATTGATTAAAATGAAAATTGTTGAAAAAAAAAATAAACTTCAATTTCGCACGAGGGCTCAGAGCCAAATCTCCTTCATAGAGAGAGATGATTTCTTAGACCCAAATACATGTATAAATTACATGTATTATAATTTTTTATTTTATTTTCTATTTCTCGTATTTTAAGTACACTTTTTATATTTTGTTATTAATGTTAAACACATTATTAATTATTGGTATTTTATTATGGGTATTTTTACATCATAAATCGTAAAAAATTTGTAAATTACCTTATCGAACATGTATTCATTGTTATTATCACCTAAACCCTTCAAACTAGTTAATTGTTACGCCACAGTCTTTCCAGGAGTTAACTACAAAGTCCATCAGGGTATGTGGTGTAAGAATTCGCAAGTTTATACAGTTTAAGTTATAATTACGATGGATATAGGATTGAGAAGGTAATTTACAAAGTTTTTCAAGGTTCACGGTGTAAAGATACATTTATTATGTTGTATTGATTGTGTATATTATATACCTTAGGAAGGTGATTTCATTATATATATAATACCTATAAAAGTTAGGTCTTTGAACATTATTATTTTTGTTTTTAGCCTGGTTTGTGGTTTTTTTATATTTTTATGGTGATCGCAAATATGCGCGATGGCGGAGAGTGTGTTATGTGCTTTTTTATTAACTTTGTGAAAAAAAAAACTCACAAGTGATGCAATATTATAAGAGACCAAAATACTATTTTGCATATATGAATCATAATCACCCCGAATAATTTTTTTAAAAATAGTATATATATATATATATTATTTGTTCAACTTTAATGTTAATAGAGTTTGATTGGAGTTCATATGCAAAAGATATGAGTCTTTTAAGATCAGTGTTAAATAATTAAGATCCGAGTTTCCTTAGTGTTTGTATACCTTGTGATTTTTGACTTATTTTTTTATTTATATTCATATTACTCTTGGATGATTGCAAAAAGAATCACTTTTTTTGGAGCTCGCATGAGTTCTATAGAAAATCGGTAAGATTTGGTCTTATTCAGGAAGGTGAACAAGAGGGTCCCAAAACCAAAACTCAAATCTTAAGCTGTTGTATTTTTTAAATACTTTTAGGATTTGGTGTTTTGAATACATTAAAGTCTAAAAGCAAGTTTCGATGATTTTGACTTATGGAAAAATAGTTACAAACTTGGGTATTATGAATGTGATGAATTAGGATTTTTCATATCTTCTCAATTATTAAGGATTTTATTTTTTTGTATATTTTTTCTCCTTATATATATGTACAAGATAGGAAACGACTCATTTCAATAAGAGTTGAAGTGAAATTATTATGGTCGATTAACGTTTTAAGTGTTTTATTCACCGAATTTTATGTACAATATGAGTTCTTTTCTAATTTTCCTTGGATTTTTCTATCTTTTATTTTATTAAATTATTGGTATGGTTTAAGTCCCGGTTTGTTTGTATAAGAAGGTGATTTTATGTTATTTTGTGTTTGTTTATTTGAAGTTGGACCAAAATTTGAGAATAAAGTAAGAGAATAGCTAATTCATTATTCTATAGCCCATGTTGGTTTCTTACGTCTCATATACTACTTTTTAATAGAAAAGTTATTGATTGACTTTTATATCTTACCGTCAAACAATGTCTAGATATAACCATCGTCTTTGTTGATATAATTTCATCCATGTGTTTAAATGGTACCTTAAAACATTGTGGGCTCTATCTTAGGGAATTCCACAGTAGCATTAATAGAAAAACTACGAGAAATAGATATAAAAAGTCAAGTAAATACAAAAAATCTCTCGTTAAACTCCAACCTCCTAGACTGGTGAAATCATGTACCAAGTGTAAGGGCATGTTCGTTTGGAGAATAGGCCCCGGAATAAGGGGCATATTCTCCTTCGGACACGGTTTTCCATGGTACGATTATTCATCCCCATTCTATCTTATTTCACTCTTATTCCTATCTTTATCACACATTACCTACTTTTATTTTACCTTATTCTCCTTATTCCTATCCTCCAACCGAACAAAGAATAGACCATTATTCTCCTTATTCCCCATCCTTATTCCTGCTTATTCCCGAACCGAACGGACCCTAAATGTCCAAGTCTTTGGATACAAACATGAGTCTCCAAATGGAGGACGCTGAAAAGAATGCGTCATGACACAACAATAAATAAATCTAACACCTACAACTGACTCGTTTTCTCACAACTCAATACGACATGGTCCCAAGTGCTCATAAGCAAACACTCACCCGGTGGGAGCTGTCCTCTTTCATCCATGGGCTACTCACCAACATAGGTCGATGCTCCTTTCCGTCGGGCCCTCCACGTAAATAGAGGTCACGAAATACAAGAGATAGAGATATTTGTCTATATACAAACAAGAAAGACAATGCAAATAAAGAAAATAAACAAGAGAAACAACATGAAACAAACATACAAGCTAAACTTACAAATACGAATTTACACAAGTGATCAAGGAAAAAAGTTAGCTCAACTCAATGAATGTGTTGCCTCCCTTGCGATAGTGCCATTTGATAGGTAAGCTTTGATCGTGTCTAAAGAAGTGGACCAATCGCTGTATCGATTAAATCCCAACTAATCGACAAAAATCTACCAATCTCTCATGTTTTACCAAGTGAGCCCTAGGTCGAACTTGAGGAGGCATGCATCAATGAAGTTGAGTCTATTGTGATCCTGAATCAATGTGTACAAGTCAAGTGTGCACGTGCAAGTATGTGTTTATGTGTACTACTCTTGTTCTTATTTTTATTTTGTTAATTTTAAATTTATTTATATCTAATTTTAATCAACTATTTTTTCTAATTTATAATTTAAAATTTAATTAGTTTTCAATAAATTATAGAATTGATTAACAAGGAAAATGGTTTAGATAATAATTACAAAGTCATTTAACTATTATTTATATATTATATACTCTTAAGATTTCTTTTTTTAATTTTTTAAGCTTTTATAATCTATAATTCATTTAATATTATAATATATATATATATACATATAAGAGGGAAAGTGATTTTACTGATATAATAATAGAACAAAATATTGGGCGAGTGTCTCCTCAACGGATCACCATTTTTCCTTTAAAAGAGGGTAAAAATATAATAAAAATATAATTTAAATAAAATATTTTCCATGTTTCCCATTTTTTTATAGTTTTGTTTATGATGTTTGAAAATAGAAAAAAAGGAAACATGACAAATTAAAAAATAAGAGCTTCGAGAAGGAGAATAAGGGAATCTGTTGGCGATTTCAAAAATCGATTTCTTTTTCACAACGAGTCTTAGGAATATTATCACACACAGATATGATGGGCTTAAAATGGTAAATTTGTTGACATTAAACAGATTCCGTCAACATTCGCAATATCACCAAGTACAGGTACCAATTTAGGTGTATTGGTTGGTAGCCAACCCCAACCCCCTCCATTTAATGACTCAAAACCCATCCCGTTTATTTTTAGACGAGTTTGGATTTGAAATTTACTATCCATGCGGGTACGGGTTAGGGTTCGAGATTCCCTTATGGGTGCCCGAATTCGAATACATTTAAATACATATATACATGTACATTTACATGTGTACATATGTATGTGCTTATTTGTTTCGTGTTATTTAAATTAGCCCAACATAACAAATATCTTGTCGTTTTCAACCCATCTATATAAAACTCTCGCTATATTCCTCCAACTCATTCATTAATTCAGGTTCAACTATCTTTTTGTGTCTCTAACATAACACATATTTTTAGTCCAATATGAACAAATCATCCTATTATCATAAACCCATGATATTCTCTGCACGTGTATTGCATATATTGGACGCCCGTATACAGACCTTATACATTATTTGTCACCAATAACTAGATGTCAGCGTGTCGTGCATCTTCAATATCTTCATTCAATACGTATACTGAAATAATTTATACCTTTAATTGATTTATAATTGACTCTATGTTGAGCGCACGTGCAACATTTCCATATAACTTACTTTTATATCATTTTTGTAAGATTGTATTGTATGGATGGTCAATTTACGATTTGATTTTATATCGGATATGTGGATACCCTTCGGGTACATGGATATCCGATGGGTATATGAGTATCTGCTTAGAAATACTCATGTAGTAAATGGATGGATTTGGATAGTGTTTTTATAAATGAACATAGGTTTGGGAATATTGAAA
This sequence comes from Ottelia alismoides, assembly GCA_037367405.1. Lineage (NCBI taxonomy): Eukaryota > Viridiplantae > Streptophyta > Magnoliopsida > Alismatales > Hydrocharitaceae > Ottelia > Ottelia alismoides. The sequence continues at coordinate 818,191 of JAZKJV010006278.1, forward strand.
CCAACCCGAACCCGACCCGCTGACATCCCTACCACCAAGAGCCTTACCCGCTCCTTACTTCCTATCTCTGCCGCTTGCTAGTGTCACCTACCTCCCACCCTGTCCAACACCCTACCTCTTCCCTCTCTTCGCCATCCTCCCTCCGGTCAGCTACTCCCAACAGCACCCTACCTCTTCGTTCCATCCGCTCAACCACTTCCATAAGCACTCTATTTCTTCCCCTCCCTCCGATTAGCCATCGTCCACCAACACCCCCTCCCACCATTCCACCACCCACCAACACCCTACCTCATGGGTTCTTCAACTGTTCACCACCGGTGGATGTCTCGCCGAATTCGAGTCGGGCTTGGGTTTATTTTTTGGAATTAAGGCGAGCCCATGCTTGGCCCGTAGGCCTGCCGCTGTAAACAAGCTCAGGTGGAGCCATACTAGGCCCGTCCCGATCCGATCTCATGCTCAACCCTAGGTCCATCCCTTGTGATTGACTCTAAAAATAACAAAAGGAATAAATACCATAGACATAAATATAAATAGATTATTAATTATGATGTTTATTTATCTTGAGATTTATTGTAGATTCATTTAAATATAAGATGAATTTGGAGGACATTATCACCGAAATAGCTCTCCTTTTGACGAACATAGATGCATTCCATCCACATCCCACGGCCATTAACACCCCACCGTTTCACACCGTCCGATCTCGAGATCCGACGGTCAAGAAAAAACCCTAGAGGGTATCCGCGGCGGATGGCGGGACGAAGCCCGCACTCCATACTTATACAAAACGATATCGGGAGGCGGTCGGCCCTAAACCGAATTCGCCTCTCCACCCCTCGCCGCCGGCGCTCGCTCGCCATCCCGTGAAGAAGGTTCCTCCCCCCATTTCCCCACCCGTCGTCCATATTCGCCGAGGTGAGCCCTTTTCTCTTACCAATCTCGTCAGATCTGCGATCAGTTTTGTTGTCGAGTGTTGATTATGTTAGAATCTGCGACGTAGTCCCATGTAGTATGGGAATCCATGCGATTTTTCGAAGGGGCGGTCATATTTCACGACCAATATAAACCATTTTTCAGTTCTGTAGGAATTTGTGTTGGATTTTTTAAGATAGTGGCATGTATTATTTTCTTTTCATCCGGTATTTTATCTTTCTTGATGAAAGATGCCTACTTTGATATTGGGCTTACGGGAATTAGAAATGCAGCATCTGTAATGAAGTTCGGAATTGGGATTATAAGCTAAAATTGTTGTTATAAGACGTTTGCTAGTTACGTTTTCTGTGTGACGCTATATGCAACTTGTTTTTTTACCTGATCCGTTGGTTTTTTAGTTGAATGATTACTCCTTTGATATTAGTTTGATATGAATTCAGGAGCGGACCTTCCTCATTGTTAGTTCGGACTTAGTACCGAAATCCAGATTTATAGTCAATTTGTAACATTATGGCATTGGTTGGGGAAATTTATTGGAAATGTTGACTTGTTTCTATCGATTTGTTGGGGATTCAGTAGTATTGTTTCTGGAGGGAGGTCTGGATTTTGTATTGTAAGTAAAAATCTAGAATCTTTAACAAAATTGCATGCATATTGTGGAAATTCATAAAAAAGGTGCATTTTTTCTTCCACCCATTATCTTTCCTCAAGATGACTTTTTGGAGTTGACATGAAAGTATTTTGAAGGGGAGTTTAAGGATCAAAGTTTGTGAGCGAGATTAGTAGGTAAAGTTGTTTTAAAGCATGAGATGTGGATAGATGCTGTTTTGAACATGGAATCGAGTGTTGTAATTTTTCTGTGGAATTTCAGATGTTTAATGTGGATGTAGATGATGATCACGTGCTCTCTGTATTCTCCTGGATTTGTCAATGTGGGTGTTTAAGGTCATTTCGCCTTTCTGTTAGTAGGGCTTTGCTGTCTACTAGCAAATTGGTGTCCTATGCGACTCTATTAGTCAGATATGACTGCTTGGACGTTGGAACAATTTACATTTTGACTTGAAGGTTAATATGAGAATGAAGCCACCCTTGTTTAGTCAGCAATTTGTTATGTCGTGTCTCTATTTGAAAAAAAATGAAGATGGATTTCTTCATGATATGGTTTGCATCGATGAAGAGGTATGTAATGGCTGTTCTCTTGTCAATGCTTGTGAACAGTTGGCTGGATGGGTTGGCATTTTTATTTTCATTGGCAGCATATGTGTTGGTTTTGGTTACGTCTCAAGTGGACATGTGTTTGCTTTTTCATATGTTTTGTTGCTACTTTGACCCTCTGCAATTTCTGCTGCTCCAGTATGCAGTCAGAACATGCGAGGTAGGTTGTGATAATGCTGGAGATCATCGAGGGTATCATGTGTAGAAGAAATTGATCTAGAATCTGTTTTTGGTTTCTTTGGCATGTGGGATGTGGGCGCTTTAGGCTCTCCCTTGTTGTCCATTGAGTACGTGTAGTTCATTATTATTTTAGATTCACTACAAGCGAGTCAATCTTGAAGTGTTGTAGATTGCGGTTGGTGGTGGTGAAGAGGCTTCAGGGTTGGAGGTTGAAGTTGGAAGTTCAAATTTCTATCTCATGTCAGTTCATTGACCTTGTTATTGTTGGTACTCTCGAGTCTTGCCGTGGCGCATTTATTCATGTTTATATTCAGAATGTCAGCGGCAGTGAAGTGAATTAGTGGGTTGCATAGGATGGCTTTTGAAGGGAGCAGTTGCAGGGGACCATTGTACCTACTTTGTTTAGCAGGCGGGGGGTTACATTTGTAGACTCATGAATGAGATGTGCATGGACATTATGAATTTTCAGAAATTAAATGATGCTCTTCTGGCCATGTGAGTTGTGAAACTGTTGATAAAGTAGGTCGAAGATCCTACTTTGTTTTTGCAGGAGGTTTGCAGAGTTCTAACTAGACTAGGACTTCCCGGTGCTTCTCTCTCTCTCCCTAGTATATATGACGCACTCGCCCCTCGGCTCTTCTTCTTTCTTTATATACTCTGTCCTCAGCTTGTGCCATTATATAGTCACTTTCTTGATCTCTTGCAAGAAACATGCATTGAAGTAGAGTTCCGAAAAAGGACTGAGTTCCGAAAAAAGACTATAGATACCCTCAAAATTGCTTAGAATGAGAGCGCATGAACATCAGGGATTCACAGAAGTTTAATGATGCTCTTCTGGCCTTATAGTTTGTGAACCCAATAGGTGCGAGGGGCAAGCTGTGCGATGAGGAGGTTCCTTATCTTGGAAATTGAAGTCGGCCTGTAGAGGAGGTTGTTGATGTCATGGAGGCGTATTGTGAAAGGGCTGCCTATTTCGGTGCTGCACTTGGTCAGGAAACAAAATACGGTGTCTTGAATTTCTGATCGATTAATTGCCACAGAAATGATGCTCAAAGTAGATCTTTCTTAGATTTATGGCACTTTCTGAGAATATGCAGGCGACAGTTTTGACATGCTGGAAAGGTGTTTGGTATAGGTTGTCACACTGTTCTTTGTTGATAAGATTTCTGCCTTCTCACTGGTGGGGTTGCTTGAGAACGGTTGCCCTTTGGATGCTCGATGGACATTTGAGACTTGGTAGGGTCGCTATTTTGTTGTTCAGATGTACACGGTGCTGAAGAAGTGTGGTGTGAGATCGTCTTTGAGATGGACTGCAACTCTGCATGCTATAGGATTGTCATGACATTCCTTTGGAAAATGTTTTGTTACAATGCACAAAGGAGCAAGTGGTGCACGGGTTTGGATTATACCTGCCTGGTTTATCTTGGCAGTGGCGTGACGATGCAGGCTTCCTGTTTTTATGTATTCTTGGACACGGATGTGGTGTGAATAAGAGCCGGTGATTCCATGGTTTGGTACTAGAGATGTGAATCCCTTCTTTTGTGTCTTTGAGATCTAGAGTGGGTGGGAGCAAGGGCAAGTGAAAAAATTTGCAAGATAAAAGCTGACCACTTACTGTTCTGTGGGTTTATTTGGGAAAGGTTTATGCTGTAATTTTTGAGAGGGAGGTATTGTTCAGAGAACACAGAACACGGTGCATAGCATGACCGTGTTGTGTACTTCATGGCTGACATTGAGAGTTTAAGAATTTTTAATCACGCTATTTATTAAATCCTGGATAAAGCCCCCAAACTGGATGATCATTCTGTCTACTCACCATTCCGTGCATTTTTGGTATTATCATGGACACTGCAACAAAACTGAACTATATAGCACTTATTGATGTGTAGATTGCTTGATGTATTTTTTCTGTAGAGCGCGTGACTGAACAGTTCCGTGTATCATCTCAGATTCCTTTATAGTCTACCCCGTTGTCACTATCTATTGATTCAATTAAATAATTATAATTGGCAGTGTTTTTCATGTACTGGTTACAACTGTTCGTTCTATTACTCTAAATTTGCATTTTTGTTCGTTCTCTTTTATCCTATAGTTTGACTTTGTGATAAATACCATCTGATTTTCCTTAAACACTGATAAGAATTTGTTATCTGAGTTGTAATATCAACTAGTAAGGAATACTAGAGTTGGTGTCTGGTTGACTTTTGACTATTGCATGCGATTTTTTACATGACAATCTCGTTCATCCTTTTTGGCAAAATTTTTTCGTCTCCAGTTTGTCGGAAACCATTTTTTGGTGCCTGTTCAACTTTCTTTATGCTCATCAGTTTTTCAATCTGCAACTTTTTTTGCAATTAGGTGTGCCTTCAAATGACACACCTCTCATTTCCTGGAGTTTGTTTTAATATTCTAATTATACTCTTGATTATGCTCCCTGGTTTCCTTCAAATAAAAGCCCTATGGTTTGGTCGTTATTTTGCACTATTAATGTTGTTTATGTCCTGGATTTTGTTTCAAGCTTCATACAATTTTGTTTAGTTATTTGTTTTTTAATCTTTGTAGGTTTTTGAGGTTTGTTAGCCGGTTGATCACTTTTACCTCATCGATCAAAATCTCTTGGTTTATTTGTCCCTAGTAGTTACACACCTCTATTCTACTCTTCCAAACTTGAATATTGAGACTTGAGCTCTTGCAGATTATACTTTGATTAACAAATTGACTATAATTGAGTGGTTGATATCCTGTCTCTGTTGTCCTGAAATAATGTTTTCGTTACTTGCAATCATGCGGTTGCAACTGTACGCTAATTATCTGTGGAATGCTTAGTATTGTCTGCTGTGTCTGAAAGTTATTAATAAATAATTTATGTTTATTTCATTCTATCTTTATCATAATCACTAAATCTTGGATGTTTACCCTGATATCAACTTGTGCTTGATGGGGACTAATAAAGATATGATCTCAAATTACATTGACCAATAGACATCTAACTTTTTACATTGTTTAAGTAGAATGAAGGTCATTGCTGCTTACTTGCTTTCCGTTCTGGGAGGAAACTCCTCTCCTTCAGCGGCTGATCTCAAGAAGATTCTTGGATCAGGTTATTAGCTTTCCACCTTCTACACTTAATCGATTTTGTTTATTTGGTCTTTGAAGTTGCATTTTTTCATATAGTTGGTGCGGAGGCTGATGACGACAGGATCCAACTACTGTTGTCTGAGGTTAAGGGCAAAGACATAACGGAACTTATTGCCTCGGGTAGGGAAAAGTTTGCCTCTGTTCCTTCCGGAGGTGGTGGTGTGGCAGTCGCTGCACCTGTTGGTGGTGGTGGAGGTGCTGCTGCTTCTGCTCCAGCTGCTGCAGAGACAAAGAAGGAAGAGAAGGTCGAAGAGAAGGAAGAGTCTGACGATGTAAGCACGCATCATATTATTTTTCAATTTATAAAACTTTCAGAGAGCTGTAATGGATGATATCCATTAGCGGTAAGATAACACAAGTGTAGTTGTTTGGCTACTAGAAATATTGCCAGTGCAAGTCCTTTATGTGGTCATCCATTGGAACTGTAAACCATAATCAAACATCAATGCACCATAAAACTGCTTATGTTTTGAATCTAAAGTTTAGATTCCATCTCATGATTAAAACTAGAGCATCCTTTCCAATTCCTTTTGACATGTTTTAATATATACCATTGATCTCCGAACAGAACTTCTCTATGATACTGTATGATTATACGATACCTCTTTATTTATGTGATCGATGATCTGACATGTTTTGTGCTTTTGCAGGATATGGGTTTCAGCTTGTTCGATTAAAGGAAAAGCTGTCTTGATTCCTATTTTAGGATGTCTCGATATCTTAGTGAGAAATGTTTCGACTCAAGTTTTGAAAGGTAAGCACTGGAAGTTTTTGTTTGGGCTCATGAACACTTGTTTTTATGTTAATGAATTATTATGCTTGTTGAACAAGTCATGCTCTAGTTTCTCTTTTTGATTGATAACTTGTTACTTGTTATGCTAGACTGAGTTCTGTTGTTGGATGTAAAATTCACACCTGCAACCATTTTTCAAGTGATGTTTGTTCTTGGTTTTACCTGTTCGATCGACTCCTCTGAAGGGAGAGACTGAGTTTTGAATGGCAACGATATATGAACGTTTTATACGGTTTACTCGCCCTCGTTTTTCAGAATTGCGTGGGGCATGTTGGGTAAAATTGGGTTCTTTATCAGGTTCCATGGTTCCCAACCACTGCCTGTTTTTCAGTCTTATGGATGTGGCTACATTTGTGCTGGCTTATTGGGCTTTGTGTTCGATTCATGCTCGAGCCATGTGTGGCCCAGACCCACCCCGAATAAGAATTTGGTCCTAACTTAGAGACCAGGTGTGCCCATTTCTCCCTTGGGCTTGGGTCGAGTCTGGTAAGCTGACTTTTGGGTTTGTTCAGGTTGGCCTTTACCATATTCTCCACCTTAATAAATATGGATAGTATTTAGCTGGAGAGAGGAGTGATCCTACGGGAGCAAAAAGTTGCGAGAGCATGAGAGGAGTGATTTTGGACCACATGATTCGCCCAAGAGAGAGAAGATCAGGAGAGGGAGAACAGAATCATGTGGTTCATGATCATTTCTCTCATACTCTCACAACTTTTTGCTCTCATAGGATCGCTCCTCTAGCAGGAGAAGGCTATATATGTAGTCTTTTTGAGAGATGTGCACATGCATTTCATTATTTGCATGATATCCGTAGAAGCCTCCCTTCCAGCTGGGCTTGAACTACTGCCTCATGGAGTATATTTTTTATGTTATGCATTTTTTTGAAAAACGTGCACCTACTAAATATTAATCATTGTTTACATGGTTTTTTTTTGTTTTCACTTGTTTTTCTCAGTCTTGTGTTTGTTCGATTTTTATTGTTTTCGTACCTATACAAACTGGTGCAAATAGACCAATCGCACCCATATATAATGTATTGGATCTTTAATGTTCGGATCTGTCAGCCTTTGAGAAAAAGAGATTCATTCAGTCTGCCTGTGGGATGAGATCCCGTTCCAACGGGTTGGATGAGGTTCAGTCAACAATATTTTCTGAGCCGATTTTTAAGGGTGGCTTTGGTATGTGGGTTAGGGTGAGTTAAGTTGGTAGAGGGTAAATTATTTTTTGTGTTTTGGTGTTTGGATAGAGGGTTAAACTGAGGATGGGTTTGAAGTGGGCTTGTTGTGATATGTTTGTATTGAAGTTTGAAAAAGTTTGTAGTTATTGTGATGTAATTGTATTGAAGTTTAGAAAAGTAAGTAGAAGTGGAGCAGTTTATAATTTTTATATAATATGATGGTATATAATATATTATTTTTTGTTTGTTTGGATGAAAAGACTTGATTTATTTAATATACTAAAAAAAGAGTATATGTGGGGTCCACATTAGAGAGAGAAGTGGGTTATGGGCCATAATCTAAATGTCCCCTAAGGCTTCGTTTGGTTGCAGGGTTGGGTTGGAGTATACCGGTGTACTCATTTCAACCCTCCCAACCTTCCTCACAGTTTACTATTCATAGGGATACCTCAACCCAACCCAGCAATCAATTGAAGTCTAAGGGTTTACATTATTTGTACCCTTACATTCTGTAATCCCAACCCAACCCGGCAACCAAATGAAGCCTAAGGTTGTGTTTGGCTGGTGGGTTATCTAGGGGCGGATAACCCGTTTTTGTGGTAGTGTGTTTGGTTGGTGGGTTAAGGGTTGGGAGGGTTTGTGTGATGCGATTGTATTGGAATTTGAAAAAGTTGGCAGTTATTATGGTATGATTGTATTGAAATTTGAAAAAGTGGGTTGTTGTGATGTGATTGTATTGAAGTTTGGAATAGTGAGTAGAAGTTGAGTATTTTATGATTTTTAGATCATATGATGGTATAATATATTATTTTTTTGATGGGAAGGGAGTGGGTCCCACTAGTGGGTTAAAAGTGTGGGTTTTAGGGGGTTACCCACCAAAGTGGGGGGTAACCCCAACCGAACACCACCTAAGGGTTTACATTATTTGTACCCTTACATTCTTTAATAGTTGTCGCTTTTTTGGAATATAAGTTGCGCCCTTATAATCTTACAAAATTAGCAGTTCTGCTTTTTGTGATATATGTTATGTTCCTCCTCTCCCCTAAGAAGGCATATCTGGTATTGCAGGAGTTTAGAAGGGTACATTGATAAAAACTCATTTTTTAATGTCAATAAGTTATTGGATGGTTAATGCGTCTCCCCGTCTGTTTCAAGAAGTTATTATCGTTTTTATCCCGAGTTAATTTAAATTACATTTAAATACAGCCCAATTGTTTTCACCGTTTGTGTACAACACATCGGGTTTTTACTCCACAAAATCTTATAATCTTTCTAATAAAATATTATTATCTTCTCGACCTTAATCTTTCTAAATTTATCTTGTAGATGCTATTATCTTCTCACCTTGTAAAGTTGCTCCGTTTTTCACTACAAACCGTGCTGTTAATTTACAAAGGTTTTGTGGTGTAAGAGTTGACAACTTTTTGATGTCGAGTGGACAATGATATTTATAGGGTTGGGAAGATAATTTACAAAGGTTTTGGGGTGGTGGGGGTAAAATCTCCATATAACATTTGTAAAATTAGGGTAAATTTTGCAAAATTGCACTTGTCGACAGGATTAGATACTTATATGAAAACAATTTAACGCACTTTTAATATAGAAATACAACGTACGTGTTTGGATTTTTAAAATTGAAAATTTTCGAATTCTCCTTTGTATCATTTGTTATATATATATATGAATGATATTATCCGTCAAGATACGATTTTTTACTTAGATGAGCAACAGGTTATAAATTGTCGTCAAGATACGGTTTTTTTTACTTAAATGGGCAACACATTTTAAATTGTCGTTTTACTAAAGAAAATTTTGACGACAAGGACAAGTGATAATTGCTGCTACATGAATAGGAATTGAAAATGGATATAGATATATTTGAATATCTGCTTTACGGATTTTAGTGTTCAAATATCAATAGAATATGAATCGAATATTGTAACTACAAAAATATATGCATTCAGATTTGAATATACTAATAACAATATATATCCTCTCTCTTTCAATGATGACAACACATCTCTCTCTCAATTCTTTCGTTGACGGTCATCCGTGGATGAGGAGTGGAGGGAGGACACGATCATGCGTGGAGGAGACAAAGGTTGGAGGGAACTATCACGTGTGGAAGCTAGTAGGAACCCATCGTCCCCATGCGTGGAGGAGGCAGTGAGGTAAGGGCACAACACGGAGGAAGGTAGAGGAGGGAAGTTGAGAAGGGGGGCATGGTTGCGAGGAGGGAGGTATTGTTCTGTCGTTGCACGAACAATTTTTTTTACAATTATCACTTTTTTAAGAATTCGTAGAATGATTTTTATGTATGTTGGATTATTTTCTACAATCTCGTGGTATTTTTTACATGTTATCAAATTCTAATAGTCTATTTTTATTTTACAAAGTTCCATACGAATGTTACCAAGTGGCTACAAATTTTTACAAATAAATGCATAACAATTATAAAAGATTGCGAAACAATTACAAAGATCCATACAATTTACCCACAAAGATATAAAACATGAAATTAACAAAGTAGTTCGAAGGAATTACAACTGTTTATGAACTTTAAAAGGGATAGGCAAAATTTTAAAATAAAAATAATAAATTTTTTAAAAATAATTTAATGGAGATGTTAAAAAATAATTATTTAAAATTTACATAATTGAAATCTAAATCTCACGTAATCTCATTCTTGTTTACAATTGCATGCATTAATTGCATTTGTTGAGAACATTTTTTAAAATCAGCAAATAAACTAATTAATTAAAAAATTTTATTAACATATGACCTAAAATGGTACTATAGTCATTCAATGAACTTCCAATTTATCTCAAAAAAGAATTGAAATACGCTTTTGGCATCATACCATTGGATCGTGATGTAATGTATCCCGTTAATGACTCACTACAAAAGCGATGAGATCTCGCCTCGTTTTAAAATGTCCCATATATATGGAAAAAATGAGTCTGTCCCTTAGGAGCAACCAATATGGATGCCTTCATCCCATTTTCTCGATTTTCTTATTTATTTTTGCAAATTTTTATCATGTATATTAATCTACATCTCTCTCCAATATGACATTCGAATTTCGTCGGGAACAAAGACTCCTATGATTTTCCTCTAGAACATGTAATTTTAACGGTATAAACATTGTTGCAATCGACCTATTCTAGATAGAGGACATAAGAGTCTTCGTTTTTGTCGAAATTCGAATGGCATCTTGGAAGGATATAGATGAATATACATGGTGATATTTTACAAAAAAAATTGTGGGAAAATGATGCGGGGGCATCCCCATCAATCCCTATATATAGGGAAAAAATGAGGCTGCCCTTAGGGGAGCTAATTTGTCTTTCTCGCCCTATTTCCCTTATATTTTATTTTTTTTGAAAAATGAATCTGTAAAAATTCATCACTATATTCTTATACTGTCATTAAAGTTTCGTGCGAAACAGAGACTCCTACGACTTTCATTTAGACAATCATTTTTAACGGCCGTGGAATTGTTAAAATCGACTCCATCTAGATAGAGGCAACAGTAGTCTCAGTTTCATACAAAATTTGAATGACATAATATAGGGATATAATAGTGAAAATTTGCCTAAGTGTTTTTCAAAAAATATATAGGGAATGACATTGTATATGAAATATGTGAATGGGGGGGGGGTCAAGTTAGCTCCCCCATGGGTGATAGACCCGAAATCAAGCCTCTTAAAAGTGTCGAATAAACATTTGAGTCTCGTTGCAGTTGGGCGAAATCGGATCCATAAAAAACCACTTAATCCATTTTTTAATTAAGCATAAGCGATCATATCTATTTACTTGGGCAAGTCCAAGGTCAAATTCACGGACACGAGCCTTTTAAGTACTTATCTAGACTCCTAATATTCAGATAAAGTGGTGAATTAAAGATTAATAGGTCATCGCACAAAGAAAATAATGCAAACAGATGATGACGCTTTTTTTATTGATTTTTATAATGCCATGTAACGCAAGTATAGAAATGTACACCTAAGCCCTATCTAGATGAAATCAATGAGCCATATAAGAACAGTCAACTTCAGGTTTACTTAATGAGGTAAATTTAATTGATGAATTAATAAAAGGCATGAGAAATAATTAAGCTAGTGATACTAAATTACCAAAACTAATCATCAAAATTTCAATTGTCAAATCAGAAATTAAATCATGCCACAAGATAGATAATGAAATAAGCTTCGAAAGGAAACTGAAATCAACTAAAATAGAGATCGTATGCTCAATATATTGACAAAAGAGTCTAGGGGCATAAATGTGAAGAAAACTTCAAAATAAATAGAGAAACCATTAAAACAGGTCCCTGGAAGGGCATAAATGCAATTAAGAAAAGTCACGAGGCCTTCCTTGTAATTTTCTCATACACGTGGGGATTTTATTGCAATTATTTAATCCCAAGGGGGTCGGATGCAAATAACCCCATGCACGCATGCTCTTCACGTGCTCGGAGGACCTATTTGCAATTAGGAGAAGTCAATGGGGCACCCCTACAATTTGCCCAGCCCTCACGTGACCAAGGCACGTGATGCTAGGCTCGGATGGAGGCTCTGGCTCGAGGTGCAGCTCAGGAGGCTCGGATTGAGGGTCGAGCTACGTGGACGGTTCTGGAGTTTCGGGTATTGGCTTGGATCGCTCGAGCCTCTGAGCCTTGGAGGCATCGATGTGGCTGAATGTAGGCCGTTGGATGAGCACCAGGAGGGTGCCATCCAATGACACCTGTATGATATGGAGCTTCTTCCTCCTCTGTTGGTTGGCGGCGTTATTGGGTCTCCAACGGGTCTGCACGAGCTCCGCCATCGTCGTCCGTCCGAGATGAGCTCCATAGAGGTTCCTGGGAGGTTGGAAGCTGATGTCGAAGCACAGAGAAGACGTTGGACTCCCTAGAGGGGGCTAATGACAGCCGTACGTCGGAGACGGAGCTTGCGAAGTTAGCTCCGTTGAAGCTCCGACCAATGAACGAGGGCACCTACAAATGTTAGTAGGAATAGCCGAAGCATGCAGGTGTAGTGAATGCGAGCGAAGTGAGGGGCCATATAAGCGGAGATGGGCGGCGGCCCTGGTTGTCTTCTCTCGTGAGGCAGAGAGGATGTGGCCGGGGGGGGGGGGGGGGCTTGAGGTTGTGGAGGATTAAGAGGGTGGTCAGAGGGCATGGCGAAGATGAGCATAATGTGGGGAAGCTAACAAGATGATGAATTGAAGGAGAAAGTGGGTAGAAATGCCTAATTAAATCGAAGAAGCAAGGAGGAAAAGCATAAGGGACTTACCTAGAGATCGGGGCGGACGAGGCGACCTGGGCCCAAGCTCCAAGGAGGGATCTGGTCTTCGCTAGACTCCGACGGCCAGTTGGAGCAGCTTGCTAGCGGGTTTAGGTCGGAGGCATGGCCTACCGTGGTCAAGGGTCAACATCGGGACCATCGCGTCGTCGATCCGACCTCCTCTGTCATGGGGAGGCAGAGAGATGCTGGGCCGTGGCCCGTGTAAAGGTGGATAGGGGGTGAAATTGGGTGGTGACGGCTTATTCTAAGGGGAAAAGTCGAAGTACAGGTGGTGGCAATCGTGGGTAGTGGTTGAGATATGGAGTGCGAGAGAGGGGGGTTTGGTTAGCTTAGGGACCCGCGAGGATGTCGGAGGGTAGGGCTAGGTCTTAGCGTGCTCAGATAGTGGTGGGGGTGGACGTCGAGGAAATTAGAAGGGTGCGAGGGGCTTGCGTGGTGGAGAACGTGGGAGAGAGGGTGCAGACGGAGGTGGAAGACGAGATGTTGACTGTAGGATCTTGCGATCGAGCAGTCCATAGGAGGGCATGAAGATGCGGCCCTGATCTAATCAATCAGGTTGCATCAACAACAATGAATGAAGCATAGATGGTCGTTGGATCTAGAGATCCGATGGTCGTGGAGCGGGCGGGGGCGGACGCTCTAGATGAGACATGGAGTTCGATAGGAACGCAGAGATTTGAGCGCGAACGTGCGACTGAGATGGAGGTGCCAGAGATGATCGAACAGTGCGGAAGCGAGGCAGGAGGCGTAAGGGGCAGCGTGCCACGTGGCTCAACCAGAAGGAACCACATGGCCCAATGAGATTATCCAGAAGCAAAAACTCAAAAAGAAATAGAGAGAGGCTAAATTTGGAAAACTCAAAACATGGAAGTTATAGATCTCGATGAGATCTACAAGTTTCATGTTGACTAAAAATGCAAAAGAAGTCAAACAAAGGGGAAATATTTTTGTGAGCATTTTTAAAGGTGTAAAAACATTGCGAATTTCGATGTCATTTTTTTGTATTTTTAATTTATTTTAAGACCAAGATATATACACCAATTAATCTGATTTTTATTGACATCAATTTCAACTAGGGGATTAATATATGAAAATTAAGATGATGAAACCAAGGTTCGTCACCCCCCTATACTTAAACTATGCTCGTCCTCGAGCATCTCAAGCATGAATGAGTTGGATTAACCCCTGATTATGCAATGTGAGGACCTGATATGTTCAAGAACTCCCGATTTTAGGGATTCAAAATTTCAAAACTGAATCAAGCTCTAATCAAGAGGTATCCAATTTCTTTAATTTCTTAGACTCTCTCTATATACATATAAAATAAGGATATGAAATTAAGTGTTGACTGTATTCATAAGAGTAGAGTCGCAACATCACCCAATGTTCCAGTCCAAGAGACTCTCCTAGGAACCCAATCCTCAACTCTAGGGAATTGACCAAATACTGCATCCAATCCACCGTCTCTTTAGTTGTCAAACTCAGAAATGTAGATGGAAGGCCAGTTGATGGAGGGCATATGATTGTGTTATTTCTTCTCTCCCTCTCATTGGAAATAAAGATCCTCTCAGGTGCCTTATTAACTCAACATGATTTGTTGTTGTTGAGCAGTGTGTCCATCAAGAGAAGTTGGAGTCGTCTACACTTGTTTTCTTGGGAGTACACCGGGGTGTGCCTTTTTTGAGTATCTAATATACCTTCTACACCCATATTTGTAGCATTTATGATGCAGAGCCCTTTTTTGGTGCAAGCCCAACTCCTGTTCCTAATAGCGGTGGTCCAACTGGACACTTTGAAATGATTGGGAGCCTCGCCTTTGGTGAAAGCTCTTTGATATTTGACTTTGTAGGGTGGGAGCTTTTCTTTCAACATTTATTTCTTTTCATTGCTTTTGGCTAGCTCCACTGCTTTTACCAAGAGTTGGAGCACACTGATCAACAAATTTTTTTATATTTTATCACATCCAGGCACGTAGGTAAATGTCAAGAGATAGTATAAAAATCACATTCTCATATTGGCTAAAGACGCTGACACTCAGGTTTCATGAAGCCTTCAATGATTTTATCCCATCCACGAGCATCATTAAATCGGGTCCAAACTCAAATCTCTCATCCCACTTTCTCAAGTGAAATTTCAACTCCTCTCATCATAACGGCAGTCGTGTATACGAAGTGCTAATCATATTCTTAAGGTTAGAGACTAAGCATGCAATATAACACACAAATCTTTCAAACTAGGGAAATATAGATAATTAAGTCAAATATCCTAATGATTAAGGCTGGTTAACTTAAAATCTCAATACCTCATAAATCAAGTGTTCTTGATCATCACTAATCTTGTGTGAATGTGAAAGTGTCAGAGATTAAACCAACTCCTTTTTTAAAAACAATATTTACAACCACAAGTTAGTCATTTAAACCATCTCTTTTAAACAAAATTTTGAATAGATTTTTAAAACAGTGTCACATATATAAATCTTTTTCAAACATTTTTCAAATGATTTTTCAAAACAAGTAAAACCCATTTTCAAACCATTCAAAATATTTTTTTTCAAAATAATGTAACATAGTAGAGAGAATTTTTCAAAATTTAAAAACATTTTATCCCACTTAGTTCAAGATAAATTATACTCTAGCCGATAAAGTTTTAATTTTTTTCAAAATTTTCAAAATAGAACTATTGCTAATATATAATATACGGTGTACCCCCTATACTTAACTTCTGCTATGTCCTCATAGTACTAAATGATACAAAGACATAGCTCAAGTTGAGAGATAGGAAAGGATTCTGGAACTGAGGATGACATGTCCTATACTTATGTTAAAATAACCTAAGTATCAGGGAGAAGGGAAAATGAGTCTGGAATTTAGGGAGACTCAGGTCCTCCCTATGCTTAGGATGAGAATAGCCTAAGTAAAGAGATGGATAAGTGTAGTTGGGGGGACCTGAGGGGAACAAAGAGGTTAGGATGGATTTACACGTGAATGAATGAATCTATGGAGATGAATGGAGTACCTAAGGTCTATGGGAGGGTTTCGAAAAACAAGGCTCAATTAACCAAGGAATACCCTTGATTCACCAACTCACACATGAAACTAAAAAATGCTGGTCAATTATCTTTTCCCTTTTATTGGTGATAAAAGCAAATTAATTCTAATTTATGTAAGGCTTAACTATACATCAAATCATAAAATCCTACGTAAGAAGGATGTTGCTCTCCCAAAAATTGATTTTACTTCATTTTGTTTGGTTGATTTGCATTAACAATCCTCATTTTAGTTTCAAGGTTATCACTAATTTAATGTCAGCACAAATCAATCAAACATCGTCTAACGATCATTCATAATTTCCATTTAATCCTATGTGACCAGTCCATGAAGAGAAGTCGAGAAAAAGTCGATGCATACGATAAATCATGATCTATGCTAAAGAGGAAAACTCGCAATGCCTGTAGCTTTCTTCGTGAAAAACAAGACTGGGTTAAATCAAATTCTAAATGTGTGCAAGTCGATGAAAACCGTACCTAGCATGCTTCTATTAGCAGGAAATAACAGATTTGATTTTGACTAAGTGAAACGATGTCTATGTACGTATCAATTTAGTGTGTCCTACCTACGATCAAACACATATGATATGAAATAAAAATAGTTCGGAGAGCTGCGTGCTTGATCCTAAGTCGACACTCAAGTGGGGCAAGCCCCACACAACCACGATTACCTTTGTTCATTTACAATCGCGACTCTTCAAACAAAGACCGCTGTAAAGATGATTATTTACATAAAATGCATGAAAAATACGAGACCATAATTCTCGTCAACTTCTCCAATGGTGCTTCTACAACTCCTCACAGCGGGAGCTCCTGCTCCTTGCCTCCTTGATCGCTAAGGGGCCTTACCAAAAAAAGAAACATTAGATATATATTAGAGCAATATCAACACAATGCAAGTAAAATAAATGACTCGATCTAAAGGTTAAAAATTATCACTTAATCAAATAATAAAAATCTAAATAAAATGAAAGATGAGCTGTGTCCCTGACAAAGACGCCATTTGATGGTCCTGAAATCAAGCCTCTTAAAAGTGTCGAACTAACATTCGAGTCTTGATGCAGTCGGATGAAATCGGATCCATCAAAAACCAGTTAATCCATTTTTTAATTAAGCATAAGCAGTTAGATTTATTTACGTGGGGAATCCCAAGTTCAAACTCAGGGACATGAGCCTCTTAAGTACTTACTAGACTCCTAATATTCAGATAAAGTGATGAATTAAAAATTAATAGGTCATCGCACAAAGAAACATGATGCAAACAAATGAGGACATTTTTTATTAGATTTTTATAATGCCATGTAATGCAAATATAGAAATGTACACCTAAGCCCTATCTAGATGAAATCAATGAGCCATATAAGAATAGCCAACTTCATGTTTAATTAATGAGGAAAATTTAACTGATGAACTAATAAAATGCATGAGAAATAATTAAGCTAGTGACACTATATTTCCAAAATTAGTCATCAGAATTTCAATTTTCAAATCAGGAAATAAATCATGCCACAAAATAGATAATGAAATAAGCTTCGAAAATAAACTGAAATCAACTAAAATAGAGATTGTATGCTCAAGATATTCACAAAAGAGTCCATGGGCATAAACGTAAAGAAAACTTCAAAATAAATAGAGAAACTATTAAAACCAGGTCCCTAGAAGGGCATAAATGCAATTAAGAAAAGTCACGAGGCCTTCCCTGTAATTTTCCCATACCTATGGGGGTTATATTGCAATTATTAAAACCCAGAGGGGGCTAGATGCAAATAACCCCATGTACACATACTCTTCACGTGCTCGGAGGACCTATTTGCTATATGGAGAAGTCGGCGGGGCACCATTGTAATTTTCCCAGCCCTCACATGACCAAGGCACGTGATGTTTGGCTCGGATAGAGGCTCTGGCTTGGGGTGCAACTCGGAAGGCTCGGATCGAGGGTCGAGCTACATGGATGGTTCTGGAGCTTCGGGTACTGGCTTGGATCGCCCGAGCCTCTGAGCCTTGGAGGCGTCGACGTGGCTGAATGTAGGCCATTGGATGAGCACCAGGAGGGTGCCATCCAATAACACCTGTACGATCTGGAGCTTCCCCTCCTCTGTTGGCTGGCGACGCTATTGGGTCTTCGGCGGGTCTGCATGAGCTCCGCCATCATTGTCTGTCCGCGATGGAGCTCCATAGAGGTTCCTGGGAGGTTGGAGGCTGACGTCGAAGCACGGGGAAGACATTCACTACATGGAGGGGGCTAACAACGCCTGTACGCCGGAGATAAAGCTTGCGAAGTTAGCTTTGATGAAGCTCAGGTCAATGAAGGAGGGCACCTGCAAATGTAAACACTAATTAATTAAAAATCTAGATATTGTATATATATGTATACATACTTGTAAATAACCCTTTATATTTATATTAACCCTTGTATATATATTATTTAATTAATTAAAAGTCACTAAAATTTACTTAATTTTTTCTTAAAATTTTTACTTACATTATGTAATTAAATAAATTTATTTTCGATTTTTTATTGACTTATTTAATCTTTTTATTGATTTGTTATCATATACTGTATTTTGTTAATTTCCCCTACGCCCTCTGATGGCCAGCCGTGGTCTGTTGACTCGGGTCAACTGGCTGGTCCCGCTACCCATCCACTCGTCTCACGTTTAGCCGTTCCTTTTCCCCCTTTTCCCACGTGTCCTATTTACTAACGTCACATGCTCCCTTCACCATTTTTTTTCGCTCGTTCATTCCTCTCACTCGCCAGCACCTGAATTCCTCTAATCACTCCGTGATTTGCTCCCATTTTGAATTTCAAAGTTCACTGGAGTAACATTTATAAATAGAGCCCATTCACCTCAGCCACGGGCTTGTTCCTTTCTTTAGAGCCGTCCCTAGTGCCACGTCAATAAAGGGTGTATTTGCACACAATCCCCTGTCTTTATTTCATTTTCAAATAATCCTTGTTCAGACACGTTTCGTCTCGTAAAAAATTGAACATTTGCATTGCTATCCTTTACATTTATTTTAATCGCATTTAAGTCCCGTTTGAATTGCAGGCATGCTTGGTACACGAGTTTTGTGAACATTGAAATAAAAATATTACATTTCTATATTATTGTTTGGTCCTTGGAATTTAAGTATTTACATTTATGTCCATTCCAATGGGGTGCACATGCCTGTGCATGATCTTTCTTGGATAAATTGCAATACTTGCCTCGCATATTTTTTATTTGTTATCATTTACTCCGCAAATTTTAAATATTTGCTTATATGCCCTTATGAGTCTGCATTTATTTTGCATGTTTAAAATTAAATAAAAATTGTCAAAACCCCTTTAAAAATTTGACAAAAATTCATCTTGCTTCCTGTTACATCCATCTTGCATCCATAAATTGCATTTTACATTTTATTGTTTTTATTATTTTTAAAAATTAAAAAAAATAGTCCAAAAGTTCCCTATTTGCATTTCAAAATCAGTAAAAAATATAAAAATATATATGAAAAATTCTAAAAAAAATCCTTTTTGCTTCTTTTGATTTATTTTAATTTCTGTACTATTTTGGCATATGCATTCCTCATAGAAACCATAAAACCACAAAACTATCAAAATCATAAATAAATCATAAAACTCATTTACAAATCCAAAAATCATAAAACCCCTCTCTGAAAAATATTAAAAATTCCTTTCATACTGTACATATTTCATCTATTTTTGATCTCATTTATTATTATAAAAATTCAAAAACATCCATTTTATTTTCTATCTTTATTTTCTATTTTTGGTTTATTTAATGGTATTAAAAATTTTGAAAAAATCTAGAAAATAAAAAATATTAAATAAGTATCAAAAACTATATTTTTTTAATTTGATTTATGTCTTTTTTTGATATATTTGAAAAATAGGAAAAAATATTTGAGTGTATATCTTTTTTTTAAACATTCCACTGTTTTTCAATATAATAAAATTCTTTTGCAAAATTTAAAAAAAATAAAAATTCGAAGACTAATTAAAAATATTAATTTAAATTCCATAGATATACAAATTCAAAAACACAAAAACAAAGTGTAGTGTGCACAGAAATTCCTTGGTACTTTACATTGATTTTTTACTGTATAGAATAACCCTTGGGATTTTTATAGCCTCCCTGAGTTCGATCTTGTTAGCTATACATGTAAATTAAATAGCAGGTTTTCTTGCTACTTTTTCTCTATTTCTTTTTTTTTGAGAATTGAATAAATTTTGTTGAGGGATTTTGATTGCAACGACATTGCACATATTTCTTAATAATTAAAACCCCGATTCTCCATGCTCAATAAATGGCATTGTTGTCGAGGATGCACGACAAGGGTAGTTAGGTTTTTCTTTTGACCTACTTTTCTTGGTTGTTTATACTTGTTTTTCTTTTTCTTATTTTTGTCTATATTTTCTTACATTCATTTTATTATTCACACTCGTTGTATTTATTTTCATTTATTTTGCTCATATTGTCACAATCGTGTTTCTTACATTATCTTGTGTTTCCTCTTTCTTGCAAGGGACCGATGAGCGAGGGCGACACTCTTAGGAGCATTGGTGCACCGAAGTGAAGCAGAGACAACTTGATTCTTCATCAAGTCACAAGAGAGCGTAGGAGGAGGAGAAGAAGATTTGGAGGAGATCAACCATTTAGAGCACTTTGCATGGATAACTATTGTTTATTTTTGCATTTTATACATTCAAAGTTCTTGTAAAAGGCCACTATATACCTTGTGTTTGAGGGGTCTGTTTCACCAAGTACTGGTGCACTTGAGGACCTCACGAGTTTTGTTTTCATCGTCTTGTTTATATTTATTTCATGCGGTTTTATATGCTTGAGCCCTTAGTAGTAGGTTTTATTATCTTGCTTGAGCCAGATAAATTAATTAGATCCAAAGCCCTAAACAAGAATATCTGCACTATAGAGTATATCGTAATTTGGACTTAGTCAAATTAACCTGTTCGTACCCACTAATAGAAGTTACTACTAAGATGGTTATCATGCATCATTTAGGTTAGTTATATTTTATGTATTTTAATTTCTACACGAATCATTTTGCATGTAGAGTGTTGGCAATAAGGTACACATCATCTATCTCCTGCATGCATCATTGATTTTCTCACGTGGCATTTCTAACTTCCTTCCTTATTTTCACTGACATACTATCAAAAGGAAATTGGAAAATTGTTAGGTCTTTTATTGAAGAAAAATAAAAAAAGGCGATAAACTTGTAACAAAAATTGAGACTGTAACTGAACTTGATCATAAAATCAAACGTAATAAATTCATTTATTAATTTCGGGAGAGAAATCCCCTCATTGTTTTCACATTTTATTTGTCATGTACACACTAAGGATTAGTGCCACAATCCCAGGCCTTCCTACTTGTTTGTACAACATTGTTTGATCACATAACTTTAAAATTGATCAGATTATCGATCGATCATTAACGATCATCATCAAGTTGAGTAGGTGAATATGGGGCTGCATTGTATTTGTATATGCATGATGTTGAATTTTATATGTTCATTATCTCGAGATTGTTAGCCTCACTCTAAGGGCTAGATGCTGTCCAACACTTCCCAAGCTCAGATCTTTTCATTCTGGCAGGTCAATGATCTCTTTAATCATGACCTAGATCTCTCTAAGCCTTATATTTCTGATCCATTGGACAACTTTTCTCTAACTTTGAGAGAGAATCCATTGTTCAAGTTTGATCACTCATTCTCTTCCTCGAATCGGCATGAATTTTCCCACCTCACCGAGAGTTATCTGTCGGTGGTGTGTTCTTCGTACTCGGATTCATTTCCAGGATGTGAATTCGATGTATTGGATCATGAAATCAAGTCTTCTGATTTTTCTTCTGAGGCTAAGTTGTCTCTCCTCAATGACCCTTGAGAGGATGATCCGATCTATGTGATATTCGATGATTTACTTGATTTCTCTACATTATGTGCATCAGATATCAATGAATCTCAAGATCTTTATGTTCCATATCTTCCTTAGACGTTGATTAACATGGAAGATTCCATAAATGATCCTTCTTTCTCCATGTTCTATTTGTTCGGCTCTACCATTTTACTCCTTCAGACCCTAAGCCGAAGAGTTCTTTTATGCTATCGATACCTCCTTTTATTTGCACCTCTATTTTCTCGGCAGAAGACACCCACCTGATTGCTTATTTAATGTCATTATTTACACTGTTGACCTTGTTGTTCTCACACCGAGACGACAATGGAAACACGACTTTCGCATTGCAGATGCCATCCTGAACCTCGATACTTCATTGTCCTAGCCTTTGTGTCCAGCTAGGGGCATAAACTCCAGCGCTTGTTGAGAGGCACCTCAACAATGTCTACTTTGTATATATGGGTTTCATCTTGATTTGTTCCTTCCTTCTTCCATTTTATCGTTCACCTCTTTTACGTGTATATATATATATATATCTGTGTGTGTGTGTGTGCGTTCTATACATAGGATGTTCTTTATCCTAAATATGAGGGGGTGAATGATTCGAGTTGTTCATATTCGTTTTACTTCATCACTCTTGTCGTTGCTTATACTTAGGGATCCTTTACCCTAAGTATAGGGGGTGGATGTTCATTCCATTTTTTCAAGTTTTTATTTTTTTATGCTCTCTCGTTCTTCCTTCAACTTGTGATATTCTTTTTCTATACTTGGAGATTTTCACCCTAAGTATAGGGGAGAACGAGTCGAGTCATTGAGTTTGTTCATTCTCTTCTTCAATTTTCCTCGTTTGTACAATATTCTATATTTAGGATTATTTGATCCTAAATATAGGGGGCATCACCGACTTCTATTCTTTTCATCTATTATTTGACTCGTTGTTGTATTTGATTCTTTTTACTTTTTTATACTGAGCATGAGTTATGTCTTCCTTTATTGCTCTTTGGTCACTATAAGGACATAGTTCGAGCTAAGTATAGGGGGTGTCGTATACATTGTATATATACTTTAGCCATAACTCACACTTTTATTAATAATATGGATATTAAAAAAAGATTTTGAAAAATGTTCTGTAAAGTGATTTGCAAAAATTTTCGAAAAATATTTGCACAATTTCTTTATAAAATATTTGCAAAAACCTTTTGTAAAATTGTTTGTAAAACTGTTTGTAAACGTGTTTGTAAAAGTCTTTGTGGAACTATTTTTGTATAAATCTTTGTAAAACTATTTGTAAAAATGCTTTCTTTGTAAAATATTTGTAAACTTATTTAATATATAAAAATTAAGTATAACATACAAAATAGTTGTAAAATGTTTGAAAGAAAATGTTTGCAAAAACATGTTTGTAAAATTATTTGTAAAATGATTTGTAAAACTTATTGTAAAATAGTTTGCAAAAATGTTTGCAAAACTATTTGAAAAACCTTTGCAAAATGTTTTGAAAAATATTTTTAAAATCTTTTGTAAAATATTTTGAAAATATTTGTAAAATTGTTTTGTCACGTGGGATATAAATTGTGTGATGCATATATTCGTAAAATCCATGTGTGTATAGAAACTTTGATCATCTCCCCTCCTGTAAATAAAATTCTTTATTGTATATTAAATTCCCTTATAAAACTTGTATTTAAAACTTGTACATAAAATCCTTTGTAAATTCTTGTATAAAAATTTATGCAATCCTTGTGTACTTATATATATATTTAGTTTACTCACCCTTTTTCTCTTTTAAAAAATGCTTAAAATCCATAAAAAAATTGCAAAACCCTTTGAAATCTTTTTCAAAAAATTTTTCCCTTTAAGAAATATGTGTTTTGTATATATTTCTTGTATTTGCACGTGCATCTTTCAGAATAGTATTGATGTTTAAACTTGTGTGGAATAGAAATGAAGAATGAAGCTTGGGTAAGACTTTAATCCGCTCATTTTCAGAGGAACCTTATAGGAACTGGAGTTGAGACTTTTCAGGTCCCAACGACTTAATTCTTTGAATCTACAAGATTATGTTCACATGTCATCTTGATTGGTCTAAGTAGAATATTTCATGATACACACATAATTCTTCTAGACAATGGCTGAACTTGGACAAGAACTCTACACGTATCTCTTCATGGATGAGGTGGTGAGGGGCCATAATCCTTTGTCTTAAGGTAGAACATGGGTGTATAATAACTAGTGGAAACATCTGTACTCCTCAAGGGAGGGTAGTGCATCTCAACATGGCTTAGTAGCATTGAGGTCTAAAGACAGGAAGCTGTGGATTGCAATAACGCTTTAAAAGAGGGATAGTCTATTGTTTAAGAAGAAAAACTCCTTATGTACATGCTGCATATGTTGTGTCTATGTGTCTGTATATAAATAAAAAATCTCAACTCCAAAAAATGGGACATGCTTGATTGAAAAGTAAATGCCTGTCGGAGTGTATATAGTTGAATAAGCAAAATTTATGTGATTCATTGTCTCATCTCATGGGTGCTTGCAGCCAGAGACTTGGCTACACTGGTCAAGTTCTAAGGATAGGTAACTACACTGGCTATTGTCCATTCTCTTCTTTTCCACTCTTCTTGAGCCGGTTGCACTTGAACATAGAAGAGAATACCCTGCTCCCCGAGGAAAGAGTTGCTAGACCAGGAGACTAGAGTTACCTTGTTGAGGAAGGTTGTTTCTTTGCCACTTTTGAGGCGGGGAGCTATATTTCACTTACACCGTACAAGTAAAGATTCATAGTCATAAGAATTTGTATATGTTGAAGGATATGGAGAGAATCATCAAGCGCATCACGGAAGCGTGAAGAACACATCGTATGCGATCGTGAGCGACTAGTCTCACTAGTTGCTCCGGGCAGCGGAATTTAAAATTTTTAATATGATGAAACCACATGATCCAAGAACCTTTCTCGGACCGTTTCATCTAAATCTTAATTAGGTATACGGTTTACCTCTTGAAGCATGGTTGCGATCAAGTCTCTAAACGTAGAGACCTCCTTCTCAAGTCCGATCCGACGGAGAAGACGCTTGCGAGCACGTTGATGAGACGCGTGCTCCTCGCAATCCATGTTGATGACCGAAGCGACGAATCTCCTGATCTCATCACATGAGATCCAACATCTTCTTCACGAGCGAGACACACTGAAGGAGATGGAGATCCACGAGTAGATGATCCGACAGCATAACGACAATGCTGCATTGATGACGACTCTCACAATGGCTCCATGGTGGACGCCCATTATAAGAGATAGAGAGGCTTGGGGTGTGGAGAAAGAGAGAGAGAGAGCATTCATTATCTTATATTGAAGAGCAAGGGGTGCCTCTTCTTATATAGGGTTTTGGGAGTCCATGGATCAGAATCCATGGAAAACACACAATCAATGGTTGAGATTGATTTGTGTTTCTTTCAATGGCTGAGATGTTTTTGTAAAAAACACAACAACAAATGATTTAAATTAAATCAATATATATCGATAAATACATATATTTAAATTCAAATCAAATCAATTAATTATCCTTAGAGATAATGAGGAAATAAACCATATCCCCTAAAAAGGGGGGACGACTACCAACATCTCATGAGATCTCATTATCTCATGAGATCTCATTATCTCATGAGAAACCACTATCTCGTGATATCTCCAGAATTTACAACAACAATTGTTGTAAATTACTTCACAAAAATAATTCATAATTATCTTGTGAAATATTGCAATCATGCCATTGGAAAAATATGAATCACATTCACATCCCAAAACAAAATGTAAATTATATTTCAATTAATCATCCAATGTGAATCCAATTCACATCAATAATTAATCAACAAATATAAATCACAAATAGCTCTCTCTTATATATTATAAATTACATTTATAATATATATAATTAAAATGGATAGTGCTATCCACTTATTCATATCCATGATAATTAAATCACATTTAATCATTTGGATCTCTTTTTCTTATGTGCCAAAATAATATGAATCACATTCACATTATTCATATCTTTGATAATTAAATAACATTTAATTATCTTAGATATCTTTCCTTATAATATGAATCAAATTCATATTATCCATGATAATTGAATCACATTTAATTATCACTTTTCTCGATGCTTGGATACATATATCAACAATGAAATTATCCATGAACCCTTTCAAGGATAATACGCTTTCTCAACGGATACATGGAGATAAGGACATGGCGATTGTATTATTTCACATATAGTGACTTGGATATTGAGATCATATCTCAAATCCAGATCTTGCGGACCTCCCATAGATGTTTGATTAACTCAAAGGGCGTAGATCTAATCTTCTCATTGTATCCGAATCACATTCAGATCAAGATCCAACATTTGGACTAAGATTAGACCACTTCTCTATGAGAGGAGTCACTAAAGTCCATACCTGTTTCATCACTCCCTAGGAATGGAAGCGTCATGGTTATACAATTGTTTATGATCACATCATCCTCAAGTATTCCTAATACCTGTACATCCTGCATACTGGAAGACCTATGATTAAATCCGATGTTTTAGATCTCTTTTATACTGTCTCCTTCATGGTTTTATCATTAAGTTTCTCATTCGATCATTGGGAGTCAGTATCGATTATATACTTTCCAAAAGAATATATCATACCCATGTGTCGATCATATACTTTCGAAAAGTATATATCAAACCTACAAATTCAGTCAAGCTTCCAAAGTGAGACGACCGTGCACGGAATTTTGTTTCTTCCCAATATCTCATGAGTGAGCTCATGTCTTCCGGTTCAGTAAATGACCCTGTATGATCCCTTTGAGAGATCGTATTACTCATATGCCCTTATATACACATTAGCTCGCCGGTGTATAGACTTTGATTAGGTCATCAACCTATTGGTCTGCCAAATGTACATACTCAGACATATAGTAAAACATCTGTCTCCGGTCAGAGGATGCGTGCCTATATCGTAACAACATACGACATAGGACTTTGGTTATCTCGATCTCGTTAAGTCAACTCTTTGACCTAATTAATCTGACACCTATGAATCTCTATTCCTATGCAGAGGACCTGCATCAAGAGGTCGGTCAGATATCAGCCTTTAGGGATAAGTATTTCCATCTCCTACTCAGGATGGAGATTATCTCTTAATGGTCATTTGACAAAGCTTGATGGGTCCTTAATCTAACTCTTTAGATATTCATCCAACCACCAGCCTCTGTGATTCAATAATTGAGTCAACAACTGTATGATCATTAAGATGGCCATGGTACATAATCCTAATTGTACTAAGGGACCTATTATGCAATTAATTATTCTTTATTTCAGATTAAGGAGTGAATTGTAATAACATTATTTCATAATGACTCGCCGTGGGCTCACATGTCCAACAATCTCCCACTAGCCCAAAGAGCCATTAACGGGCTAATCATTTAAACCCACACTCATGTGACAATCATAATCTATTTAATATAGCCAGGTAAGATGATCAGTCACTCTGTTCCCGAGATACTATGCCAAGTCCTTTTACGGCACATGCATATCCCTCAGTAACAGTGCTCGCATCCAATGCAAATGTTGTATCTTATGCAACCAATACTCAATATTGAGGCAGTCGTAATGTCTTTGACACTACAACTCAACAATCGTTATAGCCGATGTGTAAATTTCAATCATCCTTATCAGAATACCCTTATTCCAAAGATCTCTATCTCTTAAGGTATACACAGTTAAGAACTTTTAGATCACTATCTATAAAGTCTTAGGTTCGTGATGATGAGACTTTGAGATCATTATCTCTAAGTGTTGTTATCTTTGAAGATATTGTTTTAGTACTGCAACTAAGTGTTTTATCTCTATAGTAGGATTAGTAACAATTTACTACTCCCATTGCATGGCAGACAACTGGCTTTTCATACTTATCTAGCACATACCAAGCTTCTAGCAACCGATGCACAAGGGCAAGCAGTTTTAGCATCATCAACACTTGATATGCTATCCCTTCAGATTGGTCAGTACCAAATCTTAAGTTAAAGGAGCCTTCTTTGGATAGAATACATCCAAGATGTACCAATAATGTGACAATCACAGTTCTCTCTCTTCTCTTTGCTTCTGAACAACTTTAGAGCTAAGATCTAAGAGGTATCATTGAGATCATATCTCAAGGTATGAAATAGCCAGATCATAAAACACTTATTATCATCTTTATATCATTCTAAATGATTAGGATATTATCTACATTTAGCAGGATGAACACATTGGTACTCCCATTAGGCTTCACATGGTTCATCAAGATTCTATTTGAAATCATTACATTTATAATTTTATCAAATCTTATGTTCCAACTATAAGAAGCTTATTTGAGTCCATAGATGGAGTTATTCAACTTGCACACCTTATGAGAGGTATTCATAGAGGAATGCAATCTTGACTTCAATCTCGAAGATGTCGAAGTCAAGTAGTGCAGCTATAGTTAGCAATATTCTGATGGATTTAAGCATGGTCACTGAAGAAGTCTCATCGCAAGCGATGTCTTCTCTTCATGTGTATATTGTGGATACGAGCCATGCTTTGAAGATCTTTTCCTTCTCATCAGATTCCCTCTTTCTCTTGAAGATCCATTTACATCTTAATGGGTCTTACCATTATAGGTGGATTCTTGAGGATTCATATACAACACTTGTATATGAAGTCTTCATTTATACTTTACTGCTAACATCCATCTCTCCATGTCGTGATCTTCAGAAGCTTCATCATATGAAGTCAGATCATTGTCAGACTAATATGGCACATGGAATTCATCTTCAAACTCATTTGAAGAGGTATTAGTGTTTCATCTTTAGTTATCATTTTAGTTTCTGACTTAAGGAGCCTCACTATCTTTTCAAGATTCAATGAGTTCCTTCACTTCATTTTCATCTTGATTGTCAAGAAAGTCATCATCTTAGAATCATATTCTTAGAGATGAAATTCTTTAAGAATCTCAAGCTCATAAAGTAGGCATCCAATACGATTCTTTATTTTCCTAATGATATAACACTCTCTAGTGCTAGATTCCAGCTTACTTGCATGGAACTTTATTAAGGATATATATTGTAGTCTCTACTACATATATACCTTGGAAACTAAGAGATAACTATGCTAAGATTAATCATTTATCAAATCATGTCACACATGATCTAATTGTATCTCCCTACAACTCCATTGAATTTAGGTGTATTAGGAGAAGTGAGATAGGAATGATATTCCTATCTCCATAATGTATTCCTTGAATTCATCTAATATGTATTGGCTACCTATATTAGATCAAATTCATTTTCATCTTCCTTCAAAATTTGGTTCTAAACCAAAATTGTGAAATCTATGAACATTTCAAAAGTTTCTAAGGTGAAAGGAAGAAATCTCATATCACAAATAATCATCAATAGATATCACATATCCATAATGTTTATTATGATATAGATCATCCACATACATCAACATGTATGAGATATTGAATACCTCGGCATCTAACACCATTCCCAAAGAAGGGTGTATTGGACATTTTACTTTGAATACAATATTCATAAGTATGTAAGTTTTGAAATTTTAGACATTCTAAAGTTTAATGTCTTACTAGTCTATTGATCATATCAATAGACATATGTCCAAGACTCGATGCCGGATCATTGTCAAATGATCTTCATCCTCCTATTGATCTATTAATGTTTAACTTTCAGTATTAGAAATGTTAATGAACCATTCATTAATATTCTAATTTAGTAGAGTCCACTATCATAACTCTTTATGATATGTTTATTGCAGAATACATGTTCATCTCCAACAATGAATGTTTTCTAATATCTAGGTCATAGAGACATTCTCTAAGACCAAGGGCTCTCCTACTGAAAATATGAAGTCTATCTATCCTATGGAAATTATTGTAACAATTGTACCAATTCCCATATAGATGACTATTAAACCTTAAGATTAAGTTTCTAGTCTTCTAAAATATATGCAACCAATTGCAAGTGTTATTAGAAGAATGATATACAATTATTAGACTTTTAATCTTATCAAATAAGAAAGTCAATTTCAATGATTATATGTAGATGCAGATTATTTCGATGCACTATCTGAGTCCTTCTCTAAGGATCCTAGATAGTCCAGATAGTCATATTATCAATACATCGACTCATTGCAGTGTTGGCATTCATCCAACTATCTGGGTGCCATATGGAAGTCATAGAAGTAGGTCAACTCTTTAACTTTCCTTCTTACTTGGGTTCGACCCATACTTCCACTACGCTCCCTTCATCTATAAACAACCATTGCTTAAGATAAAGGATCTCTTATGTTGAATTCAAAAGGATTTCAAAATGAGATATTTAAACATTTATATATGCTTCATTTAATTCATACAATATGGTTATTATGAAGCTTCATGAATGACTTGAGTATAGACAGTAGAATGATGACACTCATCATTTCTACATTCATCTTAACTCAAAAACTTTGGTTCAGCCAGGTATTCAAACATTTTGAGTACATCATCTCTTCCGAGCTACCATTCTGCATAATGCAGAGAACCATGCCATTCATGATTAAATGTCTAGAGCACATATGTATGCCACAACATCTTCTTTGATTTTATAAGGATTAATTTGATAATTATGATCATCATCGACATGTCACTTTCAAAGTACACTCGATGAAAGATCAAGACTAAAGAGACATACAAACCCTAGGGTTGTAGTCCTATTATCTATTTAATTGTCACCCCTCATTATTATAAGGAAACTTGCACATTGCAACCACATACAATATGTGTCCAACTGCAAGTCCAATATTTTGATCATGGATCCAATTCATGACAATATACTGGTTATAATTGAGTATAAAATTGAGTGGGTTTAATGAAGAATTTTATGAAATTAGAAATTTGCATAAATGTATGTATATATATTATACATATTTTATTTGATTAGAAATTTTTATATCAAAGTTGTCTTGCCTTGTCAACAATGAAAGTTCATTCCCTTAATCAATTTCAATATAAGAGATATTCTTACCATTATATCTCTAGTAAGATCTGGGATCTCCTTTCCTATCCTTGTTACTTCCCAATAATATGAGAAACTGTAACTTAGATAAAAAGAAGTGGGAACTCATTCCGCCTTGC
Organism: Ottelia alismoides; assembly: GCA_037367405.1. Classification (NCBI taxonomy): domain Eukaryota; kingdom Viridiplantae; phylum Streptophyta; class Magnoliopsida; order Alismatales; family Hydrocharitaceae; genus Ottelia; species Ottelia alismoides. The sequence goes on from JAZKJV010006278.1 coordinate 849,094, forward strand.
AAGTCCAACTTGCATTTCCCAATTCAGTCTTTAACACCCGTGCCCACCACCCCTAAGGTGATGTTGGCCCGTTGTTAATTGAACCAACCGTCAACATGCTTATTACTCGCTATGCGCAATCCAATATCGCCCCAATAATACGAGGAACAGATACTAGGGTCACTACGCATACAACCTTACTCTTTCGAGAAGCAAAAGGCTCGATTCAGATGAACTTGTATGAGGAGCTGTCACTTCGGATAGGCGTCTCCTATATACAACCCCTGGCGATGAAACCATTCGCCTTGACGAGAGACCATGGATGTCACTTATGTGATCCTCCACCTCATATTCAAATTTTAATTAATCATTATGAATCATATTCATTACGATTAATTCTTCCAAGGGAAATAACAACTCTATTAAAAATAGAGTGTTTAACTTTTAATTGGATTCATATTAAATTAATGATCCAATTAATATCCAAAAAACATTCTCAATTGTTACTTGAATTATGATATTATCTCAAATACATATTATTCGAATTTTAATAATTAGAAAAATACATCATGATCTCTCAAGCATCATTCGTTCCCTACCCGCTGTCATGACCAGTACCGATGGGAGTGAGACAGACCACACACGGTGCAACCTGCTGCTCCAATGCTCCCCGACTAGGCACCATATCCGCCTTGGGAAAAAAGAATCCCGAGTCAATCACTTTGTACTTGAGATGTTCATCGGGTTTTCAACCGAAATTATACCATGTAATATTCATCAAAACCATTTTGATAATATTATAAGAAGATTTACTAAGAAAATCCTCATCCTATTCAAGCAATAAGGTTTTGCATGAAAAAGTTGTCCTACAACTATTGTAGGATAAACTAAAGTTTTCACGAAAACAATGTTTGTTGGAAATTTCATATTAACCAATTGTGATCAAGACCAACTATCTTATCATTTTGGTTAATGCGATGTAATTCAAGGAAATAATTATCATATTTAAATATTTCACAAATATTTATCAACAATCATTTCAGAAAAATAACAATTAATTTCCACTAATTTATTCGAATGACAATCACAAGGTTCATGATCAAGTTTGTTAATTTTCAGCAGTGACCTCTACTCACTAAAATCAATATAACTCGATCAATTTAAACCGAATTAATGCAAACTAAATTTATTTTGTTCGCCAATTTGATTTAAAACAGAACCCAATGATAATTATACATTTTCAAGCATTTAGGACCCGTAATTAACTCTTTAATTATGCCACTAATCGTCATCCCCAGAACAGTGGATATATGGTTATTAAAAACATCATAACTTGAGTTATCGGATTCCAAATCACACAAACTCAAATCCTACCGTTTCCTTAATAAATGAGGAACATTATTTAATTTAAAATTTTGTATTTAAATATTTTAAACATGTTCGAAATTTTATCACGAGACAGGGCTGCGAAAATTGAAATGCTAAAAACTTCACGAACCCAAACGAGCCCAAATCTTCGTAGGTTCATGGATCATATCCCAAACCTCCGTAAACTTGTCTCTGATACCACTTGAAGGATATGGAGAGAATCCTCAAGCGCATCATGTAAGCGTGAAGATCGCATCGTATGAGATCGGGAGCGACTAGTCGCACTAGTTGCTCCGGACAACGGAATTTAAAATTTTAATATGATGAAATCACATTATCCAAGAACCTTTCTCGGATCGTTTCATCTAAACTAAAATTAGGTATAAGGTTTACGTCTTGAAGCGTGGTTGCGATCAAGTCTCTAAACGAAGAGACCTCCTGTCTCAAGTCCGATCCGACGGAGGAGACGCTTGCGAGCACGTTGATGAGACACGTGCTCCTCGTAATCCATGTTGATGATCTAAGCGACGGATCTCCTGATCTCGTCACACAAAATCCAACATCTTCTTCACGAGCGAGACATACCGAAGGAGATGGAGATCCACGAGTAGATGATCCGGCAACATAACGACGATGCTGCGTTGATGATGACTCTCACAATGGCTCCATGGTGGATACCCATTATAAGAGAGAGAGGCTTGGCTTGTGGAGAAAAAGAGAGAGAGCATTCATTATATCGTATTGAAGAGCAAGGGGTGGCTCTTCTTATATAGGGTTTTGGGAGTCCATTAATCCCAATCCATGGAAAACACACAATCAATGATTGACATTGATTTGTGTTTCTTTCAATGGCTGAGATGTTGTTGTAAAAAAGCACAAAAATAAATGATTTAATTTGAATCAATATATATCGATAAATTCATATATTTAAATTCAATCCAAATCAATCAATTATCCTTGAAGATAATGAGGAGATAAACCATATCAGGGGGGACAACTACCAACATCTCATGAGATCTCATTTTCTCATGAGATACCACTATCTCATAATATCTTCAGGATTTACAACAATAATTGTTGTAAATTATTTCACAGAAATAATTTATAATTATCTTGTGAAAGATTGCAATCATGCCATTGGAAAAATATGAATCACATTCACATCCCAAAATAAAATGTAAATTATATTTTAATTAATCACCCATCACAAATAGCTCTCTCTTATATATTATAGATCACATTTATAATATATATGATTAATATGGATAGTGCTATCCACATTATTCATATCCATGATAATTAAATCACATTTAATCATTTTGGATCTCTTTTTCTTATGTGCCAAAATAATATGAATCACATTCACATTATTCACATCTTTGATAATTAAATCACATTTAATTATCTTAGATATCTTTCCTTATAATATGAATCAAATTCATATTATCCATGATAATTAAATCACATTTAATTATCAATTTTCTCGATGCTTGGATACATATATCAACAATGAAATTATCCATGAACTCTTTCAAGGATAATGCGCTTTCTCCGCGGATACTTGGAGATAAGGACATGACGATTGTATTGTTCCACGTATAGTGACTTGGATATTAAAATCACATCTCAAATCCAGATCTTACGGACCTCCCATAGATGTTTGACTAAATCAAAGCCGTAGATCTAATCTTCTCATTGTATCCGAATCATATTCAGATCAAGGTCCAACATTTGGACTAAGATTAGATCACTTCTTTATGAGAGGAGTCACTAAAATCCAGACCCGTTTCATCACTCCCTAGGAATGGAAGCGTCATGGTTATACAATCGTTTATGATCTCATCACCCTCAAGTATTCCTAATACCTATACATCCTGCATACTGGAAGACCTATGATTAAACCCGATGTTTTAGATCTCTTTTAGACTATCTCCTTCAAGTTTATATCATTAAGTTTCTCATTCGATCATTGGGAGTCGGTATCGATCATATACTTTTCAAAAGCATATATCATACCCAGGTGTTGATCATATACTTTCCAAAAGTATATATCAAACTGTTGGAAATGCGAGCCCACGGCGAGCCATTATGCAATAAATGTTATTGCAATTCACTCCTTAATCTGAAATGAAGAATACATAATTTGCATAATAGGTCCCTTAGTACAATTAGGGTTATGTACCATGGCCATCTTGATGATCATACAGCTGTTGATTCAACTATTGAATCATAGAGGCTGGTGCTTGGATGAATATCTAAAGAGTTAGATTGAGGACTCATCAAGCACCGTCAAATGATTGTTAAGAGATGATCTCCAGCCTGAGTAGGAGATGGCAATCCTTATCTCTGAAGGCTGATATCTGACCGACCTCTTGATGCAGGTCCTCTGCATAGGAATAGAGATTCGGAGATGTCAGATTAGTTAGGTCAAAGAGTTGACTTAACGAGATCGAGATAACCAAAGTCCTATATCGTATGCTGTCATGATATAGGCACGCATCCTCTGACCGGAGACAGATGTGTTGCTATATGTCTAAGTATGTACATTTGGCAGACCAATAGGTTGATGACCTAATCAAGGTCTATACACCGGCGCGCTGGTGTGCATATAAGGGCATATGAGTAATACGATCTCTCAAAGGGATCATACATGTTCAGTTATTGAACCGGAAGACATGAGCTCACTCATGAGATATTGGGAAGAATCAAATTCCGTGCGCACGGTCATCTCGCTTTGGAAGCTTGACTGAATTTGTAGGTTTGATATATACTTTTGGAAAGTATATGATCAAGACCTAGGTATGATATACGCTTTTGGAAAGTGTATGATTGATACCAACTACCAATGATCGAATGAGAAACTTACTGATAAAACCATGAAGTAGACAGTATAAAGTTGATCCAATACTTCGGGTTTAGTCTGAGTCTTCCAGTATGCAGGATGTACAGGTATTGGGAATACCTGAGGGTGATGTGATCATAAACGATTGTATAACCATGACGCTTCCATTCCTAGGGAGTGATGAAACGGGTCTGGATTTTAGTGACTCCTCTCAGTAGAGAAGTAATCTGATCTTGGTCCAAGTGTTGGACATTGATCTGAATGTGATTCAGATGCAATAAGAAGATTAGATTTACTGTCTTGATTTAATCAAGTATCTATGAGAGGCCCGCGATCTGGATTTGAGATGTGATCTCAATATCCAAGTCACTATACGTGGAACAATACAATCGCCCTGTCCTTATCTCCAAGTATTCGCGGAGAAAGTGCATTATCCTTGAAAGAGTTCATGGATAATTCTATTGTTGATATATGTATCCGAGCATTGAGAATATGGATAATTAAATGTGATTTAATTATCGTGATTAATATGAATTTGATTCATATTATAAAGAGATCTATCTTAGATAATTAAATATGATTTGATTATCAAAGATGTAAGTAATATGAATATGATTCATATTATTTGGACACAAGAGAATAGAGATCCAAAATGATTAAATGTGATTTAATCATCATGGATATGAATAATGTGGATAGCAATATCCATATTAATCAAATATATTATAAATGTGATTTATAATATATAAGAGAGAGATGTTTGTAATTTACATTTATTAATTAAATGTTAATGTGAACTGGATTCACATTGGACATTAAATTGAAAATGTAATTTACATTTTGTTTTGGATTGTGAATGTGATTCACAAAATTTCCAATGGCATGATTGCAATGTTCACAAAATAAATTGGATTTATTTTTGTGAAATAATTTGCAACAAAAGTTGTTGCAAATATTGGAGAGAATCATGAGATAATATAATCTCATGTAATAGGAAAAAGGAAGCTCCCTTCCTAAAGAGGAGAGGGGACGACCACAATTCCCATGAGGAATTGGTGGCCGTCCACCCTCCTTATGGAAGGAGGCTTGCCTCCTTTCCTATTTCTCCATTGGAGATTGATTTCATATAAAATCAAATTATATTTATTGTATATTTGATTTTTTATTAAATTAATTGTTGTTGTGTTTTTAGCAACAAATCATGACCATTGAAAGAAACACAAATTAATGTGGACCATTGGATTTGTGTTGACACATGGATTGAGATCCATGGATCCCAAAACCCTATAAAAGGAGAGGCACCCCATTGCTCTTCGAAGCACAGAAGTTGAGGCAACAAATCTCTCTCTCTCTCTCTCATTCTCTCTACACGTCCTCTCTCTATCTCTCTCATGTGGCCGTCCACCATGGATGCTCTAGAGAGGTTCTCCATCGCCGCGGCATCGCCGTTATGCCGCCTGATGGTTTGCTCGTGGATCTCCGTCTCCTTCGGTGCGTCCCGCTCGTGAAGAAGACATCAGATCTCGTGTGTCAAGATCAGGAGATCCGCCGCTTGGATCATCAACATGGATTGCGAGAAGCACGCGGTTCATCCCCACGCTCGCAAGCGTCTCCTCCGTCGGATCGGACTTGAGACAGGAGGTCTCTTTGTTTAGAGACTCGATCGCAACCACGCTTCAAGAGGTAACCCTAATACTTATTTATGGTTTAGACGAAACGATCCGAGAAGTGTTCTTGGATCATGTGGTTTCGTCACATAAATTTTTTTTAATTTTCGTTGCATAGAACAACTAGTGCGACTAGTCGTTCTTCGTCGTATTCGATACGACGATCACGCTTCCGTGATGCGCTTGAGGATCTAACCATATCCTTCAAGTGGTATCAGAGTCTCAGGTTGGTGGTTTTGGATACGATCCATAAACCGAGGACGACTTGGGTTCATTAGGGTATGCGAAAGTTTTCTTGCATTTCATTTTCGCATCTCTGTTTTGATATTATTTTCGTCACTGTTTAAATTGTTTAAACACGAAAATAATATTTTAATTTTATTCCCCATTAAATAAAGAAACCGTAGGATCTGAGTTTGCGTGATTTCGATTCCGTTTGCTCTAGATATGCTCATTTTAGTGAACATGTATCCACTATTTCGGGGACTGCGAATCATGACGTAATTAAGATGTTAATTGCGGATTTGAAACGCCTTGAAATGCATGCAAATCACTTGGGTTCTGTTGTAAATCAAGTTAGTAAACTTTAGAAATTTACTTTGCTTAATTTGGATTTAAATTGATTGAGATATGATATTTTTAGTAAGTGAGGGTCACTGCTGAAAATACTTTTCTAATCAAGAACCTAGTGATTGTCATTTAATTAATTAGTGAATTAAATTGTTTAATTTCCTGGAATAATTATGCATATATATTTGTGAAATATTTGATGATAATTATGTCCTTAAATGACTTTGCTCTAACCAACAAATGATTAGATGTGATCTAGATCAAGATTGGTTACATGATCTACATGATCAACATTCCAACAAACATGTTGCTTGAATAGGACTTGGGATTTGTTTAGCAAATCTCATTATAATGTTAATCAAAATTGTTTTGATTATTATTATATGGTATAATTTCGGTTGAAGAACCGATGATCATCTCAAGTACAAAAATGATCTATTTTGCATTATCCTTTCCCGAGGTGGATATGGTGTCTAGTCGGAGAGCATTGGGGTTGCGGGTTGCAACGTATGTGGTCCGTCCCACTCTCGTCGGTACTGGCCATGACAGCGGGTAGGGTTAGTATAATGCTTAAGAAATCATGATGTATTTCTAATTATTAAAATTTGAAATAATGCGTATTTGAGATAATACCATAATTCAAGTAACTGTTAAAAAAATGTTTGTTGGATATTAATTGGATCATTAATTTAATATGATTAGATTAATTGGAATCCAATTAAAATTAAAACACTCTATTATGAATAGAGATGTTATTTCCCTTGGAAGAATTAATCATAATGAATATGATTCATAATGATTAATTAGAATTTGAATATGATATGGAGGATCACATAAGTGACATCCATGGTCTCCCGTCAAGGCTGAGGGTTCCGTCGCCAGGGATTGTATGTGGGAGACGCCTGTCCGAAGTGACAGCTCCTGTATGCAAGCGCATCTGGATCGGGCTCTTTACTTCTCGAAAGAGTAAGGCCGTATACGTAGTGACCCCAATATCGGATCCTCATATTATTGGGGCGATATTGGATTGCGTATAGCGAGTACTATTCCTGTTGACGATTGGTTCAATTAACGACGGGTCAACATCGCCTTAGGGGTGGTGGGCCCGGGTGTTAAAGACCGAATTGGGAATGGAAATTGGACTTGCAAGGCGGAATGTGTTCCCGCTTCTTTTTATCCGAGTTGCAGATTCTCATATTATTGGGATGCAACAAAGATAAGGAAGGAGATCCCAGATCTTGTTGAGATATAATGGTAAGTCTATCTCTTACATTGAAAGTAATTAAGAGAATGAACTTTCAGTGTTGACAAGACAAGACAACTTTGATATAAAAATCCTAAATCAAAGTAAAATATATATATTTATATATTTATGCAAATTTCTTATTTCAGATAATTCTTCATTAAAACCCACTCAATGATATACTCAATAATAACCAGTAAAATATCATGGATTGGACTCATGATCCAGATATTGTACTTGCAATTGGACACATAATGTATGTGGTTGCAATGTGCAAGTTTCCTCATAATATTGAGGAATGACAATTAAATAGATAATAGGACTACAACCCTAGGGTTTGTATGTCTCTATAGTCTTGATCTCTCATCGGATGTACTTTGGAAGTGACATGTCGATGATGATCGCAATTGTCAAATGATCCTTATAAAATTAATGAAGATATTCTGGCATACATATGTGCGCTTGACATTTAACATGAATGAGATGGTTCACTGCATCATGCAGAATGGTGGCTCTATAAGAGATGATGTATTCAAATTGTTTGAGTACCTACCTGAACCTATGTTTTAAGAGTTTAGATGGATGTAGATGATGAGTGTCATCATTCTACTATCTATACTCTGGTCATTCATGAAGCTTCATAATATTCATATTGTATGAATTTAATGAAGCATGTATAAATGTTGAAACACTCTTACATAAGAGATCCTTAGTCTTAAGTAATGGTTGCTTATAGATAAAGGGAGCGCAGTGGAAGCATGGGTTGGACCCGAGTAAGAAGTATGATCAAAGAGTTGACTATACATCTATGACTTCCATATGTCATCCGAAGAGTTGGATGAATGCCAATACTGCAATAAGTTGATGTGTTGATAGTATGACTATCAAGTCTATCTAGAATCCTTAGAGAAGGACTCAGATGGAGCATCGGATTAATCTACATAAATCATTGATAAGATAAATTCAAATAATCGTATCTCAATCTTCTAATGACATTTGCAATAGGTTGCATATGTTTTAGAAGACCAGAAAATTTGATCTTAAGGACTATAGTTATCAACATGGATATTGATGCAATTGTTGCAACAATCTCTGCTGGATTGATAGACTTGTTAATTTCAGTGGGAGAGCCCTTAGTCGTAGAGAATGTCTCTATGACCTAGATATAAGAATACACTCATTGTTTGTTTCTAAATGTTGGAAATAAACATGAATTCTGAGATAGAACTATCATAAAGAGTTATGATGAAGATATTTCAGATAGTAATCTAAAATCTAGTGGACTCCACAAAATTAGAAAATTAATGAATGGTTCATTAAGATTTCTAAATACTGAAATTAAACCTTAAGATCAATAGGAGGATGAAGACCATTTGACAATGATCTAGCATCAAGCCTTGGACATTTGTCTATTGATTTGATCAATAGGCTAGTAAGAGATGAAACTTTAGAATGTCTAAAATTTCAAAGCTTACATGCTTATGAATATTGTATTCATAATAAAATGTCCAATACACCATTCTTTGGGAATGGTGTAAGATGATAAGGTATTCGGGATCTCATACATATTGATGTATGCGGATCATCTATATCATAGTAAACATTATGGATATATGATATCTATTAATGATTATGTATGATATGAAATTTCTTCTCTTCACCTGAAGAAACCTTTGAAATGTTCAAAGATTTCATAATTTTGGTGTACAACCAAAGTTTGAAGGAAGATAAAATGAATTTGATCTAATCAAGGTAGCATGTACCTGTTAGATGAATTCAAAGGATACCTTATGGATATATGAATATCATTTCTATCTCAATCCTCCTAACACACCTTAACTCAATAGAGTTATAGGGAGATACAATTGGATCATGTGTGACATGATCTTATCAATGATGATTTTTAGCATAATTATCCCTTAGTTTCCAGGTATATATATGTGTAGTAGAGACTACAATGTATATCCTTGATAAGGTTCCATGTATGTTGGAATCTAGCACTTGAGAGTGCTGCTTCATTAGGAAAATAAAGGATGGTATTGGATACCTACTTTATGACCTTGACATTCTTAAAGTATCTCATCTCTGAGAATGTTATTCTTATAGGTTGAGACTCTTGAGAATCAAGATGAAAATGAAGTGTAGGAACTCATTTAATCTTGGAAGATAATGAGGCTCCTGAAATTGGAAACTAAAAAGGACAATTAATGATGAAACATTAATACCTCTTCAAATGAGTTTGAGGATGTATTCCATGTGTTAGTTAAGTCTGACAATGATCGGACTTCATGTGATGAAGCTCCTAAGGATCATGACATGGAAAGATGGATTTTAGCAATAAAAGTCTAACGTAGACTTCATATACAAGTGTTGTATATGGACCCTCGAGGATCCACCTATATGGGTAATACCTGTAAAGGTGTAAATGGATCTTCAAGAGAAAGGGAACCTGATGAGAACGTGGAGACCTTCAAAGCACGGTTCGTAGCCATGAGCTACACAACAGAAGAGAAGACATTGCTTGCGATGAGACTTTCTCTTCGGTGACCATGCTTAAAACCGTCAGAATATTGCTAACCTTAGCTGCACAACTTGACTATTGCATCTTCAAGATGTAAGTCAATATTGCATTCCTCTATGAATACCTCTCTGAGGATATTCACATGAAGTAGCCCCTGGGCTTCATGGTTGAGGAAAGCAAGGTGTACAAGCTAAGGAATCCATCTAAGGACTCAAATAAGCTTCTTGAAGTTGGATCATAAGATTTGATGAAATTATAAATGTTATGATTTCAGATAGAATCTGGATGAGCCATGTGAAGCTTAGTGGGAGTGCTTTTGTGTTCATCGTGCTAAATGTAGATAATATCCTAATCATTTAGAATGATATAAGGATTATAATAAGTGTTTTATAAACTGGCTATTCCATATCTTGAAATATGATTTCAAAGATACCTCTTAGATCTTATTTCTGAAGTTGTTCAGAAGCAAAGAGAAGAGGAAAATGTGACAGTGTACTTGTGGAAGGTAGGAGCATCAGCTTTGGATGAGTAATAATTAGGAACGGGAGTTGTCCAACGAGAATGAAATTTCGGATCCTTGCGAAGATATACACCTTGGAAATTCCAAGAAAGGCTTCCAACCTTTAAGATGTGATACTGACCTATCTAAAGGGATAGCACCTCAAAGAGTTGAGGAAGTGAATGCTAGTACTGCTTGCACTTGTGCTTCAGTTACGAGAAGCTGAGTGTATGCTAGATGTGCAAAAGAGCCAGATGTCTACCATGCAGTGGGAGTAGTAATCTGTTACTAGTCCTACTCTGGAAATAAAACACTTAGTTGCAGTAATAACAATATCTTCAAAGATGATGAAACTTAGAGATAGTGATCTCAAAGTCTTATATTCAAAAGTTTAAGACCATGTAGATAGTGATCTACAAGGGTCTTAACTTTAGATACCTTAGGAGATAGAGATCTCCGGGAATGAAGGTATTCTAATAAGGATTATGGGAATACTGGTTATAATAATTAATTGTTAAGCTGTAGTGTCAAGGACACTGTAACTAACAAGATTGAGTATTGGTTGCATAAGATGCAACATTCGCATTGGATGCGAGCACTGTTACTAGGGATATGCAAGTACCGTAAAAGGACTTGGCATAGTCTCGTGGGAACAGAGTGACTGATCAACTTACCTAGCTATTTTCTAAATAGCCTATGATTGTCACATGAGTGCGGGTTTAAATGATTAGCCCATTAATGACTCTTTGGGCTAGTGGGAGATTGTTGGAAATGCGAGCCCACGGCGAGCCATTATGCAATAAATGTTATTGCAATTCACTCCTTAATCTGAAATGAAGAATACATAATTTGCATAATAGATCCCTTAGTACAATTAGGGTTATGTACCATGGCCATCTTGATGATCATACAGCTGTTGATTCAACTATTGAATCATAGAGGCTGGTGCTTGGATGAATATCTAAAGAGTTAGATTGAGGACTCATCAAGCACCGTCAAATGATTGTTAAGAGATGATCTCCAGCCTGAGTAGGAGATGACAATCCTTATCTCTGAAGGCTGATATCTGACCGACCTCTTGATGCAGGTCCTCTGCATAGGAATAGAGATTCGGAGATGTCAGATTAGTTAGGTCAAAGAGTTGACTTAACGAGATCGAGATAACCAAAGTCCTATATCGTATGCTGTCATGATATAGGCACGCATCCTCTGACCGGAGACAGATGTGTTGCTATATGTCTAAGTATGTACATTTGGCAGACCAATAGGTTGATGACCTAATCAAGGTCTATACACCGGCGTGCTGGTGTGCATATAAGGGCATATGAGTAATACGATCTCTCAAAGGGATCATACATGTTCAGTTACTGAACCGGAAGACATGAGCTCACTCATGAGATATTGGGAAGAATCAAATTCCGTGCGCACGGTTGTCTCGCTTTGGAAGCTTGACTGAATTTGTAGGTTTGATATATACTTTTGGAAAGTATATGATCAAGACCTAGGTATGATATACGCTTTTGGAAAGTGTATGATTGATACCAACTACCAATGATCGAATGAGAAACTTACTGATAAAACCATGAAGTAGACAGTATAAAGTTGATCCAATACTTCGGGTTTAGTCTGAGTCTTCCAGTATGCAGGATGTACAGGTATTGGGAATACCTGAGGGTGATGTGATCATAAACGATTGTATAACCATGACGCTTCCATTCCTAGGGAGTGATGAAACGGGTCTGGATTTTAGTGACTCCTCTCAGTAGAGAAGTAATCTGATCTTGGTCCAAGTGTTGGACATTGATCTGAATGTGATTCAGATGCAATAAGAAGATTAGATTTACGGTCTTGATTTAATCAAGCATCTATGAGAGGCCCGCGATCTGGATTTGAGATATGATCTCAATATCCAAGTCACTATACGTGGAACAATACAATCGCCCTGTCCTTATCTCCAAGTATTCGCGGAGAAAGCGCATTATCCTTGAAAGAGTTCATGGATAATTCTATTGTTGATATATGTATCCGAGCATTGAGAATATGGATAATTAAATGTGATTTAATTATCGTAATTAATATGAATTTGATTCATATTATAAAGAGAGATATCTTAGATAATTAAATATGATTTGATTATCAAAGATGTACGTAATATGAATATGATTCATATTATTTGGACACAAGAGAATAGAGATCCAAAATGATTAAATGTGATTTAATCATCATGGATAAGAATAATGTGGATAGCAATATCCATATTAATCAAATATATTATAAATGTGATTTATAATATATAAGAGAGACATGTTTGTAATTTACATTTGTTAATTAAATGTTAATGTGAATTGGATTCACATTGGACATTAAATTGAAAATGTAATTTACATTTTATTTTGGGTTGTGAATGTGATTCACAAAATTTCCAATGGCATGATTGCAATGTTCACAAAATAAATTGGATTTATTTTTGTGAAATAATTTGCAACAAAAGTTGTTGCAAATATTGGAGAGAATCATGAGATAATATAATCTCATGTAATAGGAAAAAGGAAGCCCCCTTCCTAAAGAGGAGAGGGGACGGCCACAATTCCCATGAGGAATTGGTGGCCGTCCACCCTCCTTATGGAAGGAGGCTTGCCTCCTTTCCTATTTCTCCATTGGAGATTGATTTGATATAAAATCAAATTATATTTATTGTATATTTGATTTTTTATTAAATTAATTGTTGTTGTGTTTTCAGCAACAAATCATGACCATTGAAAGAAACACAAATTAATGTGGACCATTGGATTTGTGTTGACACATGGATTGAGATCCATGGATCCCAAAACCCTATAAAAGGAGAGGCACCCCATTGCTCTTCGAAGCACAGAAGTTGAGGCAACAAATCTCTCTCTCTCTCTCTCTCATTCTCTCTACACGTCCTCTCTCTATCTCTCTCATGTGGCCGTCCACCATGGATGCCCTAGAGAGGTTCTCCATCACCGCGGCATCGTCGTTATGCCGCCCGATGGTTTGCTCATGGATCTCCGTCTCCTTCGGTGCGTCCCGCTCGTGAAGAAGACATCAGATCTCGTGTGTCAAGATCAGGAGATCCGCCGCTTGGATCATCAACATGGATTGCAAGAAGCACGCGGTTCATCCCCGCGCTCGCAAGCGTCCCCTCCGTCGGATCGGACTTGAGACAGGAGGTCTCTTTGTTTAGAGACTCGATCGCAACCACGCTTCAAGAGGTAACCCTTATACTTGTTTGTGGTTTAGACGAAATGATCCAAGAAGTGTTCTTGGATCATGTGGTTTCGTCACATAAAATTTTTTTAATTTCCGCTGCATAGAACAACTAGTGCGACTAGTCATTCTTCGTCGTATTCGATACGATGATCACGCTTCCGTGATGCGCTTGAGGATCTAACCATATCCTTCAAGCAACATCAAACTTACAAATTCAGTCAAGCTTCCAAAGCGAGACGACCGTGCACAGAATTTGATTCTTCCCAATATCTCATGAGTGAGCTCATGTCTTCCGATTCAGTAAATGAACCTGTATGATCCCTTTGAGAGATCATATTACTCATATGCCCTTATATGCACATCAACTCACCGGTGTATAGTACTTTATTAGGTCATCAACCTATTGGTCTGTCAAATATACATACTCAGATATATAGTAACACACTTGTCTCCGGTCAGAGGATGCGTTCCTATATAGTGACAACTACGACATAGGACTTTGGTTATCTCGATCTCGTTAAGTCAACTCTTTGACCTAACTAATCTGACACCTCTGAATCTCTATTCCTATGCAGAGGACCTACATCAAGAGGTCGGCCATATATCAACCTTTAGAGACAAGGATTGCCATCTCCTACTCAGGCTGGAGATAATCTCTTAATAATCATTTGGCGATGCTTGATGAGTCCTCAATCTAACTCTTTAGATATTCATCCAACCACTAGCCTCTATGATTCAATAATTGAGTCAACAACTGTATGATCATTAAGATGGCCATGGTACATAACCCTAATTGTACTAAAGGACCTTTTATGCAATTAGTTATTCTTCATTTCAGATTAAGGAGTGAATTGCAATAACATTTATTGCATAATAGCTTGCCGTGGGCTCGCATGTCCAACATATGTAGAGACTTGTTCTGACCTAACTGTTGAGGCGACTTGAATAGGAGTCTTGTGAAGCCTGAGGAATGTTTGGTTTTAAATACATTTCCCAATAAGGTTCTGCCAAACTAATAACCCAAAGGTCTGTCTGGGCACCAACTAAAATTTTACAAAGTTTAGTTTAATATTCAATATTGTTCTAAGTTCTTTATTTTTCCTTTATTCTTTTTGTTTTCTTCTATTCACTTATTCTTTCAAATATGTGTTTGCTATGGGACTAGCAAAGATAAAGCATAGGGGATGATGAATCTAAATTTCATCATCTTTATTCATTTATTTTAGCTTAAAATCCTTTATAAAACACTTGTAAATATCACTAAATTCATTCTTTTAGTAACTCTAATTCTTGTGTAAATATTGTATATTATTAATATTTTAATCTAAAATAAATAAATAAAGAAATAAAGCAAAAATAAAGAAAATAAAAGACTGTATATATGCAATAGATACATGAATCTAATCCCGAAAGAAGATCAAGACTTGACCTGATCAACAAGGAATAAAGTAGGAGGAGATAAGGCCAAAAACACCAATAATACCAGAAATTCATTTGTCACTTATATTTATTCATCATCTGTAAAATATTGTCTACAATACACATTCTTTCATTAATTTATTCATCACCAAATTCTTTGTAAATAAAAATTCTTTCTTCTGTAAAATTGTGAATAAAATTCCTTTTAACAATAAAAATAATTATAATGCAAATTTGTATATATTGTGTAAAGAACAATATTCTCCAAAACCCACAAAGTACAAACATGCAAAATCAATTTCTTCTCCACCTAACTCCAAATTAAGGAAACTCACTTTCATTGTACTCTGAATTAAAAAATCTTTAAAATGAAGGTGACTTCATAAAAATCGGAGTTAAGGTGTGAAATGCGACCAATTGAGGTACTATTGTATATTATACCTATAAACACTATGTACATTGTTTAATTATTTATTTTCTTGTGCATAAATGTGAATATTGTATTTTTTTATTATTGATTTGAATATTGTAGTTAACTTATATAAAATTCAAATAAAAATCACAAAATCAAAAATCAATAAAAAATAAAATCATGTATATATTGTATATGTATCACCATGTATATATTGTACTTATACCTATTTAATTAACCCAATAAATTAAATTGTAAAAATAAAATAAAAATTTCATTAAAACCCTTATAAAATATTGTAAATAAATATAATGTTAAAATTATATATATATTTGTATAATTAATTAATTAATTAATTAAAAATTAAGATCTTGTATATACAGATATACATACTTGTAAATAGCCCTTTATATTTATTTTAACCCTTATATATACATTATTTAATTAATTAAAAATCACTAAATATAAAGTTAATTTATTCTTAACATTTTCATTTACATCATGTAATTTGATTTTTAATTGATTTATTTAATCTTTTTATTGATTTTTATTGTCTAGTGTATTTTGTCCATTTCCCCTGCGCCCTTTGATTGGCCAGCTCGGGTCTGTAATCCGGGTCATCTGACTGGTCCCCGCTACCCTTCTGCTCGTTTCACATTCAGTCGTTCCTTCGCCCCTTTTTCCCACACATCCTATTCACTAATGTCGCATGCACCCTTCTCCATTTTTTGCTCATCCAATCCTCTCACTCGCTAGCACCTCAGATCCACTAATCACTCCGTGATTTGCTCCCATTTTGAATTTCAAAGTTTGCCAAACATCTATAAATAGATTCCATTCTCCCCTATCACGAGCTTGTTCCTTTTTTTGTCTTCTCTGCGCTAGAGGCTGATCTCTGGAATCGAGTTGGTGATAGAGCTTCAATCTCCCCAGCTGGGAGAGTGCGAGGAGGGCTGGGGGTCATGTTACAGCCATGCGACCAGAGCTCTTTGTCGTGTTTTGACTCTTCGCCAGTCTCAACGGATCGAGGACGATATCCATTCCCATTCAACTCGTAGGTATCATTAGATAGCTTAGATTTTATTCTCCAATTTTAATTCTGCATTTTAATTCATGTTTTAGCATAAATCGCCCGATTATCTTCAACCTCTTATCTCTAGATCGGAGGGGTTCCAACCACCTTCACCAACTTTTGATTATCCTGATATCTCACCCCGACCTTCTCTATATCTCCCACCATCTGCCTACTTTTAGATCCTCACGAATCTGGAGTCTAGTCTCCACTCCGACCACACTTCTCTAGAGACCCCCATTCATCCACCATCTTCCATGATATTGACCTAATTTATTGGCTGGAGACTCCTCCGAGCATAAGCTTTCATTTGCAGGCCAAAGGAGCTTCAGAGAGAACGGAAGCATCAACAAATCAAGGATAGAAGGTTCCTGGAGAAGTAGAGTTCTTCACCTTCTAGATCTATGATATGGTGATTTCACGACGATCCAAGGTGCACACTAGGCACATGATCCTAGAAACTTTGATGTGAGACTGATTTGACATGGAGCAAAGCCAAGACGAGGGAGATCCGGCCAGATCAAGCTCACTGGAGCTCAGGTGCTTCCTAGTTCCTCTAGGGCCTTTCATCACCGCACGATCACAAGCAGCAACCCAGTTTGGATCTCGGCCGTTCATTTTCCCCCAAAGCTTGAAAGTCCAAATATGAACATCCTTCACTTCAAAATCTATCACGACTGTCAGATCCAAGCTGCATCGCATCAGAACTGTCCCTTGCACCACATCAATAAAGGGTATATTTGCACACATCCTCCTGTCTTTATTTCATTTTCAAATAAGTCTTTGTTTGGACGCATGTCATCTTGTAATAAATTAAACATTTGCGTTGTTATCCTTCACATTTATTTTAGTCACATTCAAGTTCTGTTTGAATTGCAAGCGTGCTTGGCACGTAAGTTTTGTTAAAATTGCAATAAAAATATTATATTTCTATGTTATTATTTTGTCCCAGGAATTAAAGGTCCATTCCAACGAGGCGCACGTGCTTGTGCACGAGCTTTCATGCATAAATTGTAATATTTCCCCTACAAAATTTTTGTTTATTACCATTTAGTCTGCAAACTTTAAATATTTGCATACATGTCCTTGTGAGTCTGCAGTTGTTCTGCATGTTTAAAATTAAATAAAAAATTGTCAAAATCCCTTTAAAAATTCCACAAAATTCATTTAGCTTCCTGTTACATCCATCTTGCATCCGTAATTTGCCTTTACATTTTCATTATTTTTATTATTTATAAAAATTCAATAGTTCAAAACTTCCTTGTTTGCATTTGATAATTGCATAAAAATTCCAAAAAATTCCTTTTTTTTCTTTTTATATATTTTAATTTCTATATAATTTTGGAATATGTATTCCTCATAAAAATTATAAAAATTACAAAACTTTCAAAATCATATAAATTCATAAAAAAATCATTTAAAAATCCAAAAAATCACTAAATCCCTCTCTGGAAAATATAAAAATTCCTTTCATACTATATATATTTCATCTATTTTTGATCTTATTTGTTATTTTAAAAATTGAAAAATATCTATTTTATTTTTTGTCCATTTTATTTTAAATTTTTGATTTATTTAAAGGATTTAACAATTTTAGAAAAATCTAGAAAAATAAAAGAATATTAAAAAATATAAAAACCCCCAAAATAGTTTTAATATATTTTTCTGACTTTTTTGATATATTTGAAAAATACAAAATGTTTGGTTGAGTGTGTGTGTCTTATTTTTCTTTAAATATTCCATTGTTTTTCAAAATAATAAAATTCTTTTGCAAAATTTAAAATAAGTAAAATAAAAATCAAACAACTAAATAAAAAATATAAAAGTAAAATTCCATACAAATATAAAATTCAAAAACACAAAAACCAAGCATAATGTGTGTAGAAATTCGTTGATTCTTTTCATTGATTTTTCATTGCATCGAATAACACTCGGATTTTTGTAGTCTTACTGAGTTCGATCTTGTTACCTATACATGTAAATTAAATAACAAAGTTCTCTTACTACATTTTCTCTATTTATTTTTGCTTTTGAATTGAATAAATTTTGTTGGGGGCATTTTTAGGATTGTAACTACACCACACATATTTCTTAATAATTAAAACCTTGATACTCCCTGCTCAACAATAATAAGCAAGAAGAGACCTAGAAAATGACCAACATGGATGGAAGATTATAATTTTGATGAATGCAAGGAATCATCTTACACCGTAGATGAGGATGTAATGGATTCTCCAGATCCCATTTGACTAAGCAATGGCTTTGAATGGGTTGGAATCATAGACAGTCCCATGCATGATGAACTGGACTCAAATGAGCCAGACTATGTAGGGGAGGTATGTATTTTGCTGAAATAAGACAATCCATAGGTTGTAAGTGTATGCAAAAAAAGTATCGATTTATTGATCCTCTTGATAAATACAAAGTAAGATTAGTTTCTATTTTTATCGTTTGAACAAATGAAATGGTGACCTCAACACTCAAATATCATCGTCGGCCATTGCGTGAAATGGGGGTTGTGCGGAACAGATCTCATGGGTGTGGAGGGATGAGGGCAGAGTATACGGGGAGCTGTAAACATCCTCTAAATACCAACCTCCCGCAGGAGGGGGATGCACAACTCGAAATAATAGAGTTACCTCTCATAAGGAGTCCTCTCCCAACCTAATCTCTCTCTCCCCATCAAGCTAATCACCGGATGCATATCTTGTTCATCAAGTGGTATCAGATCTATAATCTGACTGCTCTTTTTTAAACTTTGGTTAAAGGTTACAAGTACTTTAACGAATCTTGAATCAAGCTTTAATTTTTTTTGCTTGTTTATTTAATTTAGCCACCTTCATGAAATTTACTTGACATTGTTACATGACCATATTAAAATTCTTTACAAAATACCTTATTGTTTGTTAAAAAACCCAGTCTTATAAAATCTTACTTTATTATGATAATATTGCAAATTATTTCTTAAAAGTTTTTAAATTTCTATGAACCATCTTCTTATCTGATTCATTTGTTTCTTGAATTTACACAGCATCTTGCTTAAAAAATTTCTTCCTGACTTATAAAGTCAAATACCTTTATGTATTCTTGTTGAAATACACATCCTTATATCTGACTTGTTTTTATTTGATTAAATCTGAAATAACAAGAAAGACTATTGCCATTGAGATATGAAAAATAAAATACCTTAATGATACTATTTATGAATCGTGGAATAGAAGAACTACTTTGGTATGTTCCACGATAGTATCCACTTCATTATAGATAAGCATGTCCCTACATTTCCTTAAAACCCCACCACCGAGGAGATCATATTTCAAGAATCAGGGGAGAAGATGGATAACAGGGCTAGGCACTTTATACTACCCATATGGAGCTGAATTTGATTTGGGTCTTTGAGACCTATAAATCATCATCCGAACTTTGGACTATGGTTAAAAAAGGATAAATATTACTTCTAATGGGAAGTGAGTACATAACTTTTCTACATAAGTACAACTTGTGTAGAATGAAATAATCTGAGAGCGTCCTCGAGCACATAAAATGATTGTGACAACCGAAGATCTAGAGACTGCTGAGCGTGCAATTCCAAGAGGATGCAAATAGTAACCATTCGAAGAAATCTCCCACCATCATTCAACATATCTTTGAA
Organism: Ottelia alismoides; assembly: GCA_037367405.1. Classification (NCBI taxonomy): domain Eukaryota; kingdom Viridiplantae; phylum Streptophyta; class Magnoliopsida; order Alismatales; family Hydrocharitaceae; genus Ottelia; species Ottelia alismoides. Next base: position 869,569 of record JAZKJV010006278.1, read on the forward strand.
TGACAATATCAAGAGTGTGATGGACTTAACTTCACGTACAACTGACAATTGAGAAAGATCTCTTGAAGCAAAGATTGAAAGTCGGGATCTTTGAGGTCAAGGAAGAAGAAGAGGAAGCAATGTGGTGCACGCAAAGAGAAGATTAGGACCCTGACGAATCTCTATTCCTTCATCTTTATTATTTCATTTTAGTCTTTAAAACCTATATAAATTCATACACACACACACACACTCATGTCATTATATTGCATAATACAACATATATTATTTACAGTATAAAAATTATATAAAATATTGTGTTAAAAGCTAAAGTAAAAGAATAAAGAAAAGAAATGAAAAATAAATGAAATACCATAGGTATTGAATGATCCTAAACCCCAAGACCTATGCATCATAATGACTGAGTCAATAAGGAATAAAGTAGTGGGAGACAAGGGTGTAAAATGTAATAAAACACCAATTTTTAATTCATCAATAAGTTTTTTTTGAGATCTATTTTATTCTTTATTATTTATACATCAAATCAATAACTTTATACATGAAATTGTATGATAAAAATTATATAGAAAAATACTAAATTTAAAATAATGCATATTGTGCTCTATATACTTAGATAATACCCAAAATCCAAACTTCACATACCTATATCTTCTCCATACTATATCAAAATTGACCAAAATCATCTTTAATTGTATATAACTTTTAATCAGCTCTTTAATGAAGGTTGTTTCATTTTCAATTTGGAGTTAAGATGCAAACGTTGGGCTTTGGACCCCTATTGTACTTTACACCTGAATAAAACAAGTACTTTATTTATTCTTTATACTTTTCATACTTTTATGTTTTTATAATTTTGTAAATATTATTTATAGTTTATGTACATAATTAGATTAAAGTAAAATGATTAAAAATATAATAAAATAAATAAGTGAATTAAAATACATAGATGAATTCACTACAAAAAATAGTTTTGTTGAGACGGTTGTTAACTGTTCCGAATTGAAGGGAAGCCATCTCAAGAGGTTATTTAAGATGGTTCCTTAACCGTCTAAAACCTGTCCCTATAGCCACCACCCCAATTGCCTTTTGGTATAGTTTTTGATGGACTGCCCCAAATGGTGCCTTTTGGGACGGTCATATAACTGTTGCTACAACTATGCCACCAAGTGATCAAACCGATGTCACGGTGGTAACAATCGTAACTAATGACTTTTAAGGACAGTTTAAAACCATCTTTAAAAATATTAGTAGCCATGTTCAAAACTGTATTTGGGACAATTTGTTCACTGTCGCAAAGGATAAGATAAATATCTAATGGTGTGTTCGAGATCATTTCTTAACTGTTGTAAATATCATAAAAAAATTAACAAACCTTCTTATCCATTAGAGCATATAAATTCTAATAGAACATCCCTAATTACTTTCAAAAAAATAACTACATAAAAACATCCAACTCAAATGAGCGCATCATCATGATATACAATACAAATATCAAAGCATAAGTATTTGCAATGTGATTCAACTATTGATAGGAGTACTTTGAAAATTGTCAACATCACAAAAGAAAGACAAAAACAACAATATTATTTTAATATATCATTTAGTTATCAATCGTTGGTAGGTTGCGATGGTGGTATTTCGCAGCCTAATCGTGCCATAAGAATCACCATGTTCTCCTCTTGCCTCTTAGCATGTTCTATACATTCGCTCCTTTGAAGGATGAGTTCGGTAATATTAACCTCTTGAGTTTGGATCTTTTCAATCAAGCTTTGTATTGTAATTTGTTGCGAGGATGTCTCGGCATCTTTATACCATTTAGAGATGGTGGCACCGTGACTGCCACAACGAATGCATCCGGGATGTTCAGCTCCAATCACACGAATAAAAACAGCATCCATTGAGAGTACATCTACATGTCTGACATCTCCACTCTCATTTGGCTGAGTTAATAAGTCATTCATCTGCTTCTGTAAGAGATCATAAGAAATAAATTTGTTGTCATTATTATGCCATTTCATTAAATTTGTTATCTTTGATGACATAAATAGACATTGCAGTCTCAGAATCAAAGTAAAATAATGTAACTGTTTTTCAAGACGACATTTCATACAACTACCATTGTTATCGATCTTATACCTTGAAGTACCACACTCAGGACAATTTTCAAGATGTTCCTTCTTCTTCCAAAATAAGATACAATCATTTAGACATGCATCGATCTTCTCACTTTTCAATCCCAATGCACAAAGGTTTTTTTTTGCATCATGCCAAATCTTAGGAAAGTCCTTTGGATGATTTAAAAGTTCTTCTATAAGAGTTAATACATCAGAAATCATTTTTCGTGTACATCGATTTATCACCTTCATCGGAAAAAGCTTTTGTAAAAAGTTAAGACGTGCCATAGTACTAATTCCTATACATATAAGACTTTCTATTTTTTTAAAGCAACATAAAAGTGGGTGGAACTAAAGTTTTCTTTCCCTATGTCAGATGAATTTTCATGATGGGGAGGAGCTGCGATATCCTCTAACATATCCATCAAATTTTCATCTCTTATGAATTCATTATGTTCAAATTGTATTTATTCTCTCGAGGATTGTTATAAATCCTCTCCATGAGCTCTTCAAACTACATAATTCAACGAAAAACCATCATAAGGTGGTCTAAAACAACTTCCCGCTCATACGGCTATCCGTTCTTACATTTTTTGCAAGGGAAAAAAATCTTTTCTGGATCGCTTCCAATTCTGTATGTTCTCTGATCATCATTAAAGGTTCAGTCTAAAAATGAAACCACTCCATTCTTGTATATGGTGTAATTAGTTCCATGTAAATATATCCACGATTTATCCATCAATGCCTATGCAGTGACATTAATAATAAAGATCAGTAGTTTGGTATAATTTCAAATCTAGCCCCATGCCAACTTCAAATTGCATATTCCATTATAGTATAACATCATCAACATATCATAATTAACGTTATATAAAATCGTAATCTAATGTAACCAAGAATGGTATAAAATGAGAAATAATTATATAAAATGAAAAGATAACGTCTATAAAGACGGTTTTAAAAGTTATATAATATCCATAAAATGGATTCACATCAACTTAATACCAAATCTGCTCCATGCTTCAGATTTAAATTCAATAGTTTTTTTGCTTATCATAAAAGTAATCTAGATGACCCCACATTCTCTCTCCCCCTCATTACAAAATGTTCCATCTTGCCCTTTGATACATTGAAACACAAAGTAATAGAGAAAGAAATCTAACTTTGTTAGCAACACACTAATACCAAAATAACAAATACATTTCTCATCTCTTGTTGGCAAGGTTTAACCCAACTTAAAAGTGTACTAAAAAGATCACAGTAGTCCAGATTCCTCTTTATACTTCTTTATTCTAACTACATAGACCACAATAGTAAGCAGAGTTTTAAGTCAACTGTAGGCTTTATACCCACCTTTTTCTTCACTTAGACATTTACCTACATTTACTATGAGTCTGAACATTTTATTGATTAGTGCCTTCTACATATAGCAATAATGATATAATCTTTGTACTTATGAAAAAATTACAAAACCTAGGGAGGTTATACAAATACTTGTCTTATGATATTTTATTATAGATTTAATTTGATGGCCTTGACTACAACAGGGTAATAGTGAATCTTGTTTGAAAGTATAATCATATCTAAATCATCTTATTCATTAAGATGATGCATTTCAGTTCATATTCTAAACTTGAAAAATGTAATGTCAAATATGAGGTTTTGTTTTCCTCTTTTACCCTATCATAGTATATTGCGAACTTGAGTAAAAGCAAAACTCAAAATTTAGTTAACTTTCATAGTGCTATTAGAATACGCTTTACCAAACAACCAAAAGCATACCTTAAATAATAAACATAAAACTATCAAAACCAACTAAGATAGAAGTTTTGAATTTGTACACTTCACTCGTCGAAGACAATGGTTTAAGCATGATTTAACTACCATAATCAGTAAGTAGTGGTAATTAAATCAAATCCTGTTATTAAACAGAGTTGAAGCATTTGATCTCAATCTGCTTTCTGATTGCACAAACAAATTACCTAGAATTTGACAATGGTCACTACAATTAAAAAAGAAAGTAATTATTGGAATAGGACCTCCCCCTATATTATATATCCTGGCGGAGAATGGAATTTCGCATCGGAAACGATTTTCGGAGAAGTTAGAATACGTGGAGTTCGGATACTGATCGGTCTTGGTTTGACACAACACTTTCCGCTTTGTGGAAAAAGAAAGATCAGAACTCTAGCTCAACCACTATAGCTGAAGAAGATGTCGTTTCACTTCAAAAATTGACTGGGATTGGGTATACCTAAGTAAAAATGTATCACCGATTCATTTCTTTGATCGGGGGTGGAAAAAAGTTATATGGAATTCATCCAACCCATGGGGATTAATGAAGAAGAAGAAGGGGTTTGCTTGTCCGGTATCAATTTAGCAACATTTTTCCCGCAGGATCCCTTGCGAGAAAGGGATAATGTCCAACTTAGAACAATCAATTATATCCTTTATGCAAATGGCAATCCAATTCGAGAAATAGAAGAATGAAGGTTTATAAGTGCAATAGAATTATTTTACAGGAGTAAAAGTATAAAAAGTCTCATTTATTATCTGATTGGATTTGGAGCAAGGTTTTAAAAACCAGACCGAATATTGAACCGGCCAATCTTCAGTTTGGTCCAAACCGGTCGGATCGATGATGATGCCAACATGACATCATCATTCCTATCGATTCGGAAAAAATCAGATCAAGGTTAATTTACTAGTCTAACCAATCGAACTGGGTTTTTGAACCAATAAAATCGGACACATATATGTAAATATTTATTTACATATCAATGAAATAACCATTTAAAATGTCAAATCTTTCAACAGAATAAAACGATCGTCTATTTCGAGTAAAACTCTACAAAAGGCAGTCACGTTTCCTATCATTATATAATATTGTAATAATTTATTTATAGTTGTTTCTAGAAAATTACTCTAAGAAGGTAGTGACACAAGCTATATTCCAAAAAAGATAGGGATATAACTGAAACTGCATAAGTTAAGAAGGGTACATGTGATAAAGAACCTATTATTTCATTATTTAAACCTTTATTTTTTTGAAAATATACTAAACCATCAAAACTGGGTCAATGCGGGCCGATCTAACCACCCAGGTCAACTCGATCCAACCACTGGACAAATCCAATTTTTTATTCTATTTTTTAAATAATTAATTACATAAAACCTGCCGAACCGACTGGGTCTGGGCCGGTTCCTGATCTGCCCGGTCCGACCGACCGGTCCGATCCGTTTTTTTAACCTGATTTGGAGGCTCAGCTCCTAGTAGTTTCGGGATAAAGTTCTGGTTGCCCATTATGAGAAATGTTTATGGCTATAAAAGCCAAATACCCTAAATAATATAACCCGAGACCATCGAGAGACCTGATCTAATTAGTCGGGGAAGATATAATGTCAGGATTCAGATCTGCCATAATCATCAAATTTAAATAATCTCATCTGCCACAAGAGGATTATATTATTATCGGCAGTTGGCCGTTTTTTTCCTGGTGGAGAACGACAATGTGGTTAGTTAGAGATGGAGAGAGAGAAAAGAATATGACCAAAATTTGATTCCTGCATTCAAATCTGCAGCATATATTGATATATTGGAATCACATGAAACCATGTTAAGGGGGCAAGATATGTCACACTAATCTAATGCCTAGTTCTCAACATGGCCCATTTTTAACTTTTTTTATATATGCAAATTGTATCTACGGAAATAATTAATTAATCGATGGGGCAATCTCATCTCTTGAGAGAGTTCTCGTTTGGATCTATACTCACTCAGTGATATCGCCATATATCATTAAAAAACTTGGGACTTTTACACTTTTACCCCACAGAATAGTTTAACAAAAATCCTATCAGACGTACTAGACGTCTGAACGTTGCAAATTACACCTGTTGAGAGTAAACGACATCGACATCATCATTGTTTTGTAAGGGTGAAAGTGTGAAAATGCACCAAAAGTTCACCTCTGGTGATCAATTTAGCTTCAACTAGATAAGCTTATGTGAACGAGTTGAGTCAACAGGGATGAAAACGGATTGGATAAGGATCCAATATGTTCATTTATGTATTTATTTTCGCTTATCTCTATCGAATAGGAAAACATACACGGATATGATTCGGATCATTAAGAAAATTAGATTATTAAAAATATGGATACAAATTCGAATCAGATATTTATCGAATCCAAATACGGATCGAATAAAGAACGGATATGAATATGGATTGAGTAAAGAGCCGATCTACATATTAATCGACTAAAGAGTGAACCCAAATATGGATCCAATAAATATGGAATATGAATACATATTGAATAAAGACCACACACGAATACAAATTGAATTTTTATCAAAGTTCATAATGATTTTAAAAAATACCAATGAATATGAATAAATTACATCATGACAAAAGGGAGCATCGAGGTGACCTGCGTTCTTAGCAGAAGCAAAAAAAAGATATGATTTTGTAACTTTTGTTCGTGTCCATTCCTAAACAAACGAAAGGGAAAAAGGAGCCTACATTGGGTGATGTAGGGAACTTACCTAAATCAGGTCATTTTCTCATTATTTTTTTTAATTTTTTTGAAATGAAATCTTGACTGATTTTCATCACAATATACCGCCAATGTGTCATTCCAAATTCAACTTAATTCGAGACTTCTATCCTATCCATCAAGATAGTCAAATTTGAACGGTCTCAAAATTGTTAAAATTGACCACTTTCAGATGGGTATGTTAGAAATATATTTTTAACACAAAATTTGAATCATATAATCCACTCTATATATTAAGTGAATTCCACTGAGGTTTCATTTGAAAAAAAATAAAAAAATGAAGAAAATTACCTACATCAACCGATGTAGGCTCCTTGCCCCCTTATATTGTTGGACATGTGAGCCCACGACGAGCCATTATGCAATAAATGTTATTGCGAATATCATTCCTTGATCTGAAATAAATAATTTGCATAATAGGTTCCTCTGTACAATTAGGGTTATGTACCAAGGCTATCTTAATGATCATACAACTGTTGATTCAATTATTAATTCATAGAGGCTGGTGCTTGGATGAATATCTAAAGAGTTAGATTGATGACTCATCAAGCACCATCAAATGATTGTTAAGAGATGATCTCCAGCCTGAGTAGGAGATGGCAATCCTTTCTCACATAGGCTGATATCTGACCGAACTCTTGATGCAGGTCCTCTGCATAGGAATAGAGATTCGGAGGTGTCAGATTAGTTAGGTCAAAGAGTTGACTTAACGAGATCGAGATAACCAAAGTCCTATGTTGAATGCTGTCACAGCATAGGCACGCATCCTCTGACCGGAGACAGATGTATTGCTATATGTCTGAGTATGTACATTTGGCAGACCTATAGGTTGATGGCCTAACCAAGGTCTATATACCGGCGCGCTGGTGTGCATATAAGGGCATATGAGTAATACAATCTCTCAAAGGGATCATACAGGTTCACTACTGAACCGGAAGACATGAGCTCACTCATGAGATATTGGGAAGAATCAAATTCCGTGCACGGTCGTCTCGCTTTGGAAGCTTGACTGAATTTGTAGGTTTGATATATACTTTTGGAAAGTATATGATCAAGACCTAGGTATGATATATGCTTTTGAAAAGTATATGATCGATACCAAATCCCAATGATCAAATGAGAAACTTAGTGATCAAACCCTGAAGAAGACAATGTAAAATTGATCTTGATCTTCGGGTTGATCATAGGTCTTCCAGTATGCAGGATGTACATGTATTGGGAATACCTGAGGGTGATGTGATCATAAACGATTGTATATCCATAACGCTTCCATTCCGAGGGAGTGATGAAACAGGTCTGGATTTTAGTGACTCCTTCCAGTAGAGAAGCAATCTGATCTTAGTCCAAGTGTTGGACATTGGTCTGAATGAGATTCAGATTCAATGAAGATTAGATTTGCGGTCTTGATTTAATCAAGCATCTGTGGGAGGTTCGTTCGATCTGGATTTGAGATAAGATCTCAATATCCAAGTCACTATACATGGAATAATACAATCGCCCTGTCCTTATCTCCAAGTATCTGCGGAGAAAGCACATTATTCTTGAAAGGGTTCAAGAATAATTCATTTGATGAAATACATATCCAAGCAAGAAGAACTTGATGATTAAATGAGATTTAATTATCAAGCTTAATATGAATATGATTCATATTGTGAGAATGATTATCCAAGATAATTAAATGAGATTTAATTATCAAGGATTAGAGAATGTGGATATTATTATCCATAATATTTGTGTATTGTAAATATGAACATATATTCAAGAGAGAGAAATTTAGTAAATAACATTTGTTAATTATTAAATGTGGATTGGATTCACATTTGTTAATTAACTGGAAATGTCATTTACAAATTAGTTTGGGATGTGAATATGATTCACATAATTTTCAATGTCATGATTGAAATATTCACAAATTAATTTTGAATTAATTTGGTGGATATTTTTGTGATAATTGAGAGATAATGTAATATAATAAAAAGGAGAAATAAAGCCACCAATTTTTAGGAGGCAATATTATCTCCATTTTATTATGATGATTAATCTCTCAACTAACTTATTTATGTTAAATTAAAAATGTGTTGATAATGTTGCAACATATATTTAATTTAATCATAAATAAATGTTGTTGGTTTTTACCAACAACAATTATAGCCATTGATTTTACATGGACCAAGCTTGGCCGTTGGATCCATGTGTCCCATGGATTGAGATCCATTGGATCCTAAACTAATATAAAAGGAGGGCTAGTTCCAAGGTGCATCACTAAGAGTTGTACAAGGTTACAACTCTCTCTCTCTCTCTCTCATATTCTCGCCCTCTCTCTTTCTCTCCTCCAAAAGATGGCCGCCCATCTTGTGTTGAGAAAGGAGAGACTCTCGGCTTCTTCTTCGACGACTCGAGGATCTCCTTCTCCTTTGGAGTTGCTTACTCTAAAGGAAGACGACGGATTTCGTTTGACGAAATCAGGGGAGCCATCGCTTGGATCTTCATCGAGGATTGCGGGAAGGATGCGACTCATCATCGTGCCCGCAAGTGCGTTCTTCGTGGATCGGACTTGAGATAGGAGGATCTCTACTTTGGGATCTCGCGATCACAACCACGCTCCAAGAGGTATTCCTTATACTTTGTGGTTTGATTAAACGATCCGAGAAGTGTTCTCGTGATCATGTGGTTTCATCTTTAGATTTAAAATTTTTTAATTTCCGTCGCATCTAGTGACTAGTGCGACCAGTTGCCCCGATTGCATACGATGCAATCGACATGCTTCCGTGATGTGCTTAAGGATTCTCAATATCCTTCATATATAATATATAATACTAATATAATAATATCTGATTGTAGTTTATATTATATTAACTAATATATAAAATAATATTAAATGTTATATTTAGATATCCAGATCCAGATCCGAATATTCAAGCCATTACCCTATCCATGTTCCGAAAATGTTTACAATTCACATTCATATCTGATCCAAATTCGATTAATATTCGGATACGGATATCCGTATCCGATAATTCTCGAATATGACAAGTCAATATTCAAATATCCGTATCCATTTTCATCCCTACAAGTTAGTCACGATTCAGATTCGAACTCGATAATTCAGCCTGGACTCGAACTCGGCATGATTCAACTCGAACTCATCACGTACACGATTTCAACTCATGCATATCAACTCGAGCTCGAATCGAATTCACCAAACATTTCGACACGGGCTTCATTTGGCAGTACGTACGACGTGTTTATCTGGTTTCGAATTCAGGGACTAAATTGAAATAATCTTAAAATTCTGGGTTTTTTTGCAATTCCTCCTAATCTCCATATAGTATATACACATCGTCAGGTGATTGATAAGCGGTTAGTTGGGTCAGATGCCGTTGCATATGAACAACGGTCAATCACATGACATATGCGCATATTAAATTAAGAGACCTATATGGGTTTGAACAGCATAATCTTTGGGCATTCGCGCCAATTGATGCACTGAAGCACCACATGCTGTGCTCAGAATCATACTAATTTTAATGCCGATTCTCCTATTTAATTATGCCATCGCATGCAGATGGCTTCTCATAATCATATATGCTGATCAATAAGAAAAATGGCAACTTGTTTGGAGGCCGTTAACATGTCAGGGAGGCGTTTAGGTGCTAATTAATCTATTTTTAAGGATTTAACTATGGTTTGTCTCAAAAGTTGAGACACGGATTAAGAGCAAGAGTAAGCGTCAATGGATGATACTCACATTTTTTTAAAAAATAGTTATTTAACTATGTTATTAGTTTACGAGATATTCACACTTATGTCCTTTTGAATTTTTCTAATAGTACTTTTTTTATTTCGAACCCGTGTTCTTTAAAGTGGAGGCACACTACTCTACCACCAGACCATTCCTTGGATTTTCACTTCTTCATGCACTTGCGTACTGCAACAAATGAGTCTACAACAACTTTTTTTGAACTCTGTCACTACATCATCAATTGTTATATATATATATATATATATATATATATATATATATATATATATATATATATATATATATATATATATATAGGGCTTATCCAATGCGCACAGGGCCCATTTGTGTTGTGGTGAACACCAAACGTGGGCTCGCCACGTGTATTTCCATTTGAATGTTGCCTATTTCGAAGGAGCACGATTTTAGCAGGATATTAATTAGTTTGAGCCTTTTATATTTCCAGTTATATCGAGTCCTTAAAAAAAGGAAGACGGTTTTGGAAAGATAAATGCAAATCATTAATTTCGTACCGAAGAAATAATCATTGTCTATTTGATCAGTAATGCGTATATTATACTCAAGTAATTATGTGTTGCGAGATCAGTAATACTGAAACAGTTGTCAGTATTTTACATCTGTAATATTACATTGTAAAGAGATCAGTAATTCATTCATATTACTCAAGTAATACATATTCAGTTATCAAGTAATTAATGTTTTGAGATCATTAATTAAGTATGTAAACTACTAATGTCCATACAATGATTACTGATTACATATATCCATTTTACTGAACTCATTATGATTGTTACTAATGTTATAGTTACTAAATGCAGTGTTACTAACGCACCTCTTATTTACTTGTATAATCTTTTAAATTACTTATAATGCATATGAAAATTACCGATCAGTTGTTATGGTTTTACTAATGTCATAACAACTACTTACTTGCCCAGTGTGTATATATTACTGAATTTTGAACCATATAATAAAATGAATGTAAATTACTGACCATTGTTTGGGTATTACTAATCTCGCAACAACCATTTACTGGACTATTGTATATGTATTACTGATTACATTTCTTTGCTTGTTGTTACTTGATTTTATATCATTCTTATGGAGTCTGATTTGAAGACAACACTCTAAATATAATTGATTCAGTAAGAATGATAGAAGGACAAGTAACACTTAACAAATGCCTGTAACATAGGCAAATGACATCAGTAACTTGGTATAAATAAATATGTAAATAACTTTTACGTTTGTCTCAGTAACTTTCACGTTTGTCTCAGTAACTTTCACGTGTGTCTCAGTAAAAATACACATATGTCTCCTGATTCAAATCCAATTGCATGTCATTCCTCGTCGTTTCTTCTGATATGATGCTCTCATGATCCAATGTTTCATTTTTTATTTTTTTCATCCACGAATGATGTTGCGAGTTGTAAAACATCAGAGGTATTCGGGCATCTGATATACCTGAAATAAAAATGAATTAGTAAACTAGTAGTTGGAAACTTACAGATACAATATCAAAAGTTACTGAGATACATATCAAAGTTACCTGATAACATATAAAAATTACCTTCTTCAAAATTTAACTCATTGATATCACTTCGACGTGCATCGTCTTCAAGAAGTTCGTCTTCCATAAATTCTTCAGAAATATATCGATCAAATTCTCCACTCGACTGATCCATATATGCAACCTAATGAGAATGATATTAGGAATAAATTTAACAAATAGCGTCAACTATTAAACAATCGCAATACCTTTTTATGTCAACTGCTGTCGCTGAAAGATCCAAGAAAAAAATTCTCTAAATCAATGGATGGTAGAACACGATCCAAGAACAAGAACCTAATGATCCATATATGCAACTTAGTGAAAATAATATTACCAGAGAGAATAACACTTAGAGTCGACTATTAAACAACTGCAATACCTTTTTCCGACGACTGATTTCGCTGGAAGAAAATTCTCGAATTCGATGGATGGTAGAACACGATCCAAGAACAAGAACCTAAATTTTTGGCGAGCGCGAACGACGGTAGCGATCCAAAATTATGAATAACCGATCAATTGCCTATTCAATATGATTACTATTTTTGGAAACTCATTAATTAATAAAATTAATGAGTGCTGAAATTAAGGGATGAAAGTTCAGATCGCACGGCTGATATGAAGGGCGCATGGAATATCAAATGCGCCCTGTGCGCATTAGATAATTATCCTATATATATAGGGGGCCTTTCAAATAGGATGCAGTCCTTCCTGAGTTCAGGAAGGCCGCCCCTTTTTTGTATAAAAACGAGCACTTTAGTATAATACGTATATAGTTTGTATTATAGGTGCACGTTATAAATACAAAGCCGCATACAAAACTGCGTGTTATAATACAAACATTAAAACTGCACATTATAATACAAAACCGTACATGTATTCTACCAAAGTCATCATGTTTTATACAAAAAGGAGGTTGGCCTTCCTTAACTATGGAAGGACTGCGTCCTATTTGAAAGAAATCCTATATATATGGTTTAAATTAGGCTATTCCATCTATTTTTTTATTTTTTTTGAAAAATAAAAATATGTATATCCATCACTACATCCCCCTAACATGTCATTCCAATTTCGTCAGAAACAAAGACTCATATGCCCTTCATCTAAAGGAGGTTAATTTCAGCAATTCTAAGACCGTTAAAATTTGACAGTCTTGATGGAGGGGATATAAGTCTCGAATTAAGTTGAATTTTGAATGAAACCATTGTGACATATTGTGATCTAAATTCCAATAAGTTTTATTTCAGAAAAATAAAAAAAATACAGGGGAAAATAGGTGGGAGCATATAAGTTGGCTACAACCAGGGAGCATACTCTCTTTTCCCTATATATATATATATATATCCGTGTGTGGGATTTTCTTCCAATAGAATACACATTCCTTCCTGAATTCAGGAAGGTCGTACTATATTTTTAAAAAACACTATGGCTTTAGTAAACTATGTATATAGTTTGTATTATAATGTGCAGTTTTAATGTTTATATTATAATGTGGAGTTTATTTTTTGTTTTATTTTTATAATGTGTGGTTATAATATAAACTGTCTATGTATTCTACCAAAGTGCTGTTTTTTTACAAAAATAGAACGACTTTCTTGAATTCAGGAAGGACACATTCTATTGGAAGGCCCCCCTATATATAGGGTAAACTGAGGCTATCCCCTAGGGGAGCTAACTTGACTCCCTTGTCCTATTTTCCCATTATTTTTTTAAAATATTTTCGTGGATTTCATAACTATATCCCTATATTATGGCATTCACATTGCGTACAAAACGGAGACTCCTATGGCCTTCATCTAGATGATGCTGATTTCAACAATTCTGCAACCGTTAAAAATGACTGTATGGATGGAGGTGATATAATGACGAAAATCCACAGATATTATTTTTTTGAAAAAAATAAAAATGAGAAAAATGAGGCGGTGGGAGCCAAGTTAGCTCACCCAGAGACAACCTCATTTTATCATATATATATAATGACGATATTGTTCGTTGTTAAAATGATTTTTTTACTTTAAAATAACGACAAATGTCATATCTATTATCATTTTATTAGCAAGTCCATATATCACCGTTTATCCGTTACTATTTTTCAAAGTTTTAACCATCTTTGCTAATTTTTTAGTTGACAATTTATCCAAGATTCGTTACACCTTTAAAAAACAACAGCCAATCAGCATTGCTAAATGGACTTTTGGTAATGATATAACAAGGATATCCATCGTTGGTTTCATGTAAAAAATAATTTCACAAGGAACATATACTATCATCATTATGTATTTAATAATGAACTATATAATGACGGATTTAAAAAAAAACTTTTGTGATAGACTCATTTTGTTACAATGATATTATAATACCTCATGTCGTCTCTTGTAAATAATTATTATGAAAGGAAAATGGAAGCTACAACCGAGGTGCCTCTAATTAGCTACACACGGTCATTTTTCTTATTGATTTTTGATTTTTTGATGAAAACATATGAATATTTACTTAGCTTATTGAGTGGAATATTTCTTTCAAATTTATGCAAAAAAGCATTCCTAACATGCCCATCTTGATAGGATCAATTTCAACAATTCTGAGATTGTTAAAATGTGATAGTCTTGGTGGAGATGATAGAAGTGTCGAATTTATTTGATGCAAAAAAGGCAATGAATGAAATGATTGGTTGCAGCTAGTTGGCTACACTTCCCAATGCAGCTTCCTCAGCCCCTGTTATGAAATAATATTAAGATATAAACACCATCCATGTAAAAAAACAACTTAGACATTTTTTTGTTTATTTTTATTAAAATAGAACAATATTTATACATCTCTAATTAATTAATTTAGTTTTTCCTATCATCCATAACAATGAAGGCTTGACTTAACTGATGCATAAATCCTCATAGAGATTTAGCACTGGCACTAGAGGCCCTGCATTTAGTCCCACATCTTCTATTGTGTGGGGGCATCTCTTGGCTGTATCGAATCATGTAACTGGTGTTTTAATATTTCGACGTCTCATATTTATAATTAATCGAATCATGTAATTGGTGTTTTGATATTTCAACGTCTCATATTTATAAGTCTAACATCATATTTTGCCCCCATCTAATCTAAAATTTCAGGTACGCCACAACATAGGTAAATCTATCTTACGGAGGTCGATTGTGACGAGGACAGGCTTCTTAATTTGAACTTAATAATACCAATAATTTTAACAAAGTCTATATAAATAATAATAGTAATAATAAATAATAATATTCTTCTGACACGTGTCAATTTGCCCAACTGACGCCTCAACCGCCCCCACCTGACAAACTGCCCGACCTTTAGCAGACTCCACGTATTTCGTTCTACAATGGACACGTGTCCTTACCTTTTCATGCATCTTTGTACGTTAATGGCGACTGCTCACAGCATATCGGGGCTCACATGCGCTCAACACACCGAGGCATGATAGGCTCCTCATGCCACCCTGCTTGCAATGAAGCGGATGCTCTTCAACCGGAACTGTACTCGAACCGCTCGATCGAGATCGAGCCGTCCGTACGAAATCAAATATTTGTGAGTCTTTACCGTGTGAACCGCTCGATCTCGATCGAGCAGCTCGGGTACACTCTCGAGTTGCAGCAGATCCCTACTGCACAGAAGAGGATCCGTTCCCTGCTTGCAATGCCTTCACTGTATCGTTAAACAAGGTAGGCGATTTCGTTATATCTGCATCAACATATGTAGCTTTCGGTCTCCCCTGCTGGGCGCTGGCGTTGATCGATCACATGCATGGCATAAGCTAGCTGATTGCGTTTAATCGAATCGATAATTCCGAACTTATCTCCTATAAATATCCGAGATGATTAGATTTATATCAACAAGTACAATTCTCTTTCGAATTCGACCCAGGGTTTGCCGGAAGAGCGGGTCGAACCAATTTGACGTACTCGCAATGTGGGGCGTCGGGCCATGAGGGATCACGTGGACGGAAGAATCGATTTGAGGTCCTTCGGCATCGCCCTCCCGACCCGCAAGCCCCATTTTTTTGTCGTCCAATTCGATTCGGCCCACAGCTTCCCGCCTCTTGCAAGACGACGCACCACGTGTCCCATTCGACAGGTCCAATCGTATAATTTTCCGGTATCACCGGTCTCCGGATATATCTAAAGTCGATGTGCCTTTCTATGTTGGCAGATTGAGCTCCTCCTCAGTTTATGTACGTGCATGCATTGACGTCCTCTCGTTTGCTGTCGGCCTTGGCCTGGTATGTTCTTGGCCGTGGCCGCGAGAGATGTGTATCCGGATACGGTTTTTCCGTATTTGTTTCTTTTCGTAATATGCATATTACTCCAATATCTGCAAATTCATATAGTATATACACGTATATAAATATAATAATCATAGCTCACGATCTTCAATAAGTGGAGTACAAGAATTCCTTTGAACTGAAGGAATCCGGAGTCAGTCGATGCCCATTGCTGTAATCACTGACCGCGAGACAGAACTGCACAAATCTTCACTGCACTGACTGGTTTGACTAATTACCCGGAAGTGACACGTGGCAACAATTCATATTTTTTAAATATACCGTAAATGGTAAGGTTTGAAGTCTGATATATTTTTTTGACGAAATGCACAGTAGATGCTCTCGACGCTCACTGTAAAACAGCATAATATATTTTGCATTCAAAATATTACTGTGCTCTCGACGCTCACTGTAAAACAGCATAATATATTTTGCATTCAAAATATATGGATTCCAATCTTAATGCGCGATGCCCCACCGCCTCTCCATATGGCTCACGTGGTTTCCATCCTCCCCACCCCCCTTATAAATACCCCTCCGGATCCCCATCCCAACTCCCAAACCCAACTAAACCCGCAGCAACATGACCTCCTCCTTAGCCCCCCCTCTCCCTCTCGCTCGCAAATTCCAGACCACCCCCTCCCCGCGCACCACATTCCGATGCGCATCCATCTCCCATTCCGCACCCGTCCGCATAGCCACACCCAAATCGGTCGAGCCCAATTCCCTCACTTCCCCCAATTGGACTCCCCTCCAACGCCTTGCGGCGGCTGCCCTTGACTCCGTCGAGGACCACCTCATCCACGGCGTCCTCGAGCGGTCCCGACCCCTCCCCTCCACGGCAGACCCCTCCGTCCAACTCTCCGGCAACTTCGCTCCCGTACCCGAGTCCCCAGTCCACCGCAATCTCCCCGTCACCGGTCGTATCCCCACGTCGATACATGGCGCGTATATCCGTAATGGCGCTAATCCCCTCTTCCCCCCAACCGCCGGCCATCACTTCTTCGACGGCGACGGTATGCTCCACATACTCCAATTCCACTCCGGCACCGCCTCGTACGCATGCCGGTTCACCGAGACGGAACGACTCGTCCAAGAACGCTCCCTCGGACGACCCATCTTCCCGAAAGCCATTGGGGAGCTCCACGGTCACTCCGGCATAGCGCGGCTACTACTTTTCTATGCACGCGCCGCGTTCGGCCTCGTCGACCACCGTAGAGGCATGGGCGTCGCGAATGCCGGTGTGGTCTACTTCAACCGTCGCCTTCTCGCCATGTCGGAGGACGATCTCCCGTATCAAGTGCGTGTCACTCGCGATGGTGACTTGAGAACCGTCGGGAGACATGACTTCGCCGGACAGCTCGGGTGCGCGATGATCGCGCACCCGAAGGTCGATCCGGTTTCGCGTGAGATGTTCGCGCTCAGCTACGATGTTGTGCGGAAGCCGTACCTACGGTACTTCTGGTTCTCCGCCGACGGCCGGAAGTCCGCTGACGTCGAAGTCCCGATTGAGAGCCCCACGATGACGCACGATTTCGCAATCACCGAGAATTACGCGGTGATCCCCGACCACCAGGTGGTGTTCCAGCTCCGGGAGATGCTCCGCGGCGGCTCTCCGGTAGTGTTCGATCGAACCAAGACGTCGCGCTTCGGGATCCTCCCGAAGCACGCCGTCGACGCCGCCGGAATACGGTGGGTGGACGTGCCGGATTGTTTCTGCTTCCACCTCTGGAATGCGTGGGAGGAACCGGAGACCGGGGAGATAGTAGTGATTGGTTCGTGCATGACCCCACCGGACTCCGTCTTCAACGACACCGACGAGAGCCTCCGGAGCGTGCTTTCGATCATCCGTCTCAACCCCGAAACCGGCGCGTCATCACGACGTGCCGTCCTGCCCGACACCCTCCAGGTGAACCTGGAGGCGGGGATGGTCAACCGGAACCATCTCGGGAGGCGAACGCGCTACGCGTACCTCGCGATCGCCGAGCCGTGGCCACGCGTATCAGGATTTGCGAAGGTGGACCTCTTCACGGGGGAATCGAAGAGGTTCCAATTCGGCGAAGGACGGTTCGGCGGGGAGCCGTACTTCCTACCGAACGACGACGGCGACGAGGATGACGGATACGTGCTCACATTCGTGCACGACGAGGCAACGACAAAGTCGGAGTTGCTGATTGTGAATGGGAAGAGCATGCAGACGGAGGCGACGGTGCGGCTGCCGTCACGCGTGCCTTACGGGTTCCACGGGACCTTCGTAAAGGCGGAGGACTTGGAGTTTCAAGCTTAAGGATCGAGGAGGAGGAGGGAGGGGTTCGCCAGAGGGATGTGGTGCATCATGGGTTCCCCGGGGATCACTGCCTCTGATCATGCAGCACTACAAACCCACTCAACAACAAATAGCAAATCTTACTGCCAGTTTACCCATGCATCCAAATGCAACCCATACCACAAGTTGTAGCTCTGTGGATTTTGGAGCTCAGGTGGTTTTTGCTGCTGCGAGCATCTGCGATCCCCCACCGCTTTTTACCACCTGTGTTGGTCAGGTTTCTTCCGATTTGGAGATCCGGATTGCTTTTGGTGGTGGCCAAATGGATGCTTTGTTCATCGTCCAATGTGTGGGCAAGTTGTGTCATTTCGACCTCGGTTTGTCGGTCCTTGCTTGACCATACAAACACGATGTAATACATCTCCATCAATATTTCTATTTCATAATTACATCATTTATTTAACAACGATGAATCTCCATATCAAATTTAATAAAATTATTTTCTTTGGACATTAGTCCATATCGTCAAGTCATCGAGATGTGTACCATGGGAACCGATCGTCTGCTATAAATGACATTTGCAGCGGGTGCTGTAATCCACGAAGATCTTCAGATGAGAATTGGATGCCCTCATAGGAGGTCGTGGATAACGGGGTCGTCCATTCGTGATTGGATGGCTGTGACATTTACAACAGGATCTGTAGTACATCAGACGATCCTTTCTATTGTATCATTCCCTTTGTTTAATAACAATCGATATCATAACCTAAAGTTATGTCATGAGTTAGCTACTTCTATTCTTTGACATAAACAAATCTTTCTATCAAATAATATCTTTCAATCAAAATTATTACAGAGAGATTGGATAGAGACTTGCAACAAGTCGTGTTATCAGTTCCTTTTGGATGACAAATCTAATTCTTCAAAACACAACATCTCTAGACATGTGAATCATAACATTGCTACGCATGATTTTTTTGGATCATTTTAAAGAGCTCTACTATTTCAGTAGCCAAGAACCCAAAGGTATCAAAATCAATAGGGATGAATACATGTTGATTGTCAATACAAGCCTCCTCATACTTAGTAACTTTAGCTGAGACAACTTTCTATATAGCATATCATGTTATAAAATCATTTTTTATCGGACCCATCAATAGATAAACTCCAATCAAATCAACACATGCATGCTTCCCTGCAACCCATCCAAATATTAAAACATACGCTGGTCTGAGTGTCGATCTCCCCTCTCGTGGATTCGTCAAAAAATTCACAGGTGCTTCTTTCTTTGAAGCAATCCCAGCATGTCTGAGCACCTCATAAAGGAAATCCCTTACAAGATCATATCGATATTTACAAATTGAAAGTACATGACAATGAACTGCACGCTTCCCAAAAGCGTCTAAGCATGATTTACGGCATCGTGGACAAGCATAATCAGGTAGGAATAGAGGAATTATAAGACGATACTTGAGGATAGTACGATACTCAATGGGAAACATATGCACTCCAATGCCCTCAATAGAAATAACAAGGAGGAAGTCTTGGGCATGGTCAGGTTGTAAACAATGACAAATTGATTTTTATATATCGGTTATGTCAAACTTAACTTCTATTTCTTCAATAATTTTACTAAAGAGAGAACTTTCCAAAGCATTCTGAGCTTTAGGGAGTACATTATCCTTGTTAGCAAAACATGTAAAACTGACAGTATCCTTTCCAGGTTTGAGTAGTGGAGTATGAGATACAAAGGCTACAGACTCAGCCAAACTCAAGGGGCATCTCCCACCTAATCATAAAATAATTACCATGGAGATAACACGTAGGGATCAGTGGAAACTGTTAATCCCTTCCCATAAAGGGTATCTAAAATGTGTTGAAATGTCATGCCATCTCTGTCGTTTGATGTCATTTCGAAAAAGATTGGATAAACAGTAAATTAGCATATGCACTATCTATAGGAGGAGTCTATGACATCAAGCTATATGGCAGGGAAGGATGCATCTTATATGGTTGGTTAGCCTCTAAGGCCTTCATGGTGTCTTTATTGTACGGAGCCACTCCTGAAGAGTACAAAACCTTTAAGGCTGCTGTAAAGTTCCCAAATGACACTTTGCGAAGACATTGTGATGTTAGAGCTTTGATATTTATTCCCATCTAAGGAATTGTTCTGACTATGAGATGAAGCTCAAGTAGATCACGCTTCAAAATATCACCGACCCACTTGGTGAAACGGTCTGCATGGTCTCATGTAGTGAGTGAGCTCAGAATAAGACATTGTTTCAAGGACTTTTTATTTTCCACATCTTCTATCTTGCGTATTCATAGGACTAAAAATCTGTAGGGTGCAACAGGGAAGAAGTAGCAATCTCACCCAAGCATGAATGGATTCCGACCCGATGATAACTTGATATAGAGCTATTTTAAGAGCATAAGAGAAAGCAAGACGACAACTAGGAGGAATGCTCTTAACTGTGGTGATAAGATCTTTGAAAATATGATCGAGGAGCGTAGCATCAACAAGCAACCCCTTGACATCAGGTATAACAGTAGAAGGGGTTTCAAGATGCTGACAATGTGCCCTTGAACCACCCCCGTGTCATATGTAACTCGAGCAAGACCATCTTCATGATGTCAATCATAACTCGCCTCTTGTGTCTTCATGCACCTCTCACACAATCATTGATCAGGATCCCTCAAAGTCCCTTTTAAGGAAAGATAAAGATTAAGATCATTCTTGATGGCATCCTGCAAAATAGTAGCATGCTAGTCACTGGAAAGATGTACCCTCTTGATATGAGAGATTAAGCGTATAAACCCTTTGCTCCCTTACCTATCATCCGAGCAATAGTGGAAGTTCCAAAATGGATACAACAAACCGCCAATATGATGTGAGACAACAAAAAGAGATTGCGAGCTCTCATGATGCGTTTGAGATGAGGAGGCACATGGAATAGGAGGAGTCCCTCCTTCCAGGTCAACCGTAGTGGATGCCATCTCGATGTGGGAAGGGGACACATACGAATAGATGCCGATGCACATCAGGATGTGTGAGAACCTCTGACAACAAAAGACCAAAACTCCAATACACAGTGGTGGTGAAGTTGTTGTGATTGGGGCGAAAGAGAGTGGGTAGAGGGAAGGGGTCACTGGGCACGGGGAGAGGGTGGTCATTGGGCGTGAGAAGTCACTGATCGCGAGCATAAGTGCGGGGATGTTCGCTAGCCACATGGCTGAAGGGAAAAAAGGGAGGGGGTGGGGGGAAGGCCTCGAACTGAAGGGGTAGGTCGTGTGGAAGGGAAGGCAGGGGCTGGGGGAGGCATTGGATAGAAGCGCTAGGGGAGGCGCAAGGCAGAAACATTAGGCATCGGGAAGAAGGGGGAGGTCGTGGGGAAGGGGAAGCACGGGCTGGGGGAAGCGCTAGTGAGGTCACAAGGAAGGGGGAAGCACTGGGAAGGTCGTATGGGGGAAGGGTGAGGCCTCGAGCTGAAGGGGAAGGTCGCAAGAAAGGGTAGGCAGGGGGTTGGGGGCTTTGTTGGGTGGGGGGGCATGGAGGACATGTGGTGGGTGGTTGGGGAGGTCGGGCGATGCCGGGGGGATGGAGAGGTCAGGGGGCTGGGGAGGTCAGGCAGGGCGGGGGGCTGGGGGTGGCGCTAGGGAGGTTAGATAGGAATGGAGGTGGGGAAAATGGATTGGCACTTCTTAGCTTTAGATCTTTACTTTTTTTCGTCAAATCGATTCCAAAAATCCCATCACATAGATTGAATCTTTGATTAATATTTTAGATACATTCAGATAGGATATAACTTACTATTATAACTTAATGGTCTAATGTCCGGTCCTTTTTAAAACGAGTCTTAAGTTGCTTAAATGTTAACAAAGAAGTTGACTGGTAAGTTAAAATAAGAAATTACGTCGGAATTTCAGCGATAATACCTACCAATTTCACTCAAATCAGATATAATATTCTATTATATCATAACAATCGATTGTCCAGTATTTTTAAAGTGTGTCTTAAGTTGCTCAAATGTTGACATTTCTATTGACCGTCGAGATAAAATAAGAAATTACATCAAACTTGATAGATATATGTAGAACAATAATCAAAGATTCAATATTGGATTTTTGAAATCTATTTTTCTTAAATAACGACCACACCATAATCCCATCTAAAAATGGTTGCAAATGGAGGATTTGTTCCTGATTAGATGTTTGGATATAATTTATATTTTATACTCAGCGAAGTTATGATTGTATAATGATTTTAATGTTAACTTTTACCATTTATATTAAAATATGCTTAATATGGATGAAAAATTAGAAATATATTATAGAACTTTGTAAACTTACTAATAATTTCATTTAGTTGCAACAAATATGTAATGAATAATCGTATGCATCGTATTTATGTAAATATACGTACCTATTTAGACTCATTTTTTTGTTATATATTAAATAACCAATTATGTATAACCAGTTCAAGAATAGTACATTGTTCTAGATATATTTTGTTGGAGTGAAGATTATCGTCATTTCAAATCCAACATATAAATGTCAAATCATTGTCATTTCTCATACACTCCTTCAAATATATAAAGCTGCATTTAAAAAAAATTAACTATTTCCCCCTTTCTCCATACCATAATCAATTGTCAACTCACACTAAATGTTGGTGTTAAAGTTATATACATCAGATATTTATATTTTTTCTTATCCTCTTTACGTATTTACTGAAAAACACGTAATATTCATTATAAATGAATAGTTATAATTTTTTTATCATTTATTTAATTACCATATTTGTTGAAAATATCGATACGATATACTAAAGTTTAGCTCTCTCCTCCTTTGTCCCTTATCTGCTACGTATCACATATGAATCTCCATTTCATCACATTTATTATTTCATTTTGGCTTTTAAACCATAGCTAAATGCATGTATATATTATTATTTTACATAAATTAACATTCATTATTCATTGTATAAATATTGTAGAAAATAATGTACTTAAATCCAAAATAAAAGAATAAAGAAAAGAAATAAAATAACAAAGTATTTTATGACCATAAACCTCAAGATCTAAGCATCATGATGACTGGGTCGACAAGGAATAGGGTAAGGGAGATAAGGGTAAAAAACACAATAAAACCCTAATTATGTGTTCTTTGATAATTTATTTTTGGGATCCATTTTATTCTTTATTATTTCAATATCAAATAAAGAAACTTTGTACATGAAAGTTGTAGATATAAATACATAAAAAAATACAAAATTTTGTTCACACAAAATAATACAAATTGTACATTCTACATTGTTGAGATAGTTACTATTTTAAGTATTATCATTTCTGTAATTTTCTATTTTTTGTTTCATCTTTCTGTAATTTGCCCAATGGTTCTTCTCCTAAATAAGGGAACCCTTGGGCCTCTCATAATGTATCCCAATATATTCCCATAACACGGTATCAAAGCGACGGTTCTAGACCGGAGTTACCGTATCCATCCCTAATCCTAACCCTAACCCTAACTCTATCCCTTCCCAATCCATCACTTGTCCCCCACACCCCGCCCACGCGTACCCCTGCCCTCGATCCTGCGCCCCTCCTCCCCCCCGACCCTGAGCTCTCCGCCATCACCCCCATCGCCCCTCGCCCCTCGCCCCATCACCCCTCGCCCCAACGCCTCCCCTGCCGCCCCTCGCCTCATCACCCCTCACCCCAGTGCCCCTCACCGCAGCGCCCCAGCACCCCTCGCCCAATGCGCCCCTCACCCCAGTGCCCATCACCCCATGCGCCCCTCGCCCCAGTGCTTGATAACTGAGGATTTCCAAGGGTCTAGATAAATATCCAATCGCTGAGGTGACCTCTCAGATTTCCTCGGTCATACATCAATCAACCCACAATAATGAATAAAACAATTAAATCCCAAAAATGTAGAATCAATATTTATTTACTCTACCATAAAATGCAGTGTCTAAGCATGTAGAGGTCGAACCACAGAGAGCAAATAGGTAGCCTATGGTTATCTATATACAACCAAGCCATTTGAGCGCATCATGCTTTTTGCGGGTTTTCAATTTTACCTTTTTTATTTGATTTTTAGTTTTGTAATTTTTATTTGATTTTTAAAATTTCTGATTTTACATATTTTATATATTTTGATATTTTGATATTTTCTTTTTCTTTAATAAAAATAGTATAGCCTATATAAGACTTTATTTACATAATATAAAGAGATACACTTATAAATACTATTAAATATAACCAAAAATCATAAAATAATTTTTTCTTGGGGTTTATATTTTTATAATGTTTTTGTATTTTCCCAGGGATTTTGCTAATTTTTATGTCTTTTTAAAGTCAAAAACATCCCAAATATGAGATTAATTAAATACCCGATAATAATTTGGGTTCTTAAAAATGACAAATACATACCAAAATTACCCAAATTAATTTTAATACATGATTAATAATAGGAAAAAATGGGGCTGCCCCCTGGGGGCAGCCAACATGGCTGCCCCCACCCCATTTTTCGGCGTTCTTTTATTTTTTTTTGAAAAATAAAACCATGTATTTTCATCCATATATCCCTCCTATATGCCATTCGAATTTCGTCAGAAACAGAGACTCCTACGGCCTCCATCTCGATGGTATCGATTTAAAAAAATCCTGTTACCGTTAAAAAATTACTGTCCGGATGGAGGCCGTAGGAGTCTCTGTTTCTGACGAAATTCGAATGGTATATAGGAGGGATATAGGGATGAATGTACATGGTGTTATTTTTCAAAAAAAAATAAAAAAATTTGCCCAAATAAGGCGGGGGCAGCCATGTTGGCTGCCCCTAGGGGGCAGCCACATATGACCCTTAATAATATATATATATAATTATACAACATGAAAACATATTTTTGGTATTTTTGAAGAGTTTTATATATTTTTTTAGGATTTTGGAGCTTCTTGAAATTTTTATGGTTTTCTTTTTCTATTTTTAGGGGTTTTTGTTTTCTGGACTCATTAATTAGCAAAATATATCATATACAATTTTTTTGGAATTTTCACTAAGTTTTTATATTTTTTGGTATTTTATAAATTGGACAGTGACTAATTAGGCTCCTTTTTAATTTTTAGATTGAGATAAAATGCAAAAATGCTGAGTAAAAATACGCGTGTGAAAATACACAACATGTAGCATTTATCTCTATTTTTTAGAAATTTTAGGAGCAATATAGGTATTTTTAGTAAATACATAAATACTACAAATATACATGTCCTAGCAGGGGCATTTTTGCAAATAAACTATAACCGTAGGTATATTCATCTATGTTTTGTGCATGTTTACTTTTATTTTGTATATTCTATTTTATTATTTTATTCTTTTATTTTATATATTTACAACTTATTTTTGTGAGTATAAATATATTTTATTTTATTTTTATGATGTTATTTGTATACTTAAATAAATGAATATGTATATCCTGTAGGTACATTCATAGGTATTTTACCTATGTTTTATGTACTCCATTTTATTTTAATGTACTTTAATGAGTTTTATTGTAGTTTTGTATTTTTAATATAATGTATATAATATTTACAACATTATAAAAATATAAAAGAATAAGGAATAAAAGAATATATTTCCCCTTTATACATGTATACATAGGTATTTTGTCTATGTACTTTATAGACTTTTTTTATTTGAGGTTTTCTTTTTGGTTTTCTTCTAATTTCAATATGTACATGTATTATGTATATTATTTACAATATTATAAAAATATAAATTTGTAAAACTAATTAATAATGAGTATAATGAATATTTTAATCAGGTAGATTGTACAATAGGGGTCAAGAACCTAACTTCCACAGATAAACTCTAAAAATTGTGAAACCACCTTCATTAAATAGCTCTTGAAAAGTTATATACAATTAAAGTGATTTGCTATATTTTGAGTTTTTATTGAAAAGATATGGGTCTATGAATATTAGTTTTTGGCTCTTTATTTCATGTATAAAATGTTCACAGTATATTATTTTTGTACAAACTCAATTTTAAATTTTTATTTACATTATTATCTACAACTTTTATGTACAGAATTTCTTTATTTGATAAATAAGTAGTGAAGAATAAAATAGGTGTAAAAATGCATAATTAATGAATAAACAAATGAGGTATTTATTGTCTTTTTGGCCCTTATCTCCCCCTACTTTATTCCTTGTCGACCAACTCCATTCTGGACTTGGTCTCATGGTTCGGGTCATAAAATATTTGCAATATTTTATTCCTTTTTATTTTCTTCTCTTTATTCTATAATTTTAAAAACCTTATTTTGTATGCAATAAATACAATAAATAATGAATGCTATTATGCACAAATTGATGCTATTTACATGCAT
The DNA here is from genome assembly GCA_037367405.1 of Ottelia alismoides. Classification (NCBI taxonomy): domain Eukaryota; kingdom Viridiplantae; phylum Streptophyta; class Magnoliopsida; order Alismatales; family Hydrocharitaceae; genus Ottelia; species Ottelia alismoides. The sequence goes on from JAZKJV010006278.1 coordinate 896,491, forward strand.
TAGCTAAGGTTTTTAAGGCCAAAATGATAGAATAAAGGTGATGAAATGGAGATTCATCACCCCCCATATACTTACCCTTGCTAGTCCCTTAGCAAATACTTATGCAATAAGTACAAGAAGAAAGAAAAATAAGAAGAAAAGAAAAAGAGATAGAAGATAGATTGCAGAGAATTGCTTTCAGTTATGACATTTGCCCTTACAAAATCAGAGTTCGGAGCTCAGGTTAGATCTTGATGTGCGAATGTGTGTGGAACCCGATTAAGAACCAAATTTAAGACACAACAGCCTTCGAGAGCCACAGAACTTGGTTCAACCCACCTCAATAGACATGTCAAAACTAGCCTACATCATATGCAAACCCTTATGACTATGAAGCTGACTTGTATGGTGTAACTGATGGTGGCTATCCCCAACTGAAATGACAAAGGAATTGACTTCTCCAGAATGACAACCCAATGATTCCCCAATCCAACACTTTGTCATCGAGGAGCGGGGTATTCCCTTCTAAGTACAAGTGGCATCCAACTCAAAGAGGAGGAGGTGAAGAAGAGAATGAACGGTAGCCAGTGCAGCTACCTATCCTGGGATGCAAGACCAGTGTAGTCAAGTCATCCGGCTGCAGGCTCACATGGTATAACTTTGGTGCTCAAGCTTGCTTATTTTTTGTACAACATATATACGTACTCCGGCAGGCATTTTATTTTTATTTCAAGCCTGCCCACTTTTTGGGTTTTTTTTGAAATACTATTTACAACATCATTTACATAAGGACTTTTTCCTCTTGAGCCAGAAGACTATCCCTTTTTTGAAGCTTTATCGCAACCCACACTCTCCTGTCATTCGACTTAATTGAAACTGGACCAGGTTGGGGCGTACTTCCCTCCCTAGAGGTGAACGAATGTTTCCACCTGTGTGCATCTCAAACTGGCAAATCCAACCCCCTCACCACTCCAACTGAGTTGAGCCAAGTGAAAGGTGCAAGTGTCCAAGTTAGCTCACGACCGACGAGAGTCATGCGTGTGTCTCGAAATGTTCTATTTAGCCAGTTGAGGTGACTTGAACCCAGCCCTGATTTCTCAAAGAATTAAGTATGAACAGACCTGAAGTACCTTAAACCTAGTTCCCATAAGGTTCCAGTGCAATTAGGTGCGGTAAGGTCCAACCGAGCTCCAATCTTCGACTTTATTGGACCAGTTTAATAATCAAGCTCAATTGAAAAGAATACGAATGCTATCAAAATGCTATGTCCAATGATGCAAAGAATAATAAATTTTTTTCACGAATTTAAAAACAAAGAGGAAAATTTTTACACAAAGATTTTTTTCAAATAAAAGAATTTTGGCACTCAAAGTATAAAGTATGTACAACCATTTACAGGGGCTTGCCGCTTTATTTATTTGCAAGACTTAAGAATTTAAAGACTTTTATAGGTTTTAACAAAGTGATTTATTTAGATGTAAACACAATTGATAAAGAATTTTATGTATTTTATTGATGATTTATTTTAGTATTATTATTATTTTAATGATGCTTTTATTCCTTAAAGTTATTTGAAAATCTTTTTGAAAACTGTAATACAAAATAATTTTTGCAAATACTTACAAACATTTGAAAGCCATTTTGCAAAGATTTTACAAACACTATATATATATATATATACATTTTTCAAAATATTTTTATAAAACATTTTCAAAATCATTTGCAAATAGGTTTTCAAATCCTTTATTTCACACAAAGAACAGAGTCTTTGCAATCAAAGTGTTTTTACAAAGGTTGAAACCATTTCACAAAAAGTTTTCCAAACAATTCACACCATTCTTCAAATCATTTTGCAAAACTATTTCCCACATGATTTATTAATCAGTATCTACAAAAAGAATGGAAATGTATTCTATGTATAAAAGGCTTTTGGTTCTTACAGGGTTTATATGGGATTATAGTTCATTTTTATGCTTTTATAAGAAATTGTTAGTATAATGTGTACACTCCTCAGACTTATTTGAAAATCATTTTCAAAAATTTTGAAAACTATAGTCCAACATAATTTTTCACGAATAATTTTTAACAGTGATTTCACGTCCCTTGGGTCTAGGTACTCAGCAATACACATCCACACATACGGTTATACATTTGAAATACCAGCTTGTACAATATATGCTGGAGAGCAGTAAAGAAAGAAGAACCAACAATATTTTCCATTCAATTTCCATTTGCACCGATGTCTATAAAAGATGTAAAATGTTCTAAAATCTATAGTAACCTTCATATACATATCTTGTCTCTAAAAAACATATACAAATATACGAAAAAAGAAAAAGTAAGTTACTTTACCTCTAGTCTAAGCTGTAGAAAGTCAACCTACAACTATCAATTGTTCTGGTTGCTCCTGCAAGCCTGCCAAATTCATGCAAATAGGTTTATGAGCAAATGCTCAATACGATTATAATATAGCAATTAAAAAGGGATAAAAGTGGGCACAAGAAACTGTAATAATAAGGAAAGCAATTGCCACTAAGGAAAGTAGTTATTAATAAGTAATCAAAGGGAAGTGAACACTATATAATAAAGTTTTCATTATTTAGGTTATCCCATTTAAATTACATAAGAACTATTATTATTTAGGGTTTTTATTAGTTGTGTGCTCCTTAGACATTGCAATATTAGTTATGCCCCTCCCCCTTTTTGGAATATCAATTCTACCTCTGACTTCTTTCACAATAATGACTTGTGTCCTTTGTTAAATTGGTTGTGAATGATTTGAACTAAATCATGGTTTATTTAAACCATCAGTACTTAAGACGGTCATAATAGTAAAAAAACAAGATCTCCTCCTCCATCCCATCCTCATCCTCCATCGCCCCTCCTCCTCCTCCACCCCATCCTCCTCCTCAAGTCTTTTACTCCTCTACCCACCTCTCCTCCACGCCAACCTCCTCCTCTATCCCCCGGCTCCTCTATACCGCTCCTCCTCCTCCTCCTCCACCACCACCACCACCCCTCCTCCTCTATCCCTATCGTCCTCCTCATCCCCTATTCCTCTATCCCACACCTCCTCCTCTGCCCCATCCTCCACCTCCAGCCCCCTGCTCCTTTATCCCCCTACTCTTTTACCTCTTCCTCCTTCTCCATCTCCACTCCCTTTCCTCAACTCCCATTCTTCTCCTCCACCCCTCCTCCACCAACCCCTTCTCCTCAACAGTGATGGAGAGCTCGATGGGTTACGTCAAACCTTCACTACTCCAAGATAATAATGGAGGATGAGTGATGAGCCAGATTTTTCACCTCTTTAATAATTTTTAATTGCAATATAGGATACATAAAGTGATTCTTAAAAAATCACAATTCTTGAATATTGTGGAACAATTTTTACTTGGTAAGTCTACCAAGATCGAAAACAGATAATGGTGATTTTTAATTGTGTGAATCTAAATTAATTTTAGTAATTAATTGAAATATATGCTAATCTCTGCGATAGAAAATAAAGTGAAAATGAATGCAATGCAGAGAAGACAATGAAACATGTAATATGTGATTTGGTTTTTTAATCCAATAAAGAGAATGATTAATGAAATCACAGATTAAAAGGAATAAGTTCAAGAAATATTTTGAATTTAACTCTAATCTACATGCAATAATATCACTAATCAGAATGATCAAGGTCAAATGAAGCAATCAAGTCTGTCATACAAATCATAAGATCAATGATAATTTGACTCTTAATTTTTTTGTGATTTAATACTCAATGATTTATCACTAATATCAAGGAATTAAATCCAATAGTCTATCATATGAAAGAGCCTCTACAATATATAAATTTCCTTAAAAATAATCAATAATCACGAGAGGATTAATCAAGATAAATTTCCTCGAAAAAAATTCAATCTCGTAAAGTATAAGGAAATGGATTAATTCCTCCAAGATTATGCACCATTAAGATTAATTCATCAATTAAAAAGATCAATTGTTAGTAGAGAATTAATCGAATTAAAATCCATACATTGACATCCTAGCAGATTAAGTCGAATCTTTCTCAAGATGAAATATCACATAAATGTCAAAAACCAACCTGCATTAGATCCTCAAATAATAATCAATATAAATCTGAGTCCGATATGTTTATAAGTTATGAAGAAAACGATAGATCATTTAACAACCTTCAAAATGGCATATTGTGCGCAAAAATCAGAGTTCAAATGAGTGAGACATGTTAAATTGAAATTCTAGGGACTATAATGCAATAAAAATAAGTATTTTCTTCTCAAAGAAGTTCATGAAGGACTTATATGCAATTATGCAAAGCTTCTTGGGATTTTCAGCAATTTTCTTAAGCGGGTACTTACAGGGACCTTCTTATAAATTTAGAGGATGGCGTGTGACTGTTCGTAATTTACCCAATGATGTTCGATGCACGTGGTGGGGGAGGTTCGGGGGTGAAGGCTCTGGTTGGCAGTCGAGCCTCTAAGTAGAGGTCTCGGGTGCTTTAGAGGGCTCATTCCTCGAGGTGTGCATGGTCTGAGGCTCAGGGGTAATGCATGGAGGCTTTGAGGTCGTTGGATCATGACCTTTCCCTTGATCTAATGGTGGTGAGCTATTGACGGCGGCTGGTGGAGGTGTGATTGTCGTAGGATAACGACGAAGGCATAGTTGCGGCGCACGACAGAGTCAATCCCTTGATCGACACATGACACAAAGGAGATGGAAGGGAAAGTTGAGGCGGAGTAGACGGGGTGAAAGGGCCAACGCTACGATGCGTCAGGCGGGAGACGATCGAGAATGGAGAGGCACGAGGTAGTGGTGATGCGATGGAAGATGTATGAGGAGGTGAAGATGGAGCTCGTGTCTAGGGAGAATGACGAACAGTGGAGTGATAGAGAGAGATGGAGGTGTGGAGGTGTCATGGAGAAGAGAAGAGAAGGTGGCGACGAACAATGGGTGGAGTTAGTGTGATCGAGGTGGGCTCGAATCATGTAGAGTCGAGTTGGGTCAAGATGGGTGGGGACGGGCTGATGATGATCGATAGAGGAGGAGAAAGAAGAGGAAGAATAAAAAGAGAAGTACTACCTGGAGATAGTCTCGAAGGTGGATGAAGCGCCTGAGAACAAGCTCGAGTAGGAGCTCTGAGTTATCGCTAGAGACCTCGGTGGAGGTCAAGCTCGAGCAACTCGTGGAGTGCTGCAGCAAGGGCCCTTAGATTTCGTCGACAAGGTGAGGTCATCGCTCAGTCATGATGATCTCAGCTATCACAGATACCTTCCTAGGAGAGCTCATATCCTTGCAGGAGAATGTCAAATGAAGAGGGTGGCCAAGGTCGTAGCATCTTTATAGGAGGGAGGGTGTAACGACGAGGAGGTGAAAGGTGAGGGAGGAAGGGCGCAACGGTTGGGAGCTGTCGCGCATGTCTGAGACATTACGTGTGGCCGCGAGGGGGTGCATGAACAATTGTGGAGGACGAAGGTCATGTATGCAACACATGCCTGGGATGAGGAAGATGGCACATGCCACGAATGTTCCAGGGAGAGAGAGGCAAGGACTGGGTTAGGTGCAACGCACGTGACCTGGGCATGATAGAGAGAATATAGAGAAAATGAAGAGAGAATAAAAATAAATAGTAATAAAAATAATAAGAATAGTAAAATAAATTTAAGGATTAAATAAATAAAGTAAAATAAAATATATTAAATAAGTAGAGAAATAAAACAGAAATAGTAAATGAAGTTAAATCAAAAAGTGGTAAACATGAAAGTTGCGTGTCTCGATACAAAATCAAAGGAGGTCATTTGTGAAAAATGTACTTTTGGAGGTACTACATTTTTGTAATTTGTGTTTTTTGAAAATTTTGTATTTTTAATTTGTTTTTGATTAGTGGATTAATTTATATACAATATATACATAAGTAATCTAATTTTTATGGATTTTTTGCAGGTTAGAAAACTGTTGTATAAAAATGACAAAGATAAAATATGCATAAAATATACATTGTTAGATTTTTGTATGTTCTCTTGATTTTTGACTTTTATGGATTTTAATTCTTTATGCTAAGTTGGTTAATTAGTAAAATAAGATAATAGAAAAAGAATTAGATCAAGTAAGCGATTTTTGTACATAAAATAATAGGATCAATTCTGGTTGAAAATAAAAATTATTTAATTACAGATTTTAACCTTAATTTTAGTACAATTATTTAATGCTAATAAACACAATTTAAGGGGTTTGATTAGTAAATTGTAAAGGGGATTCCGCTAAAATTATCATATCAAGTAGATGAATCGTGGATTCATCACACCCCTATACTTAGATCTTTGCTAGTCCCCATGCAATTTTAGTTAGTTAGAAGGTTGGATCTCAGGCTATGCAAGAGTAAATTCAAGACTTGTTTCATTAAGAAATCTTGGTTTCAGTGGTCCTAAAATCCTAAGTTCGACCAAGCTCTAGTCAAGAGGAATTCAACTTCTCTAATTATCAATCTCTTTGTTTATACATATAACATAAGAGATATGAGGCTTAGTGTGTACTGCAATCATGAGAGTCGAATTGAAACTTCACCCAAGTCTTAATTCAGGAGACTCTCCTCAAGACTCAATCCTCAACACTAAGGATTAAATCAATTCTTGCATAGGGGTGCCCATGGATATGATTAATTCAGATTTTAGCTTAACCCACATCCAATCCAATCTTAACGGATTTTTATTTTTCGAATCCAATCCATCAGATATCTAAATCCAATCTGATCCAAACCACCGGATTATGGATTGGATCGGATTGGTTTGAATTTTGTACTTACAATTTCCTGCCCAATATTCTATTTTACACGTCTATACTTGATGAATCCCGTATTCATCATGCTAAAATTGGTCATTTAGGCTATGTCCCCCATCATCCACTTGCAATTAATCATTAATAGAGCATTATTAGCCATCATGCATGTGTAAATAATATCTGCATTTCATCATGCATAATTGCATTTAAAATCCCCAGTGTAAATTAGCCCAAAAAGCCGCTAACTTCTCACATTTTTAGTTAATTCATCCTAACTCCGATTGACCCAAAACCACCTCCATTGTGTAGATATTACTAACTTTATTAAATAAAAAATACAAAAAAATTACTGACTCCAATAAGTGTCAAATAATCCCAAAGTCAAATTTCACATCCGACGGACTAAAACGAGCATATCTCCCACATACAGTGTCCGATTTTGGTCTACTCACTTTTAAAGTACTCCATTTTCAAATACCTTCAAAACAAGACCACTTTCGTAAAAATCGGAGCTCATATGTGAAAGTTGGGTTTTGGGCCTCTTTTGCGCATTTTAACTTTTTTGCTAATTTTGACCTGAGATTTTATGTGTTTATTAACTCTTTTAATTTTATTTCTTTTTCATTTGTGTCCTTTGATGAAAGTTTTAATAAGAATTGTAAAAATTCAAATCCTGATTAAAACTGAGATCAAAGAAATTGACCAAGTCCAAGTGTCGGTTGTCGGTCTGTACAAAAGTTGTCCGTTTCTTACTTTTATTTTATTTTCCTATTTTCTTACTTATTAAAAATCCAAAAAAAAATAGATTAATGTGTAAATAATTTTCTTCTATTTTATCGTATTTTTTCTAGAATTTTTATCCTCTCTAAAACCACCAAAAAAATACAAAATCTCAAAAAATACGGTTTTTCGTACACATGGAAAGCCACCAAAAATACCACTTTGCACAGGTGATCTCTTTTGCTCCCGGGCCCTTCATGAAAGTTGTAGATCTCGTCGAGACGAACAACTTTCATGAAGAAAAGTTTTCGATCCGAGGTCATCTTCTATCTCTTTTGCCCACTTTAAAATCTGAAATTTTTTTTGGTGCCACCTGGCAGCTCCAGGGCATGCCACGTGGCACCAAGACTTCCTCTCTCTCCAGCACCCCTGGGTCACGTGCCTAGCACGTGACCAGGGTCATCTTCCCCAACGACAACTACCTCCTCCGCAAAACCGCCGCATGCGGCCATCAATGATCGCCATGCGCGGCCATTACATCCCTCGCCAGCCGCTCCATGCATGTAACGGCCGCCGACCCTCGCCGACCCTCGACCTTCCACCACCTCGCTCCTATAAATCCCCAACGACGGCAGTTCATGAACCTATCCGCCTTTCTCCCTCAAGCACCGGTGACAGCGGTGGCTTTGGTCCCGGCGCGATCTAGAGGACCTTGCACCTCTGTGCTGTTGAAGCGCAGCCTCGTGCTCCCGCCAAGCACGGAGGCGAAGACCGGAGCTGAGCTTCTGCTCCTCCCCCTCCAGGCGAACTCGATTTCCCCCCCCCCCCTTTGTTTATCTTTTTTCCTAATCACTTGCAGGTTCACGCCTCTCAGCCGCACCTCTTCTCCAAACCACCACCGAGCACCACCGTCGCGCCTCGCCGCACAACCCGCACCTCCGCCTGCGCCTCGCCGCTCCGCCGCGAGGTCCCTCCGCCCCGAGCTCCACCGCGCGTCACTGCCTCCTCCAAGAGCGCCCACCTCCTCCGCCTCGCGGCTCCACCTCCTCCGCCGCAAGGCTCCACCGACGCCCGCGCCTCCCAGGCGCTCCGCCCGCCTCGCTCGCCGGTCGCCCCCGCCCAAGCTCGGCCGTGTGTCGGCCGAGCTTTTGCGCCTCGCCTCGCTCGCCGGTCGCCACCAGCTCCGCCCCTCCACGACGCACAGGCGCCGTTGGATCAAGGGCAGGAGTGCTTGATCCAACGGCCCGTAGGCCGCCACGCACTCCCCCCGAGCCTCGGCCCCAACCTCGAGGCTCGGGGCCCCCGAAGCACCACCATCTGCCACATAGGCTCGGGCGTCCGAGCCTGAGCCTTGACGCCCGAGCCTCAGGTTCGGACTCCGAGCCTCTGGTTCGTGACCCGAGCCTCAGCTCCGGGCCACCCGAGCCTTTGCCCCGTGTCCGAAGCTCTGGGCGCACGTGCTTCGCACGTGCAGTCTGAAAAATTTGCATCAGAGCCCCTGGCGTTTTTATAAATTGCAAAAATACCCCCGCCAGGGGTAAATTTCAGAAAGGCTCCTCAAGTTTTTAATAATTACAGATAGTCCTCCAGGGACCTTTTTACAAGAAAAACTTTACTTTTATTTACAATTTAGTCCCTGTAATTTCATTTTAGCATATCTTCTCCATCTGAACTCCGATTTTAGCATATAATATGTCGTTTCGAAGCTAATTCCGTGCTCTACAACTTAGAATCAATTGTGGACAGATTTGAGGCTGTTTGTCATCAATTATTATTTGAAGATCATCATTAACTTTTGCAGGTTAATATCTGTGCCATATCTCCCTTGGAAAACTTAACGATTTATTTTTTGCAGGGATTTCATTTATGCAATGGTGAAATTGATCTCAGATTTGAGGACTTAATTTTTGCAGGGGTTAAATATAGGTTTATTGACTTGTGGACTGCAATCATTTCTTGAGAATAAAATTTGAAGTAATTTGAAGATAAATCTGATATCTATACGTGCATCAGGGTTTAATTTGACACATATTTCTGGATTTGATATCTTCTGATCTGTGATTTAATATAGAGGAAATTAATCATCATTGTTTGGATTGGAATTCTAGATCGCAGATCCTGAGCATAAATTCTGTTTATTTTTGCATTTCTTCGCATTATATTTTCCCCACACAGGAATTAATCGAGCATTAATTAATTACTTAATTTGATTTAAGACCGTGCAACTAAAAATCTCCGTTCCCTGTGTTCGACCTTGGTAAACTTGCCAAGTAAAAATAGTCCACAACATTCAAAGCTTGTGGTATTTTGACGACCGAAATCCGCCTCCTATACTACAAATATCGACTATTAAAGAGGTGGATTTCGCGTTCATCAAATGGCGCCGTTGCTGGGGAACGGCGTATTTTTAGGGTTTTAAATCATTTTGGTAATTGATTTTTGTGAAAATTAATTTTTGTGCCATTTTTTTCCTTTCTGCATTTTATTTTGCATTTCTCTCTTACTTCTGCTACTAACCGCAAATTATCTTTTCGCAGACTTCTGGGAGCTGGATTTCGATATTAATTCAAGGTCCTGCTATGAAGATCGAATTTTAATTTTGTGAGAGAGAGCTTAGCATGGATTTAATTTTCTGCAATATTCTCAGGGTCCCTCTCTTTGAACCCTTATAATAATTAAGACTGAACATTCCTGTGGTGTGTCGGGTCTGATTCAACCCCTTCTGTGTGGTTGGGACCCGACTTGAGTGGCGTAGGACTTAGGCACATATACGCTTGCTTGTTTATTATTGATTGTGCTCGTAATCTCTAGGCCACACTTTTTCACTAATTAAACGCACTGTAGATCGTTCAACATTAGCCAAAAATTTCAATCAATTCTTCCCGCTAATAGAACTATCTGTCTAGGGCGTTTTTCATCTGTGCATATCATTTAGTGTAATTTTTAATTCCTTGTACTGCATCCCGCATGAAGAACGCGAGGAGTCGCTGTAAGTCTTTCTCTAAAGCATGCATCATTGATTTACGTTTGCATTGGCTTTTCCGATTCTCCTTCTCAAGTTTTACAACTTAAGAATTCAAAGGAATTGGGACTGCTCGTTAGGCGTGAATTTTTGTGCTCACATAAACTACAGTGATAACCTTAACTTAAAACTGGGACTGCTAATCAAGGTGATTGTAAATAAATTGACATAAAATTAATCTGTGTTTGGTGGAGAGGAACCCACTCATTGTTTGTAAGGACCAGAACGCACACCTTAGGGTAGAGCCAAAAACCGAAATATTTCATTCAGACTACTGATTTTAAAAACAATTAGCTACTTTTCAGTGAGGGTCTCGGGTAGCTGTTTACGGTCCGACTTCCCTTAGCAGAGTAGGTGGTTTAGAGGACACCGCGGAAGGCACCGTCCTCAAGTAACACGGGTAGCCGTTTAAACGGTCCGTACTTACACCTATACTGGCTGAAAGTGGGTGCAACTAGTTGTATGAACTCGGGACAGTCTTTATAAAATATTTTGGCTCCTAACAGCTCCGCTTAATTTGCAAGATTGTCTTGTCATTAAATTAAAATTGAAAAGATAAGCGGCCGAACCCTAACATGCCTTCACCAGTGTTGAGTGGGTGAATCAACGTGTTTGTTTTGTGTTTGATTTGTGTACGTAAAAGACCTTGCAATCGCAAGAAAATCGAGGTTCACTAATCATTCCATCCCTCTTGACAAGATGTCGTCACAGTGGTCTTCTTTCCCGATCTCGACGACCATGTCCCGATATTCTTCTTCTCACACTCCTCAGGGGAACCTGCTCTTCAAATCAGGTTCCCCGCAGCCATCATTCTCTTCCCACCCATACATCCCACCCTGTGACCACACTTCTTCTTGGACTAGCCCTCTCTCACATTCTGACAATCTTATGGACAAGAGAGCGAGACCAGAATCGAGGATGAACAATAGAGTGACCATTATTGATAGGAGAACACAATTTCCGGTCACTAGGATCTCACAACCTATTGAACCATCCTCTACTCAGGATGACTATTCTCTTGAGTATAATCAATTTTCCTTCGACAATCCACGAGAAAACCAAAGTCAAGGAAATACAACTCATGACCAGACCATAATGTTTATGAACAATCAACACTCTACTCGAGGTTACATACCAGAATCACGACACATGGAGACTGATTATTCAATCACTAGTCATGAGATGTTTGAGGATGAGATCGCTCGGATTAATCATAGAGCAGACACTTTAACTATGAGAATATATGATCTCATCCAGTCAATGCAAAATTCAGAAGAAGTGAGGTCACCACCATGCGAACCACTGGATCATCACAATCAGACACAACTACTGACCTCTGACCCCCTGACTGACCATATTACAGAAAACAGCAAAAAAATTGAAAAATTTGAAAATTCAAAAAAATTGGACAATTCTGAAATGGAAGCATTTTGCAAGAGTCTGATCTTAGAGCTTCCATTAATCAAAGCCATAGAATATGTGCCCGATCTTAAGAGATTTGTGAAGAGTCGACTGATACCCAAAAAGACGGGCAAGAAACGATCCAGGACTGAATATCATGTCATATCTATGGCTAGTTCTTTGGTGATGAATCATAAACTCAAAAGCCGCAAAGTCAAGCGGTTGACTCGGGTCACATGTGAAATTGAGGATTCTATATTCACTCATGTTCGGTTAGACGACGACTCTACATTAAACATCCTCCCCAAGTCCGTCTTTGACCAACTCAAACTCGAACAACTCAAAAAGTCTAGGGTGATCGTTTAATTACCCGATCGATCTACCAAAAGACCGCGGGGGATCGTTTCTGTCGTCGTAAATTTCCGAGGGAAAAACACAAAGTGGACTTTATTGTCCTTGACATTGAGCACCCCGAAGGATGACTGAGTCTCCTATTATTTTAGGAAAGCCGTTCTTAGCCTCTGCTAAGGCGATCGTCGATTGCGAGACTCAGGAAATCAAGTTCCCGAATTCGGACCACAATGAACATGACCCCAATGACACATCCTGCTCTGAGGAAAATCAACTTGAAACCAACAGTTATGATCAGGAGATAAATACTTCACATTATCAGACATCTCCACATAACACACTCATACAAACCCTAAGAGAGTCACCTATGGGACTGACTGTTGGACAAACTTCGGATTCTCACCACCCCATCACTTCTCCTAGGAAAAATCATGATTTTGGAGCTTATGAGAATTGGACCATATTATTGAAGATCAACACGATTATTTGAGTGGTCCAATCTTCGAGTCGGCAGTAATTCATGACATACTTGAACCTTATAAGGAACCGACTCCAGAAACATCTGATGTCACCAAAACTCATGATCATTCCGAAATGACATCAACACCCCCAGCCATAAACCACAAGATCCGCAGGAACACTCTCCCTCGACCAAAGCAGTGCATGACCCTTCAAGAATTGGTCGACTTTTATGAAGATTCATCTGATGAGGAACTAACGAATGCCACATCGGTTACTCAAGACAGGGAGATGAAGACTGTCCAACTTCCTCCCAATACTTCTCAAGGAAACAAACCGATTAAGAAAGTCACCTTTGACCTTAGACATCAGGTGATTTCTGAAGAGTCATCGTCCGGTCCTGATGTAGTTCATCAGATAAGTGCAATAGGTACAGCTCTGATCCAAGGGCACTTACCTCTGATCGACAAAAGTTGGAGATCCTCTGCAGACGACTACTATTCTCCTGAGGACGACTCCAACGATGGCTGGTCTTCTTCATCGGTCCCCTCTTCATCACACTCCACATCTCCATACTATCTCCCTCCACACTCCCGCAAGGAAGGTCCGTCGCAAACCTCCTTGATCTTGTACATCCGCAAATCTACCCGGTTCCCCATCTGTAATTAACCGATTATACTTAGGCTGACCTGAGCCTAAGTATAGGGGGACCGCATCCATTGTTTATACGTCACTTCTCGTCTTTTGTTTTCAATCCTTCTGTATTTAGTACGAGCTATGTCAACATTTCACTTTGTGCCATGGGGACATAGCACAAGTTAAGTATAGGGGGGTGTATTTGTATATATTTTATCTACTTTATCCATAGCTCGTACTTTAATCGTTTTTATCTAACATCGGGGATGGGTACAAGTAGTGTGTATAATACCTGTTTTCAAAAAAAAAAAACACCAAAAAAATTCAAAAAAAAATCCAAAAAAAACTTTTGCATAAAAAAAAATCATCACTCATGTCTTGTATTTCATCAAGCATTTCATGCATTTCTTGGTTGATATATTCCTGACACATTCACTATCACTCAAGGCTTGAGGATTTTTGAGGACACTTGATTTCTGAAATCTAGAGATTCTGAGTTAGCCTGCCTTAGTCATTAGGGTTTTACTTAATAATCCACACTTCCCTAGTTTGAAAGATTTGAGCGCTATATTGCACTCTTCATCTCTACCTTCAAAAGAATATGATAAGCACAATCACTTTCACAACTGTATGATTGATGAGATGAGTTGAGATATCACTTGAGGAACTGGGACTAGAGATTTGAGTTTAGACCCGATCTGATGATATTCGAGGATGGGATAAAGTTAATGAAGGCTGCAGAAAACCTGAGTGTCAGCAAAACCTAGCCAGTATGTGAACAAGTTCATATGCTATCTTTTTGATATTGACCTAAGTGCCAGGGTGTGATGAAACTTAATGAAATTGTTGATCAGTGTGCGCCATCTTTTGGTAAAAGCAGTGGAGCTAGCCAACAAAAGAAAAGAAAAAGAAATGTCAAAGAAAAGCTCTATCATCCAAAGTCAAATTCTAAATGAGCTTCCACCAATGGCGAGCGCTCCCAAACATTTCAAAGTGTCCACTTGGGACCAAGCGCTAATTAGGACCAAGGAGTCGGGCTGACACCATAAAAAGGGCTCTGCATCGTAAGCGATACAAGTCTGGATGTCGAAGGTATCTTAGATACTCAAAAGAGACACACCCCGGTGTACTCCCAGAAAAACAAGTGCAGACGACTCCAAATTCTCTTGACGGACACATTGATCAACAAAATAAAAATATACTTGTGTTGAGTAATAAGGCACTCGAGAGGCACCTTGTTCCAATGTGAGGGAGAGAAAAGTAGATACAATCCTATGCCCTCCATCATCTGGCCGTCCATATACACTTTCAAGTCTGACAAACTAATGAGACGGTTGACTGAAGCAAGCATAGACTTATTCCCTAGTGTTGAGGATTAGGTCTAGAGGAGAGTCTCTTGGATTGGAACTTTGGGTGATGTCTCGACTTGACTCTCATGAATGCAGTACACTAAGAATCATATCCTTATACTATATGTACAAACAGAGAGTCCGAAAATTAGAGAAGTTGGGTTCCTTTTGATTAAAGCTTGGTTGAGCACGGAATTTTATGATCACTCAAATTAAGGGTCTTCTCTGAATTGAGCCTTGTAAATTCACATACACAGTCAGGAATGTATTCAACTAAGTTATTCATTCATTCATGCTCGGGGACGAGCATGGTCTAAGTATAGGGGTATGATGAATCCCGTATTCATCATGCTAAAATTGGTCATTTAGGCTATGTCCCCCATCACCCACTTGCAATTAATCATTAATAGAGCATTATTAGCCATCATGCATGTGTAAATAATATCTGCATTTCATCATGCATAATTGCATTTAAAATCCCCAGTGTAAATTAGCCCAAAAAGCCGCTAACTTCTCACATTTTTAGTTAATTCATCCTAACTCCGATTGACCCAAAACCACCTCCATTGTATAGATATTACTAACTTTATTAAATAAAAAATACAAAAAAATTATTGACTTCAATAAGTGTCAAATAATCCCAAAGTCAAATTTCACATCTGACGGACTAAAACGAGCATATCTCCCACATACAGTGTCCGATTTTGGTCTACTCACTTTTAAAGTACTCCATTTTCAAATACCTTCAAAACAAGACCACTTTCGTAAAAATCGGAGCTCATATGTGAAAGTTGGGTTTTGGGCCTCTTTTGCGCATTTTAACTTTTTTGCTAATTTTGACCTGAGATTTTATGTGCTTAATTAACTCTTTTAATTTTATTTCTTTTTCATTTGTGTCCTTTGATGAAAGTTTTAATAAGAATTGCAAAAATTCAAATCCTGATTAAAACTGAGATCAAAGAAATTGACCAAGTCCAAGTGTCAGTTGTCGGTCTGTACAAAAGTTGTCCGTTTCTTACTTTTATTTTATTTTCCTATTTTCTTACTTATTAAAAATCCAAAAAAATTAGATTAATGTGTAAATAATTTTCTTCTATTTTATCGTATTTTTTCTAGAATTTTTATCCTCTCTAAAACCACCAAAAAATACAAAATCTCAAAAATACGGTTTTTCGTACACATGGAAAGCCACCAAAAATACCACTTCGCACAGGTGACCTCTTTTGCTCCCGGGCCCTTCATGAAAGTTGTAGATCTCATCGAGACGAACAACTTTCGTGAAGAAAATTTTTCGATCCGAGGTCATCTTCTATCTCTTTTACCCACTTTAAAATCTGAAGTTTTTTTGGTGCCACGTGGCAGCTGCAGGGCAAGCCACGTGGCACCAAGACTTCCTCTCTCTCCAGCACCCCTGGGTCACGTGCCTAGCACGTGACCAGGGTCATCTTACCCAACGGCAACCGCCTCCTCCGCAAAACCGCCGCATGCAGCCATCAATGATCGCCATGCGCGGCCATTACATCCCTCGCCAGCCGCTCCATGCATGTAACGGCCGCCGACCCTCGCCGACCCTCGACCTTCCACCATCTCGCTCCTATAAATCCCCAACGACGGCAGCCCATGAACCTATCCGCCTTTCTCCCTCAAGCACTGGTGACATCGGTGGCTTTGGTCCCGGCGCGATCCAGAGGACCTTGCACCTCTGTGCTGTTGAAGCGCAGCCTCGTGCTCCCGCCAAGCACGGAGGCGAAGACCGGAGCTGAGCTTCTGCTCCTCCCCCTCCAGGCGAACTCGATTCCCCCCCCTTCGTTTATCTTTTTTCCTAATCACTTGCAGGTTCACGCCTCTCAACCGCACCTCTTCTCCAAACCACCACCGAGCACCACCGTCGCGCCTCGCCGCACAGCCCGCACCTCCGCCTGCGCCTCGCCGCTCCGCCGCGAGGTCCCTCCGCCCCGAGCTCCACCGCGCGTCACTGCCTCCTCCAAGAGCGCCCACCTCCTCCGCCTCGCGGCTCCACCTCCTCCGCCGCAAGGCTCCACCGACGCCCACGCCTCCCAGGCGCTCCGCCCGCCTCGCTCGCCGGTCGCCCCCGCCCAAGCTCGGCCGTGTGTCGGTCGAGCTTTCGCGCCTCGCCTCGCTCGCCGATCGCCACCAGCTCCGACCCTCCACGACGCACAGGCGCCGTTGGATCAAGGGCAGGAGTGCTTGATCCAACGGCCCGTAGGCCGCCACGCACTCCCCCCCGAGCCTCGACCCCAGCCTCGAGGCTCGGGGCCCCCGAAGCACCACCATCTGCCACATAGGCTCGGGCGTCCGAGCCTGAGCCTTGACGCCCGAGCCTCAGGTTCGGACTCCGAGCCTCTGGTTCGTGACCCGAGCCTCAGCTCCGGGCCACCCGAGCCTTTGCCCCGTGTCCGAAGCTCTGGGCGCACGTGCTTCACACGTGCGGTCTGAAAAATTTGCATCAGAGCCCCTGGCGTTTTTATAAATTGCAAAAATACCCCCGCCAGGGGTAAATTTCAGAAAGGCTCCTCAAGTTTTTAATAATTACAGATAAGTCCTCCAGGGACCTTTTTGCAAGAAAAACTTTACTTTTATTTACAATTTAGTCCCTGTATTTTCATTTTAGCATATCTTCTCCATCTGAACTCCGATTTTAGCATATAATATGTCGTTTCGAAGCTAATTCCATGCTCTACAACTTAGAATCAATTGTGGACAGATTTGAGGCTGTTTGTTATCAATTATTATTTGAAGATCATCATTAACTTTTGCAGGTTAATATCTGTGCCATATCTCCCTTGGAAAACTTAACGATTTATTTTTTGCAGGGATTTCATTTATGCAATGGTGAAATTGATCTCAGATTTGAGGACTTAATTTTTGCAGGGGTTAAATATAGGTTTATTGACTTGTGGACTGCAATCATTTCTTGAGAATAAAATTTGAAGTAATTTGAAGATAAATCTGATATCTATACGTGCATCAGGGTTTAATTTAACACATATTTCTGGATTTGATATCTTCTGATCTGTGATTTAATATAGAGGAAATTGATCATCATTGTTTGGATTGGAATTCTAGATCGTAGATCCTGAGCATAAATTCTGTTTATTTTTTGCATTTCTTCGCATTATATTTTCCCCACACAGGAATTAATCGAGCATTAATTAATTACTTAATTTGATTTAAGACCGTGCAACTAAAAATCTCCGTTCCCTGTGTTCGACCTTGGTAAACTTGCCAAGTAAAAATAGTCCACAACATTCAAAGCTTGTGGTATTTTGACGACCGAAATCCGCCTCCTGTACTATAAATATCGACTATTAAAGAGGTGGATTTCGCGTTCATCAATACTTTACAACACACTAGGCCGTGAACATTCGAATAATGACTAAAAAATCAATCATATGAATAGAAGTAAAGAAAAGAAACACATATCAAATGAAAGTTGAAGGATTCCATTGATCCATTATAAAAAGTTGATGATTACATAATCACACTAAAGGATTATTTTGAATTTGAAATTTAGTTTTTCTTTAATAAATAACGCATTAGTTTATTTCTTGCAATTGATTTTCACCAAATGATTCTAATAAAACAATACAAGTGATCAAATATGAATGATGAATATGTGATTCATCACTCTAATAGTTGAAAATAAAGCTTTGTTCCCGAGTAATTAGCTGTATATTTCTACTTATATTGTATAATTATCATTCATGCATGTGTAAATAATATCTGTATTTTAGCATTCATATATGTATTAAATAAGGAGCCAAATTTACTTATAAATATTCATATGTATATTAGATAAAATCACACATTTGTATATATTTTATACAAACTCGAAATCCAATAAAACTAACTCCATAGTGTATATATTACTAACACTAATAAAGAAAAAATATCAAAAAATACTAACTTGTAAAATTGTCTAATAAAACCCAAATCCAAGTTTGAAACTATGAACCTTAAAATACGCTATCTCTCTGATACAGTATCTGATTTAGGTCAACTCACTTTTAAATTAATATACATTCAAAGACCTTCAAAACAAGACTAATTTCATGAAAATCAGAGATCGTATGTGAAACTTGGGTTTTGAGCCCCTATTGTATATTGTATATATTGACCAAAATACCAGTTATTTTATCTTTTTATTTTCTTAATTATTAAAAATTCAAAAAAATAGATTAAGGTGTAAATATTTCTTTTATATTTTTTAACTTTATTTTTATTTTTCTTGAATCAAAAATGATAAAAAATTACAAAAGATAAAAATATGGTATATTATACCTATAAGGTACCACCCAAAAATACATTTTGTACATATGATTTCACTTGATTTTTGGCTCTTCATAAAAGTTGTAGATCTCGTCGAGATGAGCAACTTTTATGTTGACCGCATTTTGATTTAACTCCTTTTGTTATTTCTTTTTTATTTTTCTTTACATTTAATTTTTGAATTTTCTGGGAGCGATACGTGGTAGCTCTTGGAGCCGCCACATGTCACCCCATTTTTTTATTATTTTCAGATTTTTTATTATTTTATTATGATTATTTTAATTATTTATATTATATTATTATTTTTAGTAGTCTATTTATGTTATTATTTTATTTATTTTCCCCTTTTTTATTTCTTCTCCCTTTACTTGTCTTCCACTCCAAGTCACCAACTCCCCATTCTTTCCACTATCTCAACATCTTTTCTATTTTCCCTCTCCTCCTTTTTATTCCCATCTCCTCCTCCATTTATCTTCATCCGTCATTCTACAAGAGAGATGTTCGAGCCCCGTTTAAGCTGTGAGGTGACATCTCATCCTTAGATGTCGAGCGACGACGACCTGAAGGTGAGATCCGTGACGACCTCCATCTCCGCGTCGCTGTTCTTCAGTGGAAGCCAGCCAAGCTTTGCAGGAGCCTTGCCGACCCGTTCGAGGCGATAACTCTGTTCAAAGAGAATCTCCAACTGGTCGATTCCCAGGCATCAACATCCACCCACCACCAGGTATAATTCCCTTTCTCTATCTTCACATTCTAATTTTTTTATCTAATAATTTTTTTCTGTCTTGTTCTTCATTGTATTCTCACCATCATCATTACAAAAAAAACCATTCATCATCACCGCCATTCATTTCACTTTTTATTACTGTTTAAGAAAAGTAAAAAAAATAAATTAAAAAATAAAAAGAGACGCCCCCTCCAGGACTCCAGCCGTCCACCGCCCACGCTCCTGCGGCCACCAGCCCTTCGACCATCGACCTCCATCCTCACAAGCAGCCATCCGCCACCTGTAGCACCTCCTCCTACCGTGCGCACTACGCACGTCCCTGCACATCCTGGCCGCATATCTGCCGGCCCTCCAACCGCTAGGAGCCGACCATTTCCTTCGCTGCTGAAGCAGCTCCCAGGCGTGCGGCCCCCAATGCCGGCCAAAGGCCTACGCTCCGCCTGCGGCCGCTCCCGCAACGGCCCCGCTGCTATCCGCTCCAGCCCCCCGCACATGTCGCTGCTCCCTCCGCCAGCAAGCCCAGTTGTCATGCACCCTGCTCGGCTCCGCTCACTGCAGTGCCGCCCCACGCGGTCCTGCTGCTCTCCACCGCGGCCACGCTCCAGCGGGTCGTGCCCCATATCCTGGCCGCCTGCCCCTTTGTCGCACGACCATCCAGCCCCAACGTCGCCCCTTCGTGCTGCACCACCGACCTCGCTGCCCCTACTGCACGCCATCGCGGCACCCCACTCCCTCGCACCAGGCCGCCACACGTGGACACCCGCCACTCGTGTTGTGCCACCGACCGCGCCGCCGTCCTCGCGGGTTCCGTAGCGCCGCCCTGGAGCCGCCTTCCATAGTGCCTGTAGTTTGGAACGAATGCCTTTTCCTCTTTTTATTTTTTTATTTTTTTGGGTAAAATTGCATTTTTATCCTTTCTTGTTTGAGTATTTGCAAAAGCATCCCTGTGCACATTTTAATTTGCTTATTTCATTTCTATAATTACACAGACACCCCTGATTTTATGCTTTAATTTGGACATTCATTTTGCATCAATTTTTAATACAAAAATAGCATTCTATTTAGAAATTAATTCTGTACATTTTGGCTATTTTTTTAGATTTTTGTGAGCATCGTGTAATTAAGTAAAACTAGTTTGGTGAAAAATTGGATATTTTACCCATTTCATGGTCTATGTTTCGTATTTAATCAAATACTGCTCCAAAAATTGTGAAAAATTCTATTAGATGCCTCTAGTTGTGCTTAACTACCGTCTAAATTTCATCTAAATTGGAGTTGTCTTGTGCATAATCTAAATTCTCGAGTGATTTCTGTAATTAGTTTTTAATTAAATCCACAAGTATCATTTTTGCAAAATTTTAACTCTCCCGTGTTTTTTATTAAAATAGTTTTGGAGAAATCGTTCTTTAAAAAGTTGATTTCGTGGATTTATTAGAAACTAAATACTAACAATCACTCTGTTTTCATTTAAAAATTCATAAAAAATTATAAAGTGTCAGGAAATTCCAAAAAATTAATGTAACTTCATTTCATCATATTTCACTTTCAATAATTTTTTCATAATTTTTTCTTTTTATTTGCCCGAAAAATTACATAAAAACCTCAAAAAAATTTGCATTTTCATTGTTGCAATTTAACTCCAAAAATTCCAAAAAGATACATTTTGTATTCATAGTTGGATTAGGTCTGCAGGAAAATTATAACTTGGCTAAATTGGATTAATGTGATATTAAAATCAATTTGGCTAAGTTGCTCGTTTTTTAATAACCTAATTCATCCGCATTTGTACATCTGTATTTTTATCGCATAAAAAATACAAAAAATTCCGCTTGGAAAACCGTGATCTAGTTCCTCTAACTTGATCCGAAGTTGTTCCTTTGCCTCCTTGAGTTGGCCCTGGGGCTTGTCTAGGTTAAAAAAACAGCAAACCACACATTAATTAATTAGTCGCTTCATTGATTCGTGCGATTAAATTTTGATCGATTCGAATTTATCTAACTGCAACGAATAATTAATTTGATACTATTAAAAGGGTAATTTGGGACAATCAAATGGCATCGTTGCTGGGGAGGCAAACATCTCAGGATCACTTTAGAAAATTAGATTTACGTTTTCCATTCATTCGGGTAGTCTGTCCCCCGAGCCACCTTATAATTATCCATTTTTTCTCTTTTAATTATTTTTCTAGTAATTTAGGTATATATTTTTATATCTCTCTCTGACATAAAATTCCACATTTTTGTGCGAGGGCCCGGTGGACTAGGATCATCTTTCTTGAAGTCGAAACATCTCGAAGAACATCAGAGGCCGACGATTCATGGATCGAGTCGGTTGTTGAGATGCCAAGAAGATCATTGAAGAGAGAATTTTCACTAACTTGTAATTGCATATTTAAAATGGTTCCCATTTGGGTTCTTGCATATGTAATTGAATAATAAAAAGACTCTCTGTGTTGTGGTTGCTTGACGTAGGATAGAACCTGCACTCGTGGCTCTTAGAGCTTCCTAGGACTATTCATGCTTGTATTATTTAGGACCACACTTCACCATTAAAAGATTCACTTAGACCACATGACTTAGACAATTTTAAATTTGTTCTTCACTCTCTAATAGAACTGCTTATCTAGGAGCGGCTTTTCATTGATTGCATTCATTTAGTATAAAAATTCAATTAAGTACTGCATCCCACATTGTAGAGAGCTGGATGCACTGTAAGTCTTCTTTCTCAAGCATTCATCATCGTTTTCTCGATTGCATCGGCTTTTTCCGATTATCTCTCTCTCTCTCTCAGTTTTTCTAATCTTGGAAAAAGGAATTGGGACCGGATGGTAGACGTGATTGCTTGTGTGGATTAATTACAGTGACAACTAATCTCTAAAATCGGGACTGCTTATCGAATTGGACAAAAAAATGACTAAAATTAACCCTTGTTTGTGAGAGAGTAATCCCGACATTGATTTCAGGCTGAGTGAGGCTACAGAGTGTGTGTGTGCACACCCTAAGGTAGAGCCAAAATCCCCGCCCTCCATATCACGTACCCCGATCCTAACAAATATCACTAGCTGAATTATAGGTTCAACTAAAAAGTGCCAAGTAGCCTCCGCCTGTTCCGACATGTAGATAGGGGCGAAGCAGCGGTACACCACGATAAGTTGCTAGTAACCCTTCAGGGTGAAGTTAAAATCCTTGTCAGCCTCTACCTTCTTCAATAGGTAGATAAGGGCAGGAACTTGAACTTATCAGCTAGTGTAGGAACGAAGGAAGTAAGGGCGTTGGTATCTTAGGCGACAGGTGATGAATCCCCATTCATCACTATTTATTCCTTTATTTTAGCTAGAAACCTCAGCAAAATGCCCTGTAAATACCTGTAAATATCATAAGTTGTCAAAACACATGCATCATGTAAATATGCATAATTAGCATGTTTTTATGTGAAAATAAAGGAATAAAGAAACACAAGAAAAAGAGGGAAATATTTAGAATAAATATTGAGTGACCTAATCCCAAGGGAGGGCTCAGCATGGGCGTGACCGCAAAAAATCCAAGTAGAGAGAGATAAGGTCTATCATACTTCTACATAACCCTATGTATATAAATAATTTTATTTTCCTCAAAATAAAAATAAGAAGTGTTTCTCATATTTTTTATATAAAAATAAAAATAGAATAAAAATCAGAAAATCAAAATAAAAAGAAAATAATAAAAATCATTTCCCACCTTGTATATATACCATGTACATATGTATATAGATCTATTTATTTAACTAATGTAAATAAATCATAAAAATAAAATAAAAATACCTTATTATTCCAAATTTTATGTTGTAAATAAATAAAATATAAAATTGAAATAATTATACAAAAATAAACAATTAAAAATAAAAATAAAAAATACATATGTATATATACATGTATATATAATAATAATATAATGTAAATACGTTATTTATTTTTCAAAAAAATAAATAAAAATCATGAAAAAATAATTTGAAAAATAATAAACATTTTTCATGTTTCAAACTTTTTTGAAATAAAATAGTTTACTAATTTAAAATGAATTTTCTATTATTTAATAATGGCGGCTTCTGATTGGTCCACGGGAGATGTTGACCCCGGTCAACTCCCCCTGGACTACTCGACCTGGATCCCTGCGCCCCGACCCGATTTCTCGTATTTTTCGCGAGTTGATCCACCTCCCATTCGCCTAAACCCCATGTTCCATTTTACGCTCGTTGATCCGAGACCCTCGCCCGATCATCTGCCTAGGGGTCCGTGCTTCACCGTGCCCTACCCGACTCCTTCTTTACAGGATCTTCACCACTATAAGGTCTGAGCTCCGCCGCATTTCACTCTATCTTTGGCTATCACCTTCATTTCCCAAGAGCTCCATTCCTCTCCCTAGAGTGACAACTATCGGAGGAGAGTGTCGCATCTAGGTTTCGTGGGCTGCAGCCACTGATTCGGTGGTTTCGCCGCCGCGCTCCGCCGCCGAGCGAGCTCGAGCCTCTGGCCCCGACGAGCCATCAAGGCAAAGACCCCAGGAGCTCCGTCAGCTCCAGCACAGTCGACCGCTTTCATCAGGTAGACCCGCTAGCTTTTTTTTCATCGTCCATTTCCAATTCCCTCAATCCAGCTCCGCCAGCTCCGCCCTAGTGGCCGGAGCTCCGCCGATCCATCCTACCCGTACCGATCACCTCTCCGACTCATCGTCACCCTCCATACGTGACCTGATCACCTCGAGTTGAGCCATCCAAGCCCAGATCGAGTTGGGTTCCATCCCTCACGTACGCCGGAACCCCCCTTCGACCATTCACGACGCTTCCTGTTCCCTTTTGGCCAATAACCCCCGCCGGAGTGCTCCTTCAAGCGAGAGCTTTGTTTTGCAGGTGAATAAGAGCAGGTACCCCCTTGATCGTGCTTCCATCCTTTCGTCGGAGCTGCTCCAGGTCGCTCCTCCTTCGCCGGAGGATCTGACCGTTGGAGACTTCATCGGAGGCCACCACCCGACGCGGAATGTCATCGCGAGGAAGACCCCCCTTTCCGATCGTCCATCGGCCAGCTGGATCGTCTCCGGCGTACTGGGGAGCTTCGTCCAGAGGTGTTCTTCCTTAGCCTTTGTCCGCCGTTGGATCGCCCCGTCGCACCAGTTTGCATCTGCACCGTCCGTGCTCTGTCATGTCAGGCTGTTAGATCCCTGATCTAACGGTCACGTTCCTCACACATTCGCCATCGCGCCACCACCGTTGGATCATCCAAACGGGTGCATCAGGGCCATGCATCAGCAGTCTGCCACGCCTCGACACCTGGCGCTAACGTGCACCCCTCACGTGCCTCGGCTGGGAAATTGCACCCATACCCCTACAGCTTTTAGTAGTTTTTGTTTAGTCTATTAAATAAGTTTGCACTCTTGGACTATTTGCACATACGGACCTCTAGTTTTACCTATTTGCATTTTAATCCCTGCTTGTGTGAGACACGTGCAATGACACGTGATATTTTGGACAAATTGCATGTATGGGCATGGGGTTTGTTTATGTTATGGGCATGGGGTTTGTTTATGTTATGGAATGAAGTTTAGTTTCTGAAATTTGCATTTATACCCCTGTATGTGGTTTTAATTGAACACGTGCTGATTATTTGGTATTTTTGTGCTTTTTACCCTAAGGTTTTTGCACATGTTATCCTTTAGCCCCTGGAACTATGTTTTCTTACATTTAGGTCCCTGTGCGCTGTAGCTCTTTTATTGATTAAATAAAATAGCAAACAAATTCCAAATCTAGTGAAATTTGGATCCTGTCACTGTGTAAAAATTTCTCTAATTTTTTGGGATATTTTTGTGGCTTTTTACTATTTTTAAAAATTCAAAAACACGTATTTTTACCACTGTTTGAAAAAGAAAATCAAAGAAAAATATAAAAACTTCTCTAAAAATTCTAAAAAAAATTAGGGATAGTTAGTTTTGGTGTTTTCTAGCTTCTGTCCAATTTTTGTGCTATTTGGATTTATAAAAAAATAAAAATTGAAAAATCCTAAAAATCTTATAAAAATCATTAAAAATTCTATAAAATTCAAAAAAATGCAAACTCTTTTTTTGTAGCTTAGTTTTTGTATATATTTTTACATAAAATTTTCTCCAGATTTTTATAGACCAATTATATATTTTTAATTGGTCTTTCAAGTCTGGCTGCACATTGATCTCATGTTTTCCTCTTTCTCCATTTTTTAGAAAATCAAATAAAAATTATAAAACTCTCATAAATACCAAAAAGACTTAAAAATATAAAAAACACAAAAACAATTTTATCTCAATTTTTGGAGTATTTTTGAGTGCTTAAATAAATTATTGTTGTTGCTTGTTTATACATTTTCTTATATTTTCCTATATAATTAAGAACACAAAAAATTTAAAAACCTTTAAAATCCACCAAAAATATTTTATTCTTTATATTCGATTTTGACTACTTCGTAGACCATCTCGGCCATCCGGTGCTCCTTGAGTCCGACCCTGATCGCTATACCAGGTTAATAAAATTAGCGAGGACCGCTGTTGATTTTATTGTTTTATCTTCTGATTTGGTGGTTCTATATTTTTCTTGTTGAGTCCGATTCTTCGAGATCCGGGTTGCAACGACCCGAGAGTGATTTTTACCTCACCCGGATTTAGGAGGGGATTTTCGGGCCCATCAAAATGGCGTCGTTGCCGGGGAGCACGGCTTAGTAGTCTTTTTCGATTTTTCGCGATTTTCTTTTCCGCGGCTTTTCTGTAGATATTGGTAGATATATTTTTTATCTGATTTATCTATATATTTTTCTGGACTGACACACTTCTGTTTCTTTTTCTTGCGAGGGCTTGAGGACCAAGGCGGCTTTTTCGAAAGCCGAAGCAATCGGATTCGGAGGCGACTTCCTTCTGTACGAAGCCGCAAGAGAGCGCAAGGAGGAGGATCGAAGTTCGGGAGCCGTGTAATAGCTGCAAAATAGCCGTAGTTTAGATTAAAATTAGTTTAGTTTTATTTTCTGTAAACCTTTTTATTGTAATAATACAGGGACAAACACTTGGACACTTGGGTGATATCGAGGTCTGTTTTGCCGAGCACCAGTTTTCTTGGGGGACCTCACCGTGGTTTTCGTCGGTTTTGATTTCTGACCATTTATTTACTGCTTATTTGATTTACACGGTTTTAGCCCTAGCTTAGGATTTTTTGTGACTGTGACGTAATTGATTAGGATCCAAACACCTAATTATCAGCCTGTGCCTATATATCGATAATTGGACCTAATTAATTTAATCATAGAAAAAGTCGGATTATTTAAGCTCTAGACCACGTGCCTTGAGGAGTCACATACAATGCGTGCAGGATCTGTTGTGGCGGACACCGTGTGGCTCCCAAGATAGGACTCCGAACTTAGGCTTGAGTACCCGGCTACTGTGCTTACGTGTATAAATTGCTTTGTCTAGGGCCGGATTCTCGTGCATCATATAGGTAGTTTATATTCTGTCTTTATTTTATGCGCGGATCATTTTTCATGTAGACTGCTGGAGTCAGGTACGCATTTCTTACTCTGCATGCATCATTAATTTTCACGCATCGGCTTTTTCGTCTTCTCCCCCTGGTTTTTGGACTTAAAATAATCAGGAGAATCGAAAAATTCCTTAGGAGTTGTTAGCTTTGAAAATACCTAAAAAACAAAAACTATAAAATTAGGACTGCTAAACACACTTGACCTAAAAGACACCTCACCTAAAAATTTGTCTTGGGGAGAGCAACCCCCTCATTGTCAAGCTTGGATACGCGAGAGAGTGACCCACACACTAGGCTAGAGCCACATTCGAGCCCCGATCCGACTATCGGCCTTTTATACGGGAGAGTCTGGTAGGTGAATTGGATTCCTATCAGGTCATGTAACCGCTTTGATATCCTGACATGATCACCTAAATAAAATTGACAAGATAATTGACTGAGCTCTTACAGTCTTCAGCTCAACGTGGAGTAGGTGAATCTAGGGTTTGTTTTCTCATCTTGTGTGCTTCCAGATCTCATCTGCCAGACTCGCCAGATCAAGATGATGGCAGGAGTTCTCTTAGGAAGCCTCTGGCTTCACTGCTTTTCTGCACTCCAGCCCACTCATCTAGGTTGGTTCGTGAGAGCCCAGACCCGCTCTCCGAACCCGAGTTCGATTCCTCTCTGTTCTCCCTTGACCACCCTTCTTCTAATCCTGAGTTACCAGTGCCAGATGCGAGACAGTAGACAGATGATATTTCGACACCTGAGTTTGGGTCTTTTGCCTTTGCAGAGACCATGGCCAGCAGCGAGGAGCACACCGATGGTCAGAGGCCTGAGACGACCACTTACGTTCTGGACTAGGGTGTGATCAACACCACCATGTTAGATTCCCTCGAGACCATGCAGATACAGATATGTGATCATGGAGCTTTCATGATGGAGATGAGGAGAGAGATGGAGAGACTGAGAGTAGCAGCAGACCAGTCGCGAGCCGAGCGACAGAGAGGCCCAGATTAGCCAGATCAGCCAGACCAGCCGTCAACAACAGTAGAGCCGAGGCCGATGCAGGAGTTGCACAACCCCGGATCGACCATGACACACCGGTGGGTGGTTCTTTCGGCTATCGTGGGGGACTTCAAGTTCAACCCCAACACACTTCAGCTACTCCCCCGCTTTCACGGGCTCGCCACTGAGGAGACCCATCTTCATCTCCAGGAGTTCGAGATGATCTGCAGTGCAGTCCACGATCATCAGGTGGACGAGGACACCATCAGGATGATTGTTTTTCCTTTCTCCCTGGCCGACAGAGCAGCCAAGTGGCTGAAGCACTTAGGGAGATATGTGTACACCTGGGAGCAGCTCCGCACCGAGTACTTGAACAAGTACTATCCACTCGGGCAGACCAATGCAGCGATGGCCCTGATCAACAACTTCTCCATGCTCCCCAACGAGCAGTTTCATGAGGCATGTGAGAGGTTCCATGAGCTTACCGACAGATGTCCGCACCA
Organism: Ottelia alismoides; assembly: GCA_037367405.1. Taxonomy (NCBI): domain Eukaryota; kingdom Viridiplantae; phylum Streptophyta; class Magnoliopsida; order Alismatales; family Hydrocharitaceae; genus Ottelia; species Ottelia alismoides. Next base: position 925,213 of record JAZKJV010006278.1, read on the forward strand.
CGACATCACGAAGCCGAACCTAATTCAGAGCTTCTTCTACGGGTTGAAACCATAGTTGCAGGGCCTGGTGAACTCTTCTTGTGGCAGTTCCTACTTCGCCAAGGATGAGGATCAGGTCTGGGCCATCTACGAGGAGATGGCCGAGAACTATGCTGTGATGTCCCATACCCGACTTTACACTCAGGGGCACCCACAACCACAGACCGTGTAGTTTCAGAGGATAGCATGAGTCGATGCCGGTCCTTCCACTTCATCCGCGGCAGCTGCACAGGCCGAGTCCACAGCCGCCGACATGGGCATCATCAGCGAGAAGTTGGACTGGATCGAACTGATAGAGAAGAAGCTGTGCCAGGGCATCACGCAGATGGATCAGATGGCACAGACGTTGAGTGACCTGAAGACACAATTCATGTGTCTCTAGGAGGAACAGACGGCTTCTCAACCCCGTCTTCAGGAATGAGGAGATCTGAGCAGCAGTGGTAGCTCGTCCCAACGCTCCAGTCAGCCTAGACAGGTTCACCTTGTACAGGTAGAGCCGTACCAGCAGCCACAACCGTACTACCAGTCACCACCATCCCTAAACACTCAGATGGTGGTCTACCAACCGGATCAACCCCTGGCAGTACTGCCGCCACCCCATATGAGCCGGATCCATTGATGTACGTCAACGGGATTTGGTACGACCGACCCCAGCCCAATATCCGACGAGACCATCCCGGATTCCGTTGGTCAGCCGGAGGTTCTAGTTCCCAGCAGCAGCCTCCAGTTCAGGGTTTCCAGTACGACCATTAACGAGAGCACCAGCAGCCCCAGCCCCCAGTACACCAGCAGTAGTAGCAACAATCATCCCAGTATGGCCCTCGTCCCTATTAGCAGGGACAACCGTGGAGGCGAGATCAGCCTCCACAGCAGCAATATCATCTACAGCAGTACCCCTCTCACCCGCACCAACAGCAGCAGCCTCCCTACCAGCGAGGCCACCCGTCAGGTTCTCATGAGCCAGTCTATGAGAACCTCGCCTTAGACGACCTAGCCCGCCTTATGACAGAGCAGCAGGCTGCCTTTAGACGGGAGATGGATGAGTTCCGCCAGGAGATGCGGGAGATTGTGAGAGGGAAGGCTACCATTCCTGCCCAGATTGAGCCGAACCTGAACAACCTGAAGAGGAAGTCTGAGCAGGTAGAGTTCACAGAGATTACCACTCCTAGTGATTCATTTGGTGATTTATCTGCATACATTTTTGATGCTGATTTTGTTACACTTAGGAGCGGTAGGATGCCAGCAGACGGTGCCTTGTCTGAGCGACCATCCCACGCCACTTCCAGGGTGTCAGGAGAGGATGAGTGCGGTACTGACGCCGCGAGAGATGATGACGGTGGTGCTGATGCCACCATGGACGTTGATACAGTCGACGGTAGTGAGGCCGTTGTTTCACCAGATGGAGGAGGTGGTACTGAGGCCACCACAGTTGCTGAGCCAGAACGCGGTACTGATGCTGAGAGTCGACATGCCGAGGGTGGTACTGAGGCCACCATTTCTACTTCTGCTAGTCCTATTGTCTTTTCGTCTGTACATGTATCTCGAGACGTTTCTGGAAATAAAGGAAAGGATTTATTATTTTTGGATCCACATGTGTTGCTTAATGATGCTTGTCTGCATTTTGCTGTTCATGAGCATGCCATACCCTCTCCTAGTCCTTCTTCTGAGAAGGACCCCGTGATCCCCTTTCCATGAGCACTTCACATGGCAAAGGAGAAGAAAACAGAAAATAAAAAAAAAGAATCACCAGATAGAGTTCAGCCAGCAGATGATAGATAGATTCCATATTCAACTGACTCTTCAGGAGGCCTTGGAGCACCTCCCTCTACTCCAGAGATCACTCAGAGACAGGACCACAATTAGGAGGAAGAGGAGGAACCATCAGTCTGAGATCCATGTGCTTACTCGTGCCACGTGTTTCGCGATACAGAACCATCTGCCAGCCAAGAGGCCAGATGCAGGAGCCCCGTATGTCAGATGCCACATTCATGAGCAGAGGTTCGACCGCACTCTATTAGACATCAGTTCTTCGTTAAACCTACTTCTGGTAGCCCTACTCGACCGCTTCGAGTTGGGCACTCTTTGACAGAGCAGGACGGTCCTTCAATTTGCTGATCGATCAGTCAAGAGGCCGAAGGGGTTGCTGAAGGACATTGTCGTCACGATTTAGGGCTTGAAATTCCCCATGGACTTCGTTGTGTTGGACATGGAGATCCCTGAGTCTGTGACTGACACCCCGATCATTTTAGGACACCCTTTCTTGGCCACAGCCAAGGCATTGTCCGACTATGATAGCGGGAAGGTGTACTTTCGCATCGAGGGCGAGAGTATACAAATAGAGATCGTCGAGGAGACTAGAGCCAGAGATTCAGCTTGCTCTGAGCCGACTTCCGATTCAGAGCAGATGACAGAGTCAGGGCGAGACATCCACCAGGACTACGATTTTGTGATTACTGATGACAAGGCAGTTTGGGCAGATCCAGTCGCACAGGCCATCCTCTTAGCTTCAGAGTTCGCTGATGCAGAGATGCCAGCAGAGGAGAGCTTGGAGAGCGCATTCCTGGTCCAGGATACATTTCAGGCCGCAGATTCGGTTCCCGACCGCGAGACAGATTTTTATGAGTATGATACAGATCCCTCGAAGTCAGATACTTATTGGGCAGAGTTCGATGATTTGATACCGTGTCTGACTTCCACTGATCCTACAACTAGGAAGGAGGTTGATTCCATGCAGAGCAGAGACTGTCCAACCGAGCAGCCTTCTCCAGATTTGGATTGTGAGCGAGAGTTCTCATTCATCCATGCAGATTTGGCAGCATTCACTCAGACTTTTCAGAGGCTAGATCCGCCAGCACCTACTTGTCCATAGCTGAAGCCGCTATCGTCATCGCTGAAGTATAGGTTCCTTGCGGGTGAACATGAGATGTACCCAGTCATTATGTCCGCTGATCTGACTGGAGAGCAAGAATCCTGTCTGATGGGGGTTCTTGAAAAGAACCGCAAGGCGATAGGATGGAGTGTAGCCCAACTCCAGGGGATCACTCCGGCTCTGTGTTCCCACCATATCTATCTCGAGGAGGAGGCAAAGCCATCGCGTGAGTTCTCACGACGACTGAACCCGAATCTTCGAGAGGTTATCATGAAGGAAATCTCGAAATGGTGGAGCACCAATTTTATCTACCCCATCTCCGACTCCAAGTGGGTTAGTCCATTGCATGTGGTGCCCAAGAAGACGGACATCACTACAGTTGTCAGTGAGTCTGGAGAGGAGATCGCTACCCAGGTACCCACTTCTTGGCAGGTCTGTATGGACTACAGACGATTGAACCAGGCCACCAAGAAGTATCATTTCCCCCTGCCCTTTATTGATCAGATTATTGAGAGGTTGACAGGGAAGAGCCATTATTGTTTCTTGGATGGGTACTCCGGATATAATTAGGTGGCCATTGCGCCAGAGGACCAGGACAAGACTACCTTCACCTGTCCCTTCGGAACATATGCTTTCAGACGCATGCCATTTGGATTGTGCAACGCTCCGGCGACATTCCAGAGATGCATGCTGTCCATCTTTTCGGACATGGTGGGGGAGTGCGTGGAGGTCTTCATGGATGATTTCTCGGTCTACGGTGACAGATTCGATTCTTATCTTGACTGCCTAGACCGAGTCCTTCAGCGATGCATTGAGGTTCACCTTGTGTTGTCTTGGGAGAAGAGCTCACTTCATGGTGACTCAGGGGACGGTGCTTGGCCATATCATCTCCAACAGGGCATGGAGGTTGATCCGGCCAAGGTGGATGTCATTAGAAAACTCAATCCACCGTCCAAATTGTGGCAGTTACGGTCTTTTCTGGGGCACGTCGGTTTCTACCGACGCTTCATACATGATTTCAGCAGGATTGCCCGACCATTAACCGATCTGCTGATGAAAGACACCGAGTTCCTTATAGATGATAAGTGTCTATCGTCATTTGAGACCCTCAAGAGCTGTGTTGTAGAGGCTCCTGTTCTCCAGCCACCCGATTGGTCTCTCCCATTCGAGATCATGACGGATGCCTCTGATTTTGCCGTGGGGGCCATGCTGGGACAGAGGAGGGATGGAGTCCCGTTTGCTATTCACTACGCTAGCCGTACATTGGATGCCACGCAGCGGAACTATATTGTCACTGAGAAGGAGATGCTAGCCGTAGTTTTCACCCTAGATAAGTTCAGATCTTACATCATTGGATCTAGAGTGACCATATATACTGATTATACCGCCATCAGATACCTCATGGAAAAGAAGGATGCCAAAGCCAGATTGACCAGATGGATCCTTCTACTCCAGGAGTTTGATATAGAGATTAAGGATAAGCCTGGAGTCAAGAATGTGGTGGCGGATCATCTTTCTCGATTGGAGTATCTTGAGGATTCTGAGCAGACTGAGCCTATTTGTGAGACCTTCCCAGATGAGGTGATCCTTGCTATCACCTCGCTCCCATGGTATGTCGATATTGTGAACTATCTTGTCACCAAGAAAGTTCCACAAGATTGGCCCAGGTAGAAACTTGAGATCTTCCTCGCGAAGGCCAAGTTTTACCATTGGGAGGATCACGTCCTTTACCATGAGGGAGGGGATAGTATCTGGCGTCGATGTATTCCTCAGGAGGAGCACCACAACGTCCTTACTTACTGCCACAAGTTTGAGGCAGGGGGACATCACTCTGGGAGGAGAACGACACAGAAAGTGCTCCAATCCGGCCTATGGTGGCCTACTCTCTTCAAGGACTCTGATGAGTTCGTGAAGAGGTGTACTGACTGTCAGTGGATGGGCACTTGTGGACAGCGTGATATGATGCCGATGCAGCCCATACACTTCTGTGAGGTTTTTGACGCATGAGGCATCGATTTCATGGGCCCATTCCCTAGGAGTCAGGGATTCGAGTACATTCTGTTGGCCGTGGATTATGTGAATCGTTGGGTTGAGGCCATCCCCGTACGAACCGCAGATGCTAGGACAGTTTGCAGATTTTTGAGGAAGAACACCATTTCACGGTTCGGGATACCTCGAGTGTTGATATCTGACGGGGGGTCCATTTCGTCAACGACAAAATAAAGGCCCTTGCTAGCGAGTTCAGCATAGACCATCGAGTAGCCACTCCATACCACCCTCAGACGAATGGTCTTGCTGAAGTGTCGAATAGGGAGATCAAGACTATATTGCAGAAAGCCGTCCGCCCTGACCGAAAGGATTGGTCATAGCTTTTGGACTCAGTCTTGTGGGCATATCGGACGTCTTTCAAGACTCCTTTGGGTACATCTCCCTTTCGTCTCGTTTATGGCAAGCCCTGCCATTTACCTATTGAGCTGAGACATAGGTCACTTTGGGCTGTCACTGATATACTTTTGGATCCAGAGAGTGTAGGAGATCAGAGGAGGGCAGAGTTAGCCGCCCTGGAGGAGCTTCGTGATACCGCCTTTTCAAACAACCTACATTACAAGGAGAGAGTGAAGGAGTGGCATGATTCTCATATCAGCCACAAGCAGTTTGAGCCAGGACAGAGAGTATGGCTGTTTGATGCTAGGCTTCGTCTATTTCCAGGGAATCTACAGAGCAAATGGAAGGAACCTTACTTGGTTATAAAGGTGCATGACAATGGGAGTATTGACATATCTGAGTTGGCTTCTGATGTTACGTTTCGAGTGAACGTCCAGCGGCTCAAGCCATATCTAGATCATGAGCCGCGGGTCGTTGATGTTGCCTCGATTCACTTTGCGTGAGATGTGGTATCTTAACTCACATCTATTGCATCTCACGCCTGATTACCACTGTTCTTCTGACTTGTATAGATCCAGTTGTCCATATCACTCTATTCTTTAGTCCCACACCCCTTTTCTTATCTTGTGATTATGCTATACTTAGGGTGTACTTTACCCTAAGTATGGGGGGGTGTAGGACTCTCGGGTATTCTATTGATTATTTCTACCCCTATTTTGCTGCCTATACTTAGGGATATTTCACCCTAAGTATAGGGGGGGTAGACTCTGTACATCCTTCCACTCGGATTTCCCTTTATGTACAACTTGCTATACTTAGGATTACTTGATCCTAAGTATAGGGGGAAACACCGAGTCCTCTTCGTTCTATTCTTTGATTCGTCTTTGTATATACCATTCCTTTTCACTTCCCTATACTAAGCACGAGTTATGTCTTCTTCATCGCTCTTGATCCCTCTGAGGACATCGTTCGAGCTAAGTATAGGGGGGTGTCGTATATATTTCATATATACTTTAGCCATAACTCGTACTTTGTGTGAGTGTGTTAATAAATAAAATGGCTAAAAATCCATAAAAATTTAAAAATTTCCCTTGTACATAAAATTCTTCTTGCACATACCTATTTATTTATAGAAATTATTTTTGTACAAATGATTGTAAAAATCTTTTGTGTAAATAGCTTGTACATATTTACATATCAAAATTATGTATATAGTACAAAATTTTTGTAAAATGTTTGGAAAATAAAAAGTTTGCAAAAACCTTGTGTAAATTTTTGTAAATATTTTGCAAAACTTCGCATTCATGCATACATCCATGTTTTCAAACTTTTTTCAAAAAATTTGCATGTGTGAATATTTGTAAAATTGCATCTTTGTAAATACTGGTACAGTTTTTTTTCCAAATCATAGTTGACATTTAAACTAGCCTGGAATTAAATTGACAAATAGAGCTTGGTTAATACCTTAATCCACCTAATAATAAGAGGAACCTTATAGGGCTTAGGATTGAGACTTTTCAGGTCCATTGGAACTTAATTCTTTGAGTCCACTAGGCTATGAGCATATGTCATCTTGATGAGCCTAAGTAGAGCACTTAACAACACACGCATGATTCTCAGAGACAATGGCTTTACTTGCACCAGCACTCTTCACATAGCTCTCCACGGATGAGGTGGTGAGGAGGCAGTTTCCTTTGGCTTGGTGTAGCATATGAGGGTAGTACTTCTAGGCGGAACCTCTCTTCTTCTTATAGTGAAGGAAGTGCGTCTCAACTTGGTCTGGTGGTTATGAAGTCTAAAGACAGAAGTTGTGGGTTGCAATAAAGCTTCAAAAGAGGAATAGTCTACTGGCTCAAGAGGAAAAACTCCTTGTATATATGTTGCGCCATGTAGATATGTTGTACAGATGCACATGGAAAAAATGTGCAAAAAGAAAAGAACTCCAAAAAAAGTGGTGGGTCAGATTGAAAATTTAATAATCCAACCGGAGTATATATAGTCAAATAAAGCAAAGCTTATGTTATACATGACCATCTCATGAAGCTTGAAGCGGGAGACTCAGCTACACTGGTTAGAGCTCCCAAGGATACATGGCTACACTGGTCATGGTCCATTCTCTTCTTCCCTCTCTTCTTGAGCCGGTTGCACTTGAACTTAGAAGGGAATACCCCGCTTCTCGAGGAAAGAGTTGCTAGACTGAGGCATTAGAGTTACCGAGTTGAGGGAGGTTGTTTCCTTATTACTTCTGTGGTGGGGAGCTACATATCACTTACACCGTACAAGGAAAGATTCATAGTCATTAGAGTTTGTATACGTAGACTTGTTCTGATCTAGTTTATTGAGGAGTCTTGACCATAGATTGGTGGAACTTAGAGACCGTTAAGTTTTAAGCTTAAGTCTAAATAAGGTTCCGACAAATTAATAATCCAAAGGTCTGACTGAGCTCCATATTTCAATTTAATGAAGGAAAGTTTTAATAATCAACCTTGATTTCCTCTCTTTTTCTTTTTCTTTCTCTTTTGCACTTCTTTTTCAAACAAGTGTTTGCTAAGGGACTAGCAAATGTAAAGTACAGGAGGGTGATGAATCCCCATTCATCACTCTTTATTCCTTTATTTTAACTAGAAACCTCAGCACTGTAAATACCTGTAAATATCATAAGTTGTCAAAACACATGCATCATGTAAATATGCATAATTAGCATGTTTTTGTGTGAAAATAAAGGAATAAAGAAACACAAGAAAAAGAGGGAAATATTTAGAATAAATATTGAGTGACCTAATCCCAAGGGAGGGCTCAGCATGAGCCTGACCGCAAAAGAATCCAAGTAGAGAGAGATATGGTCAATCATACTTGTACATAACCCTATGTATATAAATAATTTTATTTTCCTCAAAATAAAAATAAGAAGTGTTTCTCATATTTTGTACATAAAAGTAAAAACAAAAAAATCAGAAAAATCAATATAAAAAGAAAAATAATAAAAATCATTTTCCACCTTGTATATATACCATGTACATATGTATATAGATCTATTTATTAAACTAATGTAAATAAATCATAAAAATAAAATAAAAATACCTTACTATTCCAAATTTTATGTTGTAAATAAATTAAATACAAAATTGGAATAATTATACAAAAATAAACAAACAAAAATAAAAATACCTATATATATACCTATATATAATAATAATATAATGTAAATACGTTATTTATTTTTCAAAAAAATAAATAAAAATCACGAAAAAAATAATTTAAAAAATAATGAACATTTTCCATGTTCAAACTTTTTTGAAATAAAATCGTTTACTAATTGAAAATAAATTTTCAATTATTTAATAAATGGCGGCTTCTGATTGGTCCACGGGGGATGTCGACCCCCGGTCAACTCCCCCACTGGACCATTCGACCCGGATCCCTACGCCCCGACCCGATTTTTCAGATTTTTCGCGAGTTGATCCGCCTCCCATTCGCCTAAACCCCATGCTCCATTTGACGCTCGTTGATCCAAGACCCTCGCCCGATCATCTGCCTAGGGGCCGTGCTTCACCATTCCCTGCCCGATCCCTTCTTTGCCGGATCTTCACCACTATAAGGTCTGAGCTCCGCCACATTTCACTCTATCTTTGGCTATTGCCTTCATTTCCCAGGAGCTCCATTCCTCTCCCTAGAGTGACAGCTATCGGAGGAGAGTGTCACAATGAGGTTTCGTGGGCTGCAGCCACTGATCCGGTGGTTTCGCCGCCGTGCTCCGCCGCCGAGCGAGCTCGAGCCTCTGGCCCCGACGAGCCATCGAGGTAAAGACCCCATGAGCTCCGTCAGCTCCAGCACAGTCGACCACGTTCATCAGGTAGACCCGCTAGCTCCTTTTTCATCGTCCATTTCCGATTCCCTCAATCCAGCTCCGCCAGCTCCGCCTTAGTGGCCGGAGCTCCGCTGGTCCATCCTACCCGTACCGATCACCGCTCCGACTCATCGTCACCCTCCATACGCGACCTGATCACCTCGAGCTGAGCCATCCAAGCCCAGATCGAGATGGGCTCCATCCCTCACATACGTCGGAATCCCCCTTCGACCATTCACGACACTTCCCGTTCCCTTTTGGCCAATAACCCCCGCCGGAGTGCTCCTCCGAGCGAGAGATTTGTTTTGCAGGTGAATAAGAGCAGGTACCCCCCTTGGTCGTTCTTCCATCCCTTCACCGGAGCTGCTCCAGGTCGTTCCTCCTTCGCCAGAGGATTTGACCGTTGGAGACTTCATCAGAGGCCACCCGACGCGGAGTGTCGTCGCGAGGAAGACCCCCCTTTCTGATCGTCCATCGACCAGCTGGATCGTCTCCGACGTGCTGGGGAACTTCATCCGGAGGTGTTCTTCCCCTGCCCCTGTCCGCCGTTGGATCGCCCTGCTGCACCAGTTCGCATCTGCACCGTTCGTGCTCTGCCATGTCAGGCCGTTAGATCCCTGATCCAACGATCACGTTCCTCCCATGTTCGCCATCGCGCCACCACCGTTGGATCGTCCAGATGGCTGCATCAGCGCCTTGCATCAACAACCATCCACGCCTCAACACCTGGCGCTCACATGCGCCCCTCACGCGCCTCGGCTGGGTAATTGCACCCATACCCCTACAACTTTTAGTAGTTTTTGTTTAGTCTATTAAATAAGTTTGCACTCTTGGACTATTTGCACGTATGGACCTCTAGTTTTATCTATTTGCATTTTAGTCCCTACCTGTGTGAGACACGTGCATCGACACGTGATATTTTGGACAAATTGCTTGTATGGGCATGTGGTTTCTTCTTGTTATGGAATGAAGTTTAGTTTATGAAATTTGCATTTATACCCCTGTACGTGGTTTTAATTGAACACATGCTGATTGTTTGGGATTTTTGCGCTTTTTAACCTAAGGTTTTCGCACATGTTATCCTTTAGCCCCTGGAACTATGTTTTCTTACATTTAGGTCCCTCTGTACTGTAGCTCTTTTATTGATTAAATAAAATAGTAAATAAATTCCAAATATAGTGAATTTTGGAAACGTGGCTCCTGCCATTGTGTAAAAATTTCTCTAATTTTTTAGGACATTTTTGTGGCTTTTTACTATTTTAAAATTCAAAAACACGTATTTTTACTACTATTTTAAAATGAAAATCAAAGAAAAATATAATAACTTCTCTAAAAATTCTAAAAAAATTAGGGATAGTTAGTTTTGGTATTTTCTAGCTTCTGTCCTATTTTTTGTGCTATTTGAATTTATAAAAACCATAAAATTGAAAAACCCTAAAAATATTATAAAAATCATTAAAAATTCTATAAAATTCAAAAAATATTCATAAAAATATCTCTAGATTTTTATAGACCAATTATATATTTTTAATTGGTCTTTCAAGTCTGGCTGCACATTGATCTCATGTTTTCCTCTTTCTCTATTTTTTAGAAAATCATATAAAAATTATAAAACTCTCATAAAATTACCAAAAATATTTAAAAACATAAAAAACACAAAAACAATTTTATCTCAATTTTTGGAGTATTTTTGAGTGCTTAAATAAATTGTTGTTGTTGCTTGTTTATACATTTTCTTATATTTTTCTATATAATTTAAAACACAAAAAAAATTAAAAACCTTTAAAATCCACAAAAAATATTTTATTTTTTATTTTCGATTTTGACTACTTCATAGGTCGTCTCGGCCATCCCGTGCTCCTTGAGTCCGACCTTGGTCGCTATATTAGGTTAATAAAATTAGCGAGGACCCCTGTTGATTTTATTGTTTTATCTTCTGATTTGGTGGTTCTGTATTTTTCTTGTTGAGTCCGATTCTCTGAGATCCGGATCGAACGACCCGAGAGTGATTTTTACCTCACTCGGATTTAGGAGGGTATTTTCGGGCCCATCAACAGGTTAAACAGGGGAGACACATCCGGCTTTGAGCCGACTTCCCTATAGGCCATGTAATCCTTTCTATTTTCTTGAAAAATCACACTTAAAATCAACTAGATTAATCAGACCCATCTTCAGGTCCTTCACCATGTTGAGTGTGAACTCGAGGTTTGCTCTTGCATTTGTCTTTGTGTCTGTGTGTGTTATCCTGTGTAAATTGCACATTTTCTACATCGATCTGCTTACATTTATTCTTTCCTCCTCAAGATGTTGGATATTGGTCCCCATACCCTGAGAACTCTGTTCATTCCTCCTCGACCATATACCATTCATCTTCGCCTTCTCCTTCTTCCATGTATCCTCCACCATCCACGAGAGACCCTTACCCGTGGACGGTTCCACCTCGACCCGATTATGAAGTCATAACTTCTATTGACTTCTCCACTTCTTCGCATTTCTGACCTATTCCTTATTCTAACACTCTGTATCAACTTCCATCTTGGGATGACTGTCCTTATTCTTGGGAGCTTGCTGGAATCAATAAACCAAACAAAGAGCAAGCCACTGTTGAGACAGACGACTGACATAATTACTTGCCTGATATCTTATACCGAATGGAGAGGCCTGCACTTAATGATCTTTCTGACTTGATTGACCCTAGTAATCAAGTCTGCATTGACCAACCTTTGGATCAACATTCGGAGCCCCCTCTGCATTGACCCCATCATATGAGGCTCCGACCAATATCTGCCATTCAGATGGTCTATACTCGACCCAATATTACATGCCATAGTCTAGGTATGTTGAGTATGAATCTCAGTAGTATCCTCCAATTGAGCAGAACTCTCCCATGATTTGTCATGAGAATTTTATGGAGGATGACATCTTTAGACTTATCGAGAAAAATGAATCATTTGGTAACATGTTGAGAGATGTCATAGAAATATTGCACTCAATTTCTGCCAGCCTGGATATGAAAGTGGAAAAGGAAGTAAGTGAATTTGATGTTGAAAATCGAGCGAGAATCAGGGAACCCACACATTTTGTACAGTTGGAGTCTATTCTACCTCCCCCTTCTACTAACCAATTACCCCCCAATCTCGAGTCTGCATTTTCTCTCTCCCCTCCTTTACATATTGAACAAAAAACAAAAGAAATCGAAAATTCCAAAAATCTCATAAAAATAGGAAATGAAAATGACATAAAAAATTGGATCCTGCCCTAAGGGAAGCACACGATGAAGAAATGATTTTTAATCTTCCCTTAATAAAGGCCATAGATCACTTCCTTGACCTTAAGAGATTTGTAAGGAGTAAAGAGATGCCCAAAAGGTCGGGCAATACGAGGACAAGGATTGAAAGATACATAGTGTCTATGACCACCTACTTGGTGATGGGGAGAAAGATCAAGAGCTGCAGAGTGAAGTGGTTGCCTAGGGTTGAATGTGAAATCAATTACACTACCTTTACCCATGCAAGAATCGATGATGTCTCACCGATAAATATCCTCTCGACATCTGTGTTTGACAAGATTAAACTCTGGCTAATCAGAAAGTCAAGAGAGATCGTTCAATTGGCTGATCGATCTATCAAACGGTCAAGAGGAACCATTTCAGTCATCATTACTTAACAAGGTGCTCTACTCCAGGTAGACTTTACGGTCATTGACATTGAGCACCGAGGAGAGTTTACCCAGTCTCCTATTATTCTTGGAAAACCATTCTTAGTCTTGGCTAAGGAGATTATAGCTTGCAAAACCCGAGAAATCAATTTTACAACATTGGGAGCACTTCGACCTCACCCAATTTTGATACACTTTACTCAAAGGTGGCCAGCATATCCGCAGACAGTCATTACCACCGAGAGATAGATGAGTCCCATCTCTTTATTACACCTGAGATATCAACTATCTGGACGACCGTTGGTTCAGAGACTCCCCACACCTCCACTTCACCAACTGCTTGCACCACCACCATGATAGCTTCTAAGAAGGACTCTCGACCCGAAGCTATCATTGAGTCGGACTTGAATTTTGTTAATTGTCTTGATCATTTTGGTGATCCGACACAAGAGCCTACTATTGTCAAGACAACTGAGATCACTAACACCTCTCCGAGATGTGTGTTGGCCCTTCAGGAATATTACAATATATATGATGACTCATCTGATTATGAAACCATGACCAGCACCGCACCACATCCTAGACCTTCAAAGGAAACAACCAAGGCTGAATTGACCCAACCCAAAATCATGGTTTCTCCTTCTTCTAGTCGGTTATCCAATGAGAGGAAGTCGAGAATTGATTCCTTGAGATGTTCCCCCGAACCACTCAAGGCGCGTCACTCTCCTCTCCCTCTCAATGATTCAGGTTCTAGAAAGTCAACTAAGAAAGTTTCCTTTAACATACCGAAGAAGGAATTTTCAGAGAAATCCTCATCGGGTTCGGATGAGGTGATTTATATGAGTGAGCTCAGTTCGACTGTTCTTAAGCCATATCTGAGCAAGCAGCCGTGTGTTGAACCTCGTTGTACGATCCCTACACCTCACTATTATTCATCTAAGGACGATTCCAACAATGACACATATGTATATTATCCACCCCTCAATCTCGCAAGAAGGTTCACCACAAACCTTCTTGATCCTTGTACATTCTCTCTCCTTCTTGTATATATTTTCTTTCCCTCCCTCTTAGGTGATTCGGATCACTTGCCCCGACTCCATACCATTTCATTTTATGGCTATACTTAGGATGACCAGATCCTAAGTATAGGGGGAGAGTGACCCGAGTATCTTCACCATTCTCTGTATATTCTCCAGATCCTATCGATCCTTAAACCCAATCCTGTCCTATAGTTAGGCTGACCAGAGCCTAAGTTTGGGGGGACCAATGCCTGCCCTGTGTATACTCATCCGTTTCACCTCTTTACCTCGACCGTCCCATTATTGATCTCTTCCACACTTAGGCTGCCATAGCCTAAGTATAGGGAGGGCGGAACTACTTCTATAAAATTTTGCTATTTTAGCTCTCCTACACTTAGCACGAGCTTCATCTTTTTCCTATCTTTTCGTGCTATGAGGACATAGCACATGCTAAGTATAGGGGGCGTGTATATATTACATATATACTTTACCCATAGCTTGTACTTTTATGTATTTTTATATATATTATGCAATATTTACGGGATGGGTAAAAACTGAAAAAATTGGTAAAATACATGTATAGTATGTATATTGTATACCACTTGTAAAATTTGCATAATACTTATGTAGAAATTCGTAAGATTCTTGCAAATAATACTTTTGTAAAATATTGTTGTAAAATAGGATGTATATCCAAAATTTTTCTTTGTATAATATGTATATTGTGTACAAGTTGTAAAATATGTGTATTGTGTAAACTAAAATTGTTGTAAAATAATACTTTTGTAGTAAAAGAGGAGATATATCAAAAAAAACATAAAAAAACAAATCTAAATAAAGGCTTCTTATCATCCTTGCATTGTGAAAAAAAATATGTCTTGCACTTCATTTATCAATGTAGCATGTCATCTGCATCTCATCTACGTATCCAGCACATGCAAAGTGAAAAGTTAGTGGGTTATGAACCAAGCTATGAATAAATGTTGTGGATGGATTTGATTTGACCTTAATCCACTTAATTTCAGAGGAACCTTATAGGAACTGGAGTTAAGATTTTTCAGGTCAAGTGACTTAATTCTTTGAGTCCGCAAGTCTATGTTCACATGTCATATTCATTAGTCTAAGTAGAATATTTCGTACACACACATGATATTTTTAGACAGTGAGCTAACTTGGACAAGCACCATGCACGTAGCTCTTCATTGATGAGGTGGTGAGGAGGTAGAATCCTTTGGCTTGGAGTAGCACATAGGTGGAAACATCCGTCCTCCTCTAGGGAGGGAAGTGCATCTCAACCTAGTCTGGTGGTGTTGACGTCTAAGGAGGAGATGATGTGGGTTACAATAAAGCTTCAAAAGAGGGATAGTCTACTGGCTCAAGGAGAAAAACTCTTGATGTACATGCTGCACCTTGTATATAGTTCAAAAAAAGGGAAAAAAAGAAAAGAAAGATAGAACTCCAAAAAAATGGACATGTCTGATTGAAAATAAAATGCATGTCGGAGTCTATATATTTGCAAGGCGTATGCTTCAAAGTCTCATACCATAGAATCCTGCAGCTAGATGACTTGGCTACACTGGTCAAGCATCCTAGGATAGGTAGCTACACTGGCTACGATCTATTCTTCTCTCCACCCCATCTTCTTGAGTCGATTGTACTTGAACTTAGAAGGGAATACCCCGCTCGTCGAGGAAAGAGTTACCGGACCGGAGAATTAGAGTTACCTTGTTAGAGGAGGTTGATTCTTCTCCATTTCTGATGTGGAGAGCTATATTTCACTTACACAGTACAAGTAAAAATCATACTCATAAGAATTTACATAGGAGCATTTGTTCTGACCTGACAGTTGAGGCGTCTTGAATAGAAGACTTGTGGAACTTAAAGTCTGGTAGGTCTTAAATTCAGATCCCAATAAGGTTCCGCCAAACTATTAATCCAAAGGTTGAGCCAAGCTCCATTTTCACTATTTATTCATGACCATGGTATGGAACCCAAAATTATTTCACTTTTGCATTTCATTTTAGTTGCTCGGGGACGAGCAAGGTTTAAGTACAAGGGGTTGATGAATCTATGATTCATCACTCTACAAGTTAAAAATAGAGCTTTGATCTCGAGTAATTAGCTGTATATTTCCACTTATATTGCATAATTAGCATTCATGCATGTGTAAATAATATCAGCATTTTAGCATTCATATTTGCATTAAATAAAGAGCCAAATTTACTTGTAAATATTCACATGTATATCAGGTAAAATCACATATTTGTATATATTTTATACAAACTCCGAATCCAATAAAACCGACCTCATAGTGTATATATTACTAACACTAATACAGGAAAAATATCAAAAAAAAATACTAACTTGTAAAATTGTCCAATAAAACCTGAATTCAAGTTTGAAACTATGAACCTTAAAATGCGCATATCTCTCTCACACAGTGTTCGATTTAGGTTAATGTACATTCAAAGACCTTCAAAACAAGACTAATTTCATGAAAATCGAAGATCGTATGTGAAACTTGATTTTTGAGCCCCTATTGGATATTGTATATATTGACCAAAATACCCTTCATTTTATCTTTTTATTCTCTTAATTATTAAAAATCAAAAAAATAGATTAAGTTGTAAATATTTCTTTCATATTTTTTACTTTATTTTGATTTTTTTTTGATTTAAAAATGACAAAAAATACAAAAAAAATGTGGTATTTTATACCTATAAGGTACCACCCAAAAATACATTTTGTACAGATGATTTCATTTGATTTTCGACCCTTCACAAAAAATTGTAGATCTCGTCGAGACGAGAAACTTTCATGTTGACCACTTTTTGACATAACCCCTTTTGTTATTTCTTTTTAATTTTTCTTTACATTTATTTTTTGAATTTTCTGGGAGCGACATGTGGCTGCCCCTGGAGCCGCTACATGTCATCCCATTTTTTATTATCTTTGGATTTATTATTATTATTTTATTATTTTAACTATTTATATTATATTTTTATTTTTAGTAGCCTACTTCTATTATTTTATCTATTTAGTTATTTTTCTCTTTTTTACTTCTTCTCCCTTTACTCGTCTTCCACTCCAAGTCACCAACTCCCCATTCTCCCCGCTATCTCCACATCTTTTCTAACTTCTCTCTCCTCCTTTTTATTCCCATCTCCTCCTCCATTCATTTTCATCCGCCATTCTACGAGAGAGAGGTTTGAGTCCCCTTTAAGCCATGAGGTGATAGCTCATCCTTAGATGTCGAGGGACGACGACCTGCAAGCGTGATCCGCGATGACCTCCATCTCTGCCTCGTTGTTCTTCAGTGGAAGCCAACCAAGCTTTGGGGAGCCTTGCCAATCCGTTCAAGGAAATAACTCCGACCAAAGAGAATCGCTAACTGGTCGATACCCATGCATCAACATCCACCTACCATCAGATAAAATTCCCTCTCTCTATATTCACTTTCTAATTTTTTTTATCTAACATTTCTTTCTATCTTGTTCTTCATTGCATTCTCACAATCATTATCACACAAAAAAACCATTCATCATTACCACCATTCATTTCACTTTTTATTCCTGTTTAAAAAATTACAAAAAAATAATTAAAAAATAAAAAAAGAGACGCCCCCTCCAGGATTCCAGCCGTCCACCGCCCACGCACTTGCGGCCACCAGCCCTTCGGCCGTCGACCTCCATCCTCACGAGTAGCAATCCGCCACCTGCATCACCTCCTCCTGCTGTGTGCGGTATGTACATCCCTACACATACTGGTTGCACCTCTGTCAGCCCTTCAAATGCCAGGATCCGACCGCCTCCTTCGCTCCTAAAGCAGCTCCCAGGCACACGGCCCCAAATCCTGGCCAGCGACCTCCGCTCCGCCTGCGGCCGCGCCCACAACAGCCCCACTGCTATCTACTCCAACCCCTGCGTGCGTCGCTGCTCCCTCACCCAGCAAGCCTAGCCATCGTGCGCTCTGCTCGGCTCCCCTCACTACAACGCCGCCCCACGCGTCCCTGCTGCTCTCCACCGAGACCACGTGCCAGCGGGCTGTGTCCCATCTCCTGCACCGCCCGCCCCTTGGTCGCGCGGCCATCCAGCCCCAGCACCACCCCTTCGCGTTGCGCCACCGACCTTGTCGCCCCTAATGCACGCTAGCACGGAACCCCACTCCCTCATACCCGACCGCCATGCGTGGACGCTTGCCATTCGTGCTGCGCCACCGACCGCGTCGCCGTCCTCGCGAGTTCCCCAACGCTGCCCTGGAGCCGCCTGCCACAGTTCCCTAACTTGGCTACAAGTTTGGAATGAAGGTATTTCCTCTTTTTTTATTTTTTGGTAAAATTGCAATTTTATCCTTTCTTATTTGTGTATTTGCAAAAGCATCCCTGTGCACATTTTTATTTGCTTATTTCATTTCTGTAATTACACAAAAACCCTAACTTTATGCATTAATTTGGACATGCATTTTGCATCAATTTTTAATACGAAAATAGCATTCTGTTTAGAAATTAATTATATACATTTTGGCTATTTATTTAGATATTTGTGAGCACTTTGTAATTAACTAAAATTATTTTGGTGAAAAATTGGATATTTTACCCATTTCATGGTCTGTGTTTTATATTTAATCAAATACTACTCCAAAAATTGCGAAACATATCTACTAGATGCCTTTAGTTGTACTTTAACTACCATCTAAATTTCATCTTAATTGGAGTTGTCTTGTGCATAAAATAAATTCTTGAGTGAATTCTATAATCATTTTTAATTAAATCCATAAGTATCATTTTTGCAAAATTTTAATTCTCTTATGTTTCTCATTAAAATATCTTTTTGAGATAAATCACTCTTTAAAAAAGTTGATTTCTGGATTTCTTTGAAATTAAATACTAAAAGTCACTCTATTTTCATTAAAAAATTCATAAAAAATCATAAAGTGTCAGAAAATTCCAAAAAAATTAGTATAACTTTATTTCATAAATTTTCACTTTCAGTATATTTTTTCATATTTTTTGAATTTTGTTTGCATAAAAAATTGTATAAAAACCCCAAAAAAGTTTGTATTTTTCATTGTTGCATCTTAACTCCAAAAATTCCAAAAAAATACATTTTGTATTCATAGTTGAATAAAGTCTGCAGGAAAATTATAACTTGTCAAATTTGGATTAATTTGACGTTAAAATCAATTTTGCTAAGTTTCTTGTTTTCTTAATAACCTAATCCATCCGCATTTGTGCATCTGCATTTTTATCGCAAAAAAATACAAAAAATCCCGCTTGGATAACCGTGACTTAGTTCCTCTAATTTTATTCGAAGTCGTTCCTTTGCCTCCTTGAGTCGACCCTGGGGCTTATCCAGGTTAAAAAATATCAAAACACACATTAATTTATTAGTCGATTCATCGATTCGTGCCGTTAATTTTTAATCAATTCGAATTTATCTGACTGCAATGAAATCATTAATTTGATACTATTAAAAGGGTAAAATTCAGGACAATCAAATGATATGTGATTCATCAATGGATACAAAGAAAGTTAGATAAATAAAAATCATGATCTTTGTCGCCGGATATTGATGAAGTCCATGATTAACTTAGATTATTTAACTCTGCCAAACCCGACCACTCACAAGAACGTCCTTCAAGTCTCTATGATATATCATTTAAAAACTAGAATCATAGAACATTCATAATCGATTGAGTATGCAAGACAAAACTAACTTAAATATAGCCTAGAAATTAGGCATCATGCCTCTCACTTAAAATGGACTTGAACTAGAATTTATTTGTAAGATTATCTCTATAATCAAAATATGCAAATTTCTATGAAAAATATGAATAATATATATAAAGTTAAAAATGAAAGCAATTGAAATAATGTTTATTTCTTCTTAGATGGGTGAGTGTAATTGATCCAGTTTCATTATTAAAATAAGGTTGCAAACTAGATCAAGTAAAATGTAAAAAGCAACGAGATCAAAAATATCTAATAAATGTACCAAGAAAATATCCCAAATCTTTGTCTTTTAACGAAGATAAGAAGAGTGACAACATACGAAGGCCAAATGGTATCACGTGGAAGGGGATTATATTGTTTGAGATGAGCGACAACATCACAAGGATGGTGGCGTGGAAAAATTTTTTTGAGGAGGAATAACAGTGTGCAAGAGGGGGGCATCATCATAATGGACTGGGGGAATTAGGAGGAATTTTGACAGCCACTAGTGAAATGAGAGAGAGGAATAACAGAACATGGATTTATAATCTTACAAGTTATAATCATAGTTTAATATTTTGAAGATTAAGCATTTGCCTTTCAAGAGAGAAGAAAGGGTGATATCAAGAGGACTTGTATCCAAGATTCATATGGAAACATGAATGACATTGATTATGTTCTTAAAGAAAATTCAAAATAGGTGCACATAGATATGATGTGTGTGTATGTATTTATCTTTGTATGTATCTACATGCACGCATGTGTGTTAACAGATTAATGGATTGGATCGGGTCGGATTTTCAAAACTATTCGACCCAATCCACAGTTTAACGGATTTCAAAAATTCCAATCCGATCTCGATCCATTAAAATGATAAAACCAAATTAGTCCTATCCAATAGCATCAAATTGGAGTGCACCCCTACTCTTGCATTCAATCTACCATCTCAGTAGTTTGTCATACTTGAAAATGTAGATGAAAGGTCAGTTGATGGAGGGTGTAGATTTGTGTATTTTCTTATCTCCCTCTCATTAGAACAAGGATACTCTTGACTGCCTTATTACTCAACACATATATTTTTGGTTATTAACCAATGTGACCGTCAAGATTTATTGAGTCGCCTGTCCTTATTTTCCTGGGAGTAACACCGGGGTGTGTCTTCTTTAAGTATATGATATACTTACACCAAGACTTGTATTGCTTACGATGCAGAGCCCTTTTTGAGGTACTAGCCCAACTCATTTTACTTAATTATATTTGGTCCAAGTGGATACTTTGAAATGGTTGGGAGCACTCATCTTTGATTAAAACTCTTTGAATTGGACTTTGTAGTTGAGAGCTCTTTTTCATTCAAAATATTTTTTGTAGGCTAGCTCCACTGCTTTTACCAAGTTGGTACACATTGATCAACCGTTACTTAGTTTCATGTCACCCTATAACATAGGCCAGTCTCAAAAGATAACATGTGAACTTGTTCGCATACTAACTAGGGTTGGCTAACACTCAGGTTTCATGAAGCCTTCATCGATTTTATCCCATCCCCGAGTATCATTAAATCGGATCTAGACTTAAATATCCAGTCCCAATCCCTCAAGTGAAATCTCAACTCATCTCATCAATCATGAAAGTGTGTATGTGATGTGTAGATCATATTCTCGAAGGTGGAGACTGAGAGTGCCTATCGCTCATATCATTCAAACCAGGGAAGTGTGGATGATTAAGTGTCGAACCCTAATGATTAAGGTCGGTTAATTCTGAATCAAAGGACCTTAAAAACCTGAGTTCTTTTATTCCTTAAGTTCTGAGTGATAGTGAAAGTGTCAGGGATAGAAATTTAGTTAGTTTTTTAGTTTTTTTATTTTTTTAGACTTGTTATATCCCCTAATTTTTACAAATGCTAAGATAGATATTATTTACAAAAGAATTTTGTATAGTATACATAATATATACATATCTGAATTTTGGCAAAAACAATTAAAGTACGAGCTTTAGATAAAGCATATAGAATATATAATATGCCACCTATACATGGCTTGTGAATTGTCCTCATGGCCCAAAGTGAAATGTAGACATAGATCGTACCAAGCATAGATGAGTGAAAAGAAAAGAAGTCGACTCACCCCCTTTTTACTTAGGCTTTTGATAGTATAAGCATAGCGGAAGAGTAAGAAATGGGGCAGTCGAGGGTGAGAAGAAAAGCATAGAAATTATGTATTCACAATGATGTCGGTCCCCCTATACTTAGGATCGTGCAATCCTAAGTAT
Organism: Ottelia alismoides; assembly: GCA_037367405.1. Classification (NCBI taxonomy): domain Eukaryota; kingdom Viridiplantae; phylum Streptophyta; class Magnoliopsida; order Alismatales; family Hydrocharitaceae; genus Ottelia; species Ottelia alismoides. The sequence goes on from JAZKJV010006278.1 coordinate 947,004, forward strand.
AAAAGAGTAATCACAGGTGAAGGACCGAATAGACCAAGGATGGATATACAAGTGATCGACTGAATCTTCTAGCTGCATTGATGAGGATGGCTTCACTTATCAAGGTTTCACACAGGCCAAGGGAGTCTTCCCTATGCATGGAAGACCATATCGATATCGACATCATTTTGGTATCGTGTTGATACGATATTTTGACTATATATCGGTGATATATTGCTGAATAGTGCCCATATCGACGCACTTTTGTGAAGGAAATGCCTGAAATGGAGGATATCTCCATATCGATATCGATATAGGTCTCATCTCGATATCGATATATTGTCAATATATCACCGATATATCGTGATATTTCCTTCCATGGCCCTGTGTAAAGGAGATCTGTTCAACCTGTACCAACTGCTCATGTGATTCGACATTGTGCTTAAGCATCTTTTCATTGACTAGGGAAGTGTGTGTGCTATTTGTTGTCTCAAAAATTGTGACACCATCATTATTGTGTTATTCTGTAATGATGAAAGGTTTGCCTTGGAAAATCTTGAACCTTGCATTAAACAACCATACTTTCTGCCTAGGATGAAGTTCTTTGTTCTAATGTGCTTGTCATGCCATTTCTTTACTTTGTCCTTATAGATTGTGCAATTTTCATATGCATGGTTTCTGATTTCTGAAAGCACATTTAAATCCATATCTCAATTCTTCTTGTCTTGGTGACAATTCCAATTAATCTTTTTGACTTCTATTCTGATTTGTGCACTAATTCTGTAGGCAAATGACATGGTTCTCCAAATACCATTCTAATAGGGGAGATGCCCAATGGGGTCTTGTAAGTTGTCTTGTAAGCCCATAGAACTTGGTCCAGGAGTTAGGACCAGTTCTTCCTATCAGGGCAAACCAACTTTTATAAAATTCCTTTGACTTCCCCATTTGACACCTCTGCCATTGATGAATCTCCATTTCATTACCTTTATTCTATCATTTTGGCCTTTAAAGCCTAGATGAATACATGTAATTAGAATTAATTTGTGTAAAATAAGTCCATTTTAGGATCCATTTTATTCTTTATGCCTTAAATTTACAAACTTTGAAATTGAAAATTGTAGATCATAATACATATAAAAATACAAAATTTGTTTCACATAAAAATAATAAAAATGTACATTGTACACTCAGAACAAGAATCCAAAATCCCAACGTTATAGACATGTATCTTCTCCATGTGAAATCAAAATGCACCAAAATCACCTCTAAATGTATATAACTTTTATTTAGCTATTTAATGAAGGTAATTTAATTTAGAGTTAAGATGCAAAAGTTATGTTTGGACACTTACTGTACAATATACATGAATAAAATAATCATTGTATACATTCTTTATATTTTTATGATTTTTATATTTTTTATTTTGTAAATATTATTTATAACACACATACATAATAAAACCTAAATAAAACAATAAAAATGCAATAAAATAAATAATTTTATGATAATACATAGATGAATACACTATACACATACCTATATAATAAATACACCGATTTTTTAAGTGTGCATATAACTTAGGAAAAGTACTATATATATATAAAGTATAAATATATAAATTACACGAACAAAATAATAAAATCTAAAATATATAATAAAAATAAATACACAACGTATAGGTAAATATACCTATATTCATACTTGCAAAAAGTAACACATAATAAATTAAGTTGTAAAATAACCAAAAATCATAATAAAATACTACATAAAACAATAAACATTTTTTTAGCTTTTCAGCTTTATTTAGTTATTTTATTTATAATTTTATTTTAAAATAACTATCCTTTTTATTTTCTATTTGTCTTTTAGTGGTTTACGTGGACCAATGGGAGGCAACAGAGGATTGACCTTGGACAGCTCCCTGGTCCATATAGCCCAGACGTCTGTTGGAGGCTTTGATATCAGATTTGCCGAATTTATGTGCCTAGTGCTTAAATCTAATTCGATTGCTTACTTCACACCCTTTTCTCCTCGATCAAACAACTTACACGCGCACATCATTCCTCGAGGATTGAACAACCGCATCAAGACGTTTCTTTAATCGAAACCATCGCTTGTATAAATGTCACTTCACCCTTCCTCTCAATTTTGATCCTCCTTTACCCACTCAAAACCTAACCCTAGATCTGATCGATACTCCTGGTGACATCAAATAGTTTTCCGTTGGTTTTACGAGCGAGAGTGTGCCTTAATTGAGTTATCTGTCACTTCACCAGAGTTGCTTGTTGGAAATGCGAGCCCACGGCGAGCCATTATGCAATAAATGTTATTGCAAATATCATTCCCTGATCTGAAATGAAGGATAATTAATTTGCATAATAGGTCCCTTAGTACAATTAGGGTTATGTACCATGGCCATCTTAATAATCATATAGCTGTTGATTCAACTATTGAATCATAGAGGCTGGTGCTTGGATGAATATCTAAAGAGTTAGATTGAGGACTCATCAAGCACCGTCAAATGATTGTTAAGAGATGATCTCCAGCCTGAGTAGGAGATGGCAATCCTTATCTCTGAAGGCTGATATCTGACCGACCTCTTGATGCAGGTCCTCTGCATAGGAATAGAGATTCGGAGGTGTCAGATTAGTTAGGTCAAAGAGTTGACTTAACGAGATCGAGATAACCAAAGTCCTATATCATATGCTGTCATGATATAGGCACGCATCCTTTGACCGGAGACAGATGTGTTACTATATGTCTGAGTGTGTACATTTGGCAGACCAATAGGTTGATGACCTAATCAAGGTCTATACACCGGCGCGCTTGTGTGCATATAAGGGCATATGAGTAATACGATCTCTCAAAGGGATCATACAGGTTCAGTTACTGAACCGGAAGACATGAGCTCACTCATGAGATATTGGGAAGAATCAAATTCCATGCGCATGGTCGTCTCGCTTTGGAAGCTTGACTGAATTTGTAGGTTTGATATATACTTTTAGTATATGATCAAGACCTAGGTATGATATACACTTTTGGAAAGTGTATGATCGATACCAACTCCCAATGATCGAATGAGAAACTTAGTGATAAAACCATGAAGTAGACAATATAAAGTTGATCCGATACTTCGGGTTTAGTCTGAGTCTTCCAGTATGCAGGATGTACAGGTATTGGGAATACCTGAGGGTGATTTGATCATAAACGATTGTATAACCATGACGCTTCCATTCCTAGGGAGTGATGAAACGGGTCTGGATTTTAGTGACTCCTCTCGGTAGAGAAGTAATCTGATCTTAGTCCAAGTGTTGGACATTGATCTGAATGTGATTCAGATACAATGAGAAGATTAGATTTACGGTCTTGATTTAATCAAGCATCTATGGGAGGCCCGCGATCTGGATTTGAGATATGATCTCAATATCCATGTCACTATACGTGGAACAATACAATCGCCCTGTCCTTATCTCCAAGTATCTGCGGAGAGATTGCATTATTCTTGAAGGGTTCATGAATACTTCCATGAGATCTAAGCAATGAAGAAATAATGATTAAATGTGATTTAATCATTTTGATGTGTGAAGAAATTATCCAATTTAATTAAATGTGATTTAATTAATGTGGATAAGAATAATGTGGATAGAAATATCCAATTATTCATAATATATTATAAATGTGATTTATAATGTATTAGAGAGAGCTAATTATAATTTATATGTGTTGATTAATTATTATGTGTATCGGATACACATTGTGTAATTAATTAACAATGTAAATTATATGTTGTTTAGGGTTGTGAATATGATTCACAATTCTTCCATGGCAAGATTGCAATATTCTCAAATATAATTGTGAATTATTTTTGAAGAATAAAATCCAACAAATTTGTTGCAAATAAATAAGAGAGAAAAATCAAGGAGATATGCAATCTCATGGGAATCCTTGAGATTGCCTCCTTGGACTCCCATAGTGGGCGGCACAGCATTCCTATATGGAATGGGTGGCCGTCCAACATGGAAGGTGCATGGAGATGAAATCTCCATGCACATTCTCTCCTTATTTGTTGGGTTGATTTAGGACCAAATTATATTTGATTTTTTCAAATAAATTTTAACCTAAATTTGTTGCTTTTGACAACAACAATCTTGGCCATTGGATTGACACAAATCAATCTCATCCATTGATTTTATGTGTCCCATGGATTGAGATCCATGGATCCCAAAACCCTATAAATAGAGAGGCATTCTATGCTCTCTAATTACTAGAAATATTGGAGCTCTCTCTCTCTCCCTCATTTCTTCATACACGCCAGCCCTCTCTCCCTCTCTTGTTGGTGGCCGTCCACCATACCGTAGAGAAGGGAATCATCGTCTCCATCGCCACCGCGCTGCCGCTTCGACGTTCTTCGGGTTCTCCGTCTTCTTGGTGTGCTACGCCCACGAAGGAGACGTTAGATCTCGTGTGACGAGATCAGGAGCAACCATGCTTGGATCATCTTCTTGGATTGCGAGGACAACGCGGTTCATCCCCGCGCTCGCAAGCAGTCTCGTCGACGATCGGACTTGAGACAGGATGTCTCTTCCTTTAGAGACTTGATCAACCACGCTTCAAGAGGTATTGCATTATACTTGTTGTGGTTATAGATGAAACGATCTGAGAATGGTTCTCGGATCATGTGGTTTCATCGAGAAAATTTTTTTTAAATTCCGCTGCATCGAACAACTAGTACGACTAGTCGTTCTTCGTCGTATCCGATATGACGATCACGCTTCCGTGATGCGCTTGAGGATAATTTCCATATCCTTCAAGTGGTATCAGAGCCTTAGGTCGATGGTTTCGAATATGATTCGAAAAACCGAGGACGACTTGGCTTCGTTTAGGTCGCGAAAGTTTTCATCGCATTTGATTTCGCAGATCTGTTTAGTAAATAAATTCGGCACTGTTTAAATTGTTTAAACACGAATTTAATACTTGGTTTTTGTTCCCCATTAAATAAGGAAACCATAGGATCTGAGTTTACGTAAATCGGATTTCGTATGCTCTAGATATGGTTGTTTTAATGAACATATATACACCGTTGCGGGAACTGTAGATCTGAACGTGATTAAAATGTTAATTACTGTTTAGACTTGCCTCGAAATGCATGTAACATCACTTGGATTCTGTCCTAAATCCAATTAGCAATCTATGAAAATTGATTTTGTCTAATTTGGATTTAATATGATTGAGATATGCTAATTTTAGTAAGTAGGAGTCACTGCTGAAATTACAGTCCTAATATAGAACCAAGTGATTGTCAATTAGTGAAATTAATTGTTAATTTCGTGAAATAATCATGAAAAATATTTGTGAAATATGTGAAGATGATTATTTCCATAATTGACTTGGCCTCAACCAATTAATTGATTAGATTTGATCTAAATCTTAATTGGAAACGCATTCATCAAACTTGATGTTTGATTGGTGATTGTCATTTAATCATTTAGTGAAATTAAATTGTTTAATTTCCTAGAATAATTGTGCATAAATATTTGTGAAATATTTGATGATAATTATTCCCTTAAATGACATTGCCTTAACCAATAATTGATTAAGATTTGATCTAAATCATAATTGGAAACCACAATCTTTCAAACCTGATGCTTGAATAGGATTTGGGAATTTGTCTAGAAAATTTCCTTATAATAAAAAATGTTTTGATTATTACTATATGATACAATTTCGGTTGAAGAACCGATGATCATCTCAAGTACAAATTAATCAATTTGGCATTATCCTTTCCCGAGGCGGATATGGTGCCTAGTCGGAGAGCATTGGGGTTGCAGATTGCAACGTATGTGGTCCGTCCCACTCTCATTGGTACTGACCATGACAGCGGGTAGGGCCGGGATAATGTCCGAGGGATTAAGATGTATTTTTCTAATTATTAAAATTCGAATTAATACATATTTTGAGATATTACCATATATGTATTCAAGTAAAATAATCAAGTTTGATTGATTGAATTGGATTGATAATTAATTTAATATGATTAAGTTGATTATGTCCAATTAAAATACTCTAATATGATTAGAGTTAATAATTCCCTTGGAAGAATTAATTATATGAATATGATTCATGTTAATTAATTAAATTTGAATAAGAGGTGGAGGATCACATAAGTGACATCCATGGTCTCCCGTCAAGGCAAAGGGTTCCGTCGCCAGGGATTGCATGTGGGAGACGCCTGTCCGAAGTGACAGCTCCTATATGCAAGCGCATCTGGATCGGGCTCTTCGCTTCTCGAAAGAGTAAGGACGTATGCGTAGTGACCCCAATATCGGGTCCTCATATTATTGGGGCGATATTGGATTGCGCATAGCGAGTTGTATTCCTGTTGACGGTTGGTTCAATTAATGACGGGTCAACATCGCCTTAGGGGTGGTGGGCCCGGGTGTTAAAGACCGAATTGGGAGATGCAAGTTGGACTTGCAAGGCGGAATGTGTTCCCGCTTCTTTTTATCCGAGTTGTAGGTTCTCATATTATTGGGATGCAACAAAGATAAGGAAGGAGATCCCAGATCTTGCTTGAGATATAATGGTAAGTATATCTCTTACATTGAAAGTGATTAAGGGAATGAACTTTCAATGTTGACATGGCAAGACAACTTTGATATAAAAACTCTTAAATCAAAGTAAAATATGTATATATAAATACATACATTTATGCAAATTTCTTATTTCAGATAATCCTTCATTAAAACCCACTCAATGATATACTCAATAATAACCAGTAAAATATCATGGATTGGACTCAATGATCCAGATATTGTATTTGCAATTGAACACATAATGTGTGTGGTTGCAATGTGCAAGTTTCCCCATAATAATGAGGAATGACAATTAAATAGATAATAGGACTACAACCCTAGGGTTTGTATGTCTTTATAGTCTTGATCTCATCGAATGTACTTTGGAAGTATCATGTCGATGATGATCGCAATTGTCAAATAATCCTTATAAAAATCAATGAAGATATTATGGCATACATATGTGCTCTTGACATTTAATCATGGATGACATGGTTCTCTGCATCATGTAGAATGGTAGCTTTATAAAGAGATGATGTATTCAAATTGTTTGAGTACCTACCTGAACCTATGTTTTAAGAGTTTAGATGGATGTAGATGATGAGTGTCATTATTCTACTATCTATACTCTAGTCATTCATGAAGCTTCATAATATTCATATTATATGAATTTAATGAAGCATGTATAAATGTTGAAAAACTCTTACTTTGAATTCTTTTGAATTTAAAATAAGAGATCATCTGTCTTGAGCAATGGTTGCTTATAGATAAAGGGAGCGCAATGGAAGCATGGGTTGGACCCAAGAAAGAAGGAAAGTCAAAGAGTTGACTGGACTTCTGTAACTTCCATATGACATCCAAAGAGTTGGATGAATGCCAATATTGCAATAAGTTGATGTGTTGATAGTATGACTATCAAGTCTGTCTAGAATTCTTAGAAAAGGACTCGGATGAAGCATCAGAATAATCTACATAAATCATTGATATTGACACACTTATTGAACAAGATGAAGTCAAATAATTGTATCTCAATCTTCTGATGACATTTGCAATGGGTTGCATATGTTTTAGAAGACTGGAAAATTTGATCTTAAAGGTTTATAGTTGTCCACGTGAATATTGATGCAATTGTTGCAACAATCTCTGTTGGATTAATAGACTTGTTAATTTCAGTGGGAGAGCCCTTAGTCTTAGAGAATGTCTCTATGACCTAGATATTAGAATACACTCATTGTTTATTTCTAAATGTTGGAAATAAACATGAATTCTGAGGTAGAACTATCATAAGGAATTATGACGGAGATATTTCAGATAGTAATCTAAAATCTGGTGGACTCCACTAAATTAGAAAATTAATGAATGGTTCATTAATATTTCTAAATACTGAAATTAAAACCTTTATAAGATCAATAGGAGGATGAAGATCATTTGACAATGATCTAGCATCGAGCCTTGGACATTTGTCTATCGATTTGATCAATAGACTAGTAAGAGATGAAGCTTTAGAATGTCTAAAATTTCAAAAGTTACATACTTATGAATATTGTATTCAAAGTAAAATGTCCAATACACCCTTCTTCGGGAATGGTGTAAGATGCCAAGGTATTCAGGATCTCATATATATTGATGTATGCGGATCATCTATATCATAGTAAACATTGTGAATATGTGATATCTATTGATGATTATGTATGATATGAGATTTCTTCTCTTCATCTAAGAAACCTTTGAAATGTTCAAAGATTTCATTAATTTTGGTTTAGAACCAAAGTTTGAAGGAAGATAAAATGAATTTGATCTAATCTAGGTAGCAAGTACCTACTAGATAAATTCGAAGAATACCTTATGGAGATATGAATATCATTTCTATCTCAATCGTCCTAACACACCTAAACTCAATAGAGTTGTAGGGAGATACAATTGAATCATGTGTAACATGATTTGATCAATGATGAATTTTTAGCATAATTTCCTCTTAGTTTCCAGGTATATATGTAGTAGAGACTACATTATATATCCTTAATAAAATTCCTTGCAAGTAAGCTGGAATTAAGCACTAAAGAGTGCTACTTCATTAGGAAAATAAAGGATGGTATTGGATACCTACTTTATGACCTTGAGATTCTTAAAATATCTCATCTTCGAGAATGTGATTCTTAGAGGTTGAGACTCTTGAGAATCAAGATGAAAATGAAGTGTAGGAACTCATTTATCTTGAGAAGATAATGAGGCTCCTGAAATTGGAAACTAAAAGGACAATTAAAGATAAAACATTAATACCTCTTCAAATAAGTTTGAGGATGGATTCCATGTGTTAGAGAAATCTGACAATGATCGAACTTCATGTGATGAAGCTTCTAAAAATCATAGCATGGATAGATGGATAGCAATAAAAGTCTAATGTAGACTTCATATACAAGTGTTGTATATGGACCCTCGAGGATCCACCTATATGGGTAAGACCTGTAAAGGTGTAAATGGTTCTTTAAGAGACAGGGAACCTGATGGGAAGGTAGAGATCTTCAAAGCACGGTTTGTAGCCATGAGCTACACACTGGAAGAGAAGACATTGCTTGCGATGAGACTTGTTTTTCGGTGACCATGCTTAAAACCGTCAAAATATTGCTAACCTTAGCTACACAACTTGACTATTGCATCTTCAAAGATGTAAGTCAATATTGCATTCCTCTATGAATACCTCTTTGAGGATATTCACATGAAGTAGCCCCAGGGCTTCATGGTTGAGGAAAGCAAGGCGTGCAAGCTAAGGAATCCATCTATGGACTCAAATAAGCTTCTTGAAGTTTGATCATAAGATTTGATGAAATTATAAATGTTATGATTTCAGATAGAATCTTGATGAACCATATGAAGCTTAGTGGGAGTGCTTTTTGTGTTCATCATGCTAAATGTAGATGATATCCTAATCATTTAAAAATGATATAAGGATAATAATTAGTGTTTTATAATCTGGTTGTTCCATAACTTGAAATAAGATTTCAAAGATGCCTCTCAGATCTTAGTTCTGAAGTTGTTCAGGAGCAAAGAGAAGAGGGTATTGGGACTGTCACATTAATAGTACATCTTGGACTTATTCCATTTGATGGAAAATTCCAGTAATGGCTTCCATCCCTTAAGATATGGTACTGACCTATCTAAAGGGATAGCACCTCAAAGAGTTGAGGAAGTGAATGCTAGAACTACTTGCCCTTGGGCATCAGTTCTGAGAAGCCGGGTGTGTGCTAGATGTGTACAAAAGCCAGATGGCTGCCATACAGTGGGAGTAGTAAATTGTTACTAGTCCTACTATGGAAATAAAACACTTGGTTGCAGTAACAACAAAATCTTCATAGACGACAAGATTTTTGAGATAGTGATCTCAAAGTCTTATCTTCAAAAGTTTAAGACTTTATAGATAGTGATCTAAAAGGTCTTAACTAAAGATACCTTAGGAGATAGAGATCTCCGGAAATAAGGATATTCTTATAAGGATTATGGAAATACTGGTTATGATAATTGTTAAGCTGTAGTGTCAAGGACACTATAACTAACAAGATTGAGTATTAGTTGCATAAGATGCAACATTTGCATTGGATGCGAGCACTGTTACTGGGGATATGCAAGTGCCGTAAAAGGACTTGGCGTAGTCTCGCAGAACAGAGTGACTGATCAGCTTAGCTAGCTTTTTTTCTAAATAGCCTATGATTATCACATGAGTGCGGGTTTAAATGATTAGCCCTTTAATGGCTCTTTGGGTTAGTGGGAGATTGTTGGAAATGCGAGCCCACGGCAAGCCATTATGCAATAAATATTATTGCAAATATCATTCCCTGATCTGAAATGAAGGATAATTAATTTGCATAATAGGTCCCTTAGTACAATTAGGGTTATGTACCATGGCCATCTTAATAATCATATAGCTGTTGATTCAACTATTGAATCATAGAGGCTGGTGCTTGGATGAATATCTAAAGAGTTAGATTGAGGACTCATCAAGCACCGTCAAATGATTGTTAAGAGATGATCTCCAGCCTGAGTAGGAGATGGTAATCCTTATCTCTGAAGGCTGATATCTGACCGATCTCTTGATGCAGGTCCTCTGCATAGGAATGGAGATTCGTAGGTGTCAGATTAGTTAGGTCGAAGAGTTGACTTAACGAGATCGAGATAACCAAAGTCCTATATCATATGCTGTCATTATATAGGCACGCATCCTCTGACCGGAGACAGATGTGTTACTATATGTCTGAGTGTGTACATTTGGCAGACCAATAGGTTGATGACCTAATCAAGGTCTATACACCGTCGCGCTTGTGTGCATATAAGGGCATATGAGTAATACGATCTCTCAAAGGGATCATACAGGTTCAGTTACTGAACCGGAAGACATGAGCTCACTCATGAGATATTGGGAAGAATCAAATTCCATGCGCATGGTCGTCTCGCTTTGGAAGCTTGACTGAATTTGTAGGTTTGATATATACTTTTAGTATATGATAAAGACCTAGGTATGATATACACTTTTGGAAAGTGTATGATCGATACCAACTCCCAATGATCGAATGAGAAACTAAGTGACAAAACCATGAAGTAGACAGTATAAAGTTGATCCGATACTTCGGGTTTAGTCTGAGTCTTCCAGTATGCAGGATGTACAGGTATTGGGAATACCTGAGGGTGATTTGATCATAAACGATTGTATAACCATGACGCTTCCATTCCTAGGGAGTGATGAAACGGGTCTGGATTTTAGTGACTCCTCTCGGTAGAGAAGTAATCTGATCTTAGTCCAAGTGTTGGACATTGATCTGAATGTGATTCAGATACAATGAGAAGATTAGATTTACGGTCTTGATTTAATCAAGCATCTATGGGAGGCCCGCGATATGGATTTGAGATATGATCTCAATATCCATGTCACTATACGTGGAACAATACAATCGCCCTGTCCTTATCTCCAAGTATCTGCGGAGAGATTGCATTATTCTTGAAGGGTTCAGGAATAATTCCATGAGATCTAAGCAATGAAGAAATAATGATTAAATGTGATTTAATCATTTTGATGTGTGAAGAAATTATCCAATTTAATTAAATGTGATTTAATTAATGTGGATAAGAATAATGTGGATAGAAATATCCAATTATTCATAATATATTATAAATGTGATTTATAATGTATTAGAGAGAGCTAATTATAATTTATATGTGTTGATTAATTATTATGTGTATCAGATACACATTGTGTAATTAATTAACAATGTAAATTATATGTTGTTTGGGTTGTGAATATGATTCACAATTCTTCCATGGCAAGATTGCAATATTCTCAAATATAATTGTGAATTATTTTTGAAGAATAAAATTCAACAAATTTGTTGCAAATAAATAAGAGAGAAAAATCAAGGAGATATGCAATCTCATGGGAATCCATGAGATTGCCTCCTTGGACTCCCATAGTGGGCGGCACAACATTCCTATATGGAATGGGTGGCCGTCCAACATGGAAGGTGCATGGAGATGAAATCTCCATGCACATTCTCTCCTTATTTGTTGGGTTGATTTAGGACTAAATTTTATTTGATTTTTTCAAATATATTTTAACCTAAATTTGTTGCTTTTGACAACAACAATCTTGGCCATTGGATTGACACAAATCAATCTCATCCATTGATTTTATGTGTCCCATAGATTGAGATCCATGGATCCCAAAACCCTATAAATAGAGAGGCATTCTATGCTCTCTAATTACTAGAAATATTGGAGCTCTCTCTCTCCATCATCTCTTCATACACGCCAGCCCTCTCTCCCTCTCTTGTTGGTGGCCGTCCACCATACCGTAGAGAAGGGAATCATCGTCGCCATCGCCACCGCGCTGCCGCTTCGACGTTCTTCGGTTTCTCCGTCTTCTTGGTGTGCTACGCCCACGAAGGAGACGTTAGATCTCGTGTGACGAGATCAGGAACAACCATGCTTGGATCATCTTCTTGGATTGCGAGGACAACGCGGTTCATCCCCGCGCTCGCAAGCAGTCTCGCCGACGATCGGACTTGAGACAGGAGGTCTCTTCCTTTAGAGACTTGATCAACCACGCTTCAAGAGGTATTGCATTATACTTGTTGTGGTTATAGATGAAACGATCTGAGAATGGTTCTCGGATCCTGTGGTTTCATCGAATAAATTTTTTTTAAATTCTGCTGCATCGAACAACTAGTACGACTAGTCGTTCTTCATCGTATCCGATATGATGATCATGCTTCCGTGATGCGCTTGAGGATAATTTCCATATCCTTCATTGCTCTGCTGCGAGGTCCAGCTCACGTTCTTCTAGTCCGGTGAGCCTCTATCTCTGGCATATTCAATTCCAAAGTTTAGTAGTATCATAGGTTAGTCTTTATTCCCTTTAGTTTCTTTGTAGAATCATCAAAAAATAAAAAAAATTGTTCACTGGAGCTCCCTGCTCTGGCCTTTGTTCCATCGTGACCGATCATACACTGACCTCGCCTTCACCTCCATCTCGTTCCTTGACCACTCTAGGTTAGGAATTCCATTCTTCTTCTCCCCACTATGCCGAAGGTTGCCATTTACCACCATCTCCACTGCATTCTGGTCAGGAAACCCCCTGGAGACTTCGTTTTTGGAGCTCTTTATAACCCTACAGGAATAGAGCTGAAGGAACCCCATCCAGAGGGTTTTCGATGCAGGAAAAAAGCTCCAGGTACCTCAACTTAGACAGGGGCCTCCGACGAGATCTTGACTATTTTGACGTCACGTAGAAAGCGGCTGACTTCATGAACCTTTTAGCCCTCATCCGACCTCCTGGGAATGAAGGAAGTAGGGGAATAGATCGATCGAAGTCCAGGGAAGGTGAGTTCATCCCCGTTCTTCGTGAGAAGCAGCATTTGTCTGATCCAATGTGTCTCCCAGTTCTAATCCTGGCCGTGCATTCACGCCCAGTTTCCGTTATCAGATGAGACCCAGGTTCTGATCAAAGACCTTCATCGCTGAACCGGTATCGCTCTCCCTAGATGCGCCACTTGGATAAGTAGAAGATATTTGATTATTCACTCATGCACCTTTGGGGTAATTTTGCACCTATACCTCGAACCATTTTGTATAATTTTGTTTGAATTTCTAAACATTGATCTGCAGTACAAAAACTTTTGTAAAATTTAAAGTTTGAACCCTTGGCTTCTTTAATTGCATTTAGGTCCTTTGACACGTCACCTTGCATGCATGTGCTCATGAGGTGAGCACATTTTGCAAGAGGGCCCCTAAGATTTTATTATTTCGAAGCAGTCCTGTAATTTTAAATTCCCGTGTTAAACTTTTTTAGAAACTTTGCAAAGAGGACATCACACATTTTATATAGTACAGTTATACCCCCGCTAGCATGTTAAATAGAATATATTTTGGGATTTTTTCAGGATTGACCTTGGAGACTTTGATGGATCTGGGAATTGAATAGTACTTTTACTAAATTGCATTTAGGTCCCTATCAAGTTGCATTTTGTTTATGTTTATTTTATTTTGTTGAAAATATTTAATGTTCCCTAAAAATTCATAGATTATACGGATAAATGCCTTATATAATATTCTACCACATTTAATTTTATTAAGGTATTTTATCATGTATTTCTATTTATTAAAAATAGAACAAACCTGTTATCCTTGTCTAACTTAGAAAAATACAAAAAATCGAAAATGCTTTGAAAAATTTATATTTTTTATTAGACTATTTGGTATATATAGAAAAAATACCTAAAATAAAAAAAGAAAAATACTAAAAATTGAAAAGCTCTAAATTCCTTACGAAAATGATAAAAATTCTAAAAAATAAAAAATACTTGTTTTTGTTTCCGAGTTGTATTTTATATTTATTATATATTAAAAATAGTTTGGTTGAATTTTGAGCTGTTTTGATGTTTTTAAATTCTAAAACAACTCGAACCATTTATTTTAGTCATTATTTTACCTCATCAATTAAATTTAAAAATAGTAAAAATTACCAAAAATACCCAAAATAGAGGAAAATATAAAAATATAAAAATGGTTTATTTTATAAATTTTGAGTACTGGTTGTTATACTTATAAATATAGAAGCTATATATATCTATATATACCTATATTATTATTAATTATGATAGAAATAAAAATAAGAAAAATCTAAAAAGGATATAAAAATCATAAAATTAAAAATCTTAAAAATATAAAATAAAAATTCAAAAAAATTAAATAATTAAAAATTGCTAAAAACTCAAAAATCCCTAAAAAGACCAAAACATTCGTCGTCTTTTTTAGTCAATTTTTTGTCTATCCCTCGTTCTCCTTATGTTCGACACCCTACTTGTACTTGACCACCATACACATTTATTGTAGGGTATAATAAATTTCGATCCACTTATTTTATCTTTACATTGCCCTTTTTATTTGTAGGTTAATTGTTGATAACTTGGCTTTTGTAAGGAGTTGCCTTAGGGACATTTTATCTTTGCTTTTAGTGAGGATAATTTTTAGACCCTTGTCAAAGTTGAGTTCGTCATCCATGACATTAGATTGTTGATGGTAAGGACTAGCGACACTGTGCTCGATGGCATATTCCTTGGTCAACTTCTTAACCTCCCTATTAACAAAGTGGCTACCCCCATCAGATATCAGAACCTTGGGGATTCCCAATCTCAAAATAATATGATCTTTTAAAAATTACAGACGGTCCTATTGTCCACAGCTTGAGTAGGGATAGCCTCTACACATCTTGGTAGGTAGTCTAACGCTAGAAGAATATTCAAATCTATGGTTGTTAGAGAATGGGCCCATAAGGTCAATGCTACATGCATCGAATACATCACATTTGATCACTGGTTGCATGTGCATGTCATCTTTGGTACCGATGGTCCTTCCCATTCTATGACAAACCGGGCATGATCAAACAAAATTATAGGCATCCTTAAATAAGTTTGGCTAATAGAATCCACATTCTAATATCTTCTCAACGATCCTCTTCTTGGAGTGATGTCCTCCTACCTCTAAAGTGTGACATAGAGTGAGAAGAACCGTGGTATTCCTCCTGAGGAATACACCTTTTCCATATAGAATCGGTCCTTTAAAGAAAAGGAACATATTCTCCCAATGGTAGTCTCTGGATTCTGGCTTAGTCGACCAATTCTATTCTTGGGCCAACCCTGAGAAACTTTCTTGGAAACAAGATAGCTAACCATGTCGTCATACCATGGGAGGGAGTCAACGACAGAAAATTGACTAGTCTGGGAAGGATTCATGCATAAATTTTGAATCAATAATTTTATCTTGTTCGATGGTCAACCATTACATTCTTCGCTGCTATATTTATTCTCCAAATCAAGTTTCTGAAGGAGAAGTATCCATCTGAGAAGACATGCCTTTGTGTTTTTCTTTTCCATTAAGTATCGGATGGCTGAATGATCTGTATACATTGTCACCTTAGATCCTAGAAGTAGATATCTGAACTTTTCTAAGGCAAAGACTACAAATAAGCATTTCCTTTTATGTCACAATATAATTTTTCTGAGTTGGATCCAATACATTTCTTGCGCAGTGAATAACATATGGCACTCCATCTCTCCTCTATCCTAGCACAACCACTACTGCAAAATCAGAGGCATCGGTCATGATCTCGAAGGGAAGAGACCGATCGGGGGCTTGTAGGATGAGTTTCTATGATTTTTCTTTTGAGCAGCTTAAAGGCCTTAAGACACTTATGATATACAATGAAATCGATGTCTTTCCTTAAGAGCTCAGTTAGCGGTCGGGTAATTTTTGAAAAATTCTTGATAAATCTTTGATAAAATCCAACATGCCCTAGAAAAGACCACACTTGCTTTACATTGGTTGGTGGCTCGAGTTTCTTGATCGCACCACCTTGGCTGGGTCAACCTCCATTCCCTTCTTGGAGATAATGTTCCCCAACACGATGCCCTCCTTGACCATGAAAATGACTTTTCTCCCAAGAGAGAACTAGGTTTACTTCCCTACATTTCTCAAGGACTTGGTCCAGTTGTGCGAGACAATCATTAATGAATCTCCATGGACCGAGAAGTCATCGATAAATACTTTTAGGAAATCTCCAATCATTTCTGCAAAAACCGTAATCAACCACACTGAAAAGTACGAATGATGTTACATAGCCCAAAAGGCATGCACTTGAAAGCGTAAGTACCAAAGGGACAAGTGAATGTTGTCTTTTCTTGATCCTCATGGGAGATGTCTACTTGATTGTAAGCCAAGTAACCATCTAAAAAGCAAAAGTATTCTCTTCCCGCCAATCTCTGTAAAATTTGATCAATAAATGGCAGTGGGAAATGATCCTTTTTTGTGTGGTATTCAAGTGCATGTAATAAACACTGGTACGCCATGACATGATCTCCTCTCCCTCTTCATTGGTGACGATCTGGAGTCCTGACTTCTTCGAGACTACATATAAGATTTCCACCCACTTGGAGTCAGAGACGAGATAAATGAACCCTACTCCACACCATTTCTCTATCTCAGTCTTAATCACTTCCCATAAATGTGGATTTTTCATATCTAACCCTAATTATTGTATTTATTTACTAACACTTTTCTTTGTTATTTAAAATCCCCAAAAATTAGGTTAATTATTGTATATATTTATTTCACTTTCAAAAAGAAATTAAAAGACAAAAATATCAAAACCATAAAACTAAGTGTTTTAAGTCATTAAGAAAGCTTATAAAAATTCTGCTTTATACAAATGACCTCTTTTGAATTTTGTTCAACATGAAACTTGTAAATCTCATTGAGATATACAACTTTGATCTTTTGACTTTCGGTTAATTTATCCTTCTACTATTTCTTTTTGGAATTTCTTTATTTTTGTCATTTTTTATTTTTCTAGAGTAACCACTTGGTGCTCTCTGGAGCTGCCATGCGGTCGCCTCTCCTTGAGCCACCTTTATATGTCATCTAATCATCCTTTGGGTGCCTTCATCTTAATCATTCCTTCCACACTCTCTCTCATCCCTCTGACCATTTTCCTAGATCCGTTCTGAGTCGTTCGCTCCTCCTTCATCATAGCCATTTATAGGCATCCCATTCAATGACCCTGTAGTCTTAACATCACCACCTCTCTTCCCACTGTTAGATCACTCAACCCACGTCTCACCAAGGTCGTCCCTTACGCGTCGCTCTACCAACCACTAGAACAGATCCTTGATCTAATCCCCCTCGTCACTTCACACTCATATTTTAGCTGTTTGATCTCATGATCTAATGGACATCGCCTCATCGCCTCCTTACACACCACAAGCCCCCTCCTCCGCTGCTAGATCCTTTCCATTTTCTCCCATCTACATCGTACATCCATGTCCGCTCTCCACCCATAGGATAAGATCCTAAGATCTTATCCATGCCACCCTCCTGCACCCTAATCTTGTACCTAGAACTATGGATCCAATGGCTAAGAATTATTATTCCACCTCTTATGCCTCGTCTCCCGAACGTTTTGCCTTGTGACCACATTATCCCCTTCCATTTTTAACTCCATTCTTTGACTACCTCTCATCGATTGAATGCCGTCCCTCCATAGTCATTACCTCTGCCATCCTTGCACATCAATCAATAAGCCTTCCCATCACTCCACATCTTCATGTCGGCCACTACAATCACCACCTTCACCACGTAACCGATGACCTCCTCCACCTATAAAACCCTCCTCTCCGCCACCTAATCATGCTATCCACCATTCCACAAAGTTCTATCTAGACCTTATTCTCCTCCCTATTATAGAGGAGGTGGAATAGAAGAATCAATAATAGTCTGAAACCTCAAGGTGTAATCCTTACCCGCCACGGCCTAGCCACAATGCTCGGCCACCATTGAGCTCGCTGGATTGGTTGCCCAGCATGTGCAACAAATCAAGGCTCATCCATAAGCCTTAGCCCTAGCCTCAATCCATCTTCTTACTCCTTAACCTGCCAAGTACTCGTTCCTTACCTTTCTTTCGTTTTATCTATTTTAATCCATCACACACATACAACTTCACCTTCCATTCAGACCTCCCCCACCTTCACCTCGCATCTCTGACCTTTGTGCCACTCCCAATGCACATTCTTCCTCCTTAGAACCCCTCATCAACTCACCCCTTTTTCTCTGCACTCACGACAGAGAAACCCACCTGGGACCTCCACCTTCTTCGCTCATCAGTCCTCCATTCCACTCACCTCACTTTCTCGTACTTCACGTACGCTTTAGCTATTCGATCCTAACGACTTGCGGGTCAAGGACACTTCAGTAGCCAAACCTTGTAGAGCTCCACCTCCAATGAGGGGACACCGTCAGATGTATTCAGAAGGTCCCTCCTCTCTGCAGCACCTCAGGATTCTTCGCATGCTTTCCATGAACCTCCTAGGATCTTCAACAGCCTCCAAGGAGTACGGCAGAGCCCTAGTGGCCTTGTTGGAGCCCTAATCGCACCACCTCTTCTACAACAGAGGAATTGGTCCATGAGCTACATGTTCCATTAGATGGCATCCCTCCGGTATCCATCCAATGGAGAAAGGAGATCCACGTCGCCACTCTGAGGCATGGAGGCTCGAGTGGTCCGAGCTAAACCCCAAGGATTCAGAACCCGGCACGTGGACTCCTGAGCTAGTAGCCACCGAGCCTAACCCCTTGCGTGCCCTACATGTAAGGGGATGGGTTATTTGTAGGAGGACCCCATCTGCTTCTACAATTCACAGACAGGTCCCTAACCACGTACCTTATGTAATTTCGCACAAGTGCCTTACCAGTTTTCAATAATTGCAAAAGGCCCTTGTTCTTCTGGAA
The DNA here is from genome assembly GCA_037367405.1 of Ottelia alismoides. Taxonomy (NCBI): domain Eukaryota; kingdom Viridiplantae; phylum Streptophyta; class Magnoliopsida; order Alismatales; family Hydrocharitaceae; genus Ottelia; species Ottelia alismoides. The sequence continues at coordinate 966,377 of JAZKJV010006278.1, forward strand.
AAATTACAATGGGCCCCCTCTGGATTCTGCGAATTACAAATAGGTCCCTCAAGGGACCTATTTATGATATTTATCATTTTATTTCCCATGCATTTTATTACAATTATGCCTTTCCAATCCATTTAGCATACATTGAGCATATGAACTCTGTTTTTGATGACTTGAGTCTCATTTTAAAGCTTGTTTTATTCTCTTTCTAGTGGCATAGATAATGTCATGTTGTGACACTTTATTAAATAGGCTATATTTTTATGTGCTCAGTCTCTCTTGCTTCTTATTTTGAATGCCATTACTTATCATTATTGTACAATTTGTTTCTAAAGTCAATGCTTATTTGACTGCTCATTGATACAATTAATTTAGGGCATATTTGCACTTTTTTGTCTTGCATATTTATTTGCATCTCATTAGTTATGTGAATGCATTGCATCTCTTTTTAATATGTATTATAATCACATAAAGATACGTGCATCATTTCTTATTGATTTTGCCCGCATTTCTACATCGTTTTGTCTATCCATATGAAGACCTAAAACTTGATGAATTTAATCACTCAATCAATAGATAATTTTTGATAAATAGATGAAGAGAATCATGTCCTTGTATTCGACCTTGATAGACTTTCTAAGTAAAAATTCTCCACAACATTTAAAGATTGTTCTTTTTGATCGATCAAATTTCGTCTCCTATATTACAATTATCGATTATTAAAGAGGGGATTTTTACGTTCATCAAATGATGTCATTGCTGGCGATATGACTCATCTTTATTTGTTTATTGATTTTTATTGAATTATTTTCATGTGACTATTTTTGATATGACTATTTGCATCATGTGTTGATTATTTTGCTAGATATTTTTCTGACAATTTCTTTGTGGCAGGGCCCATGGAGACCGAGGACGCTTGATACCCATGGAGGCGTGGAGTTGGGACTCCTGCTGTGTAGGACACAAAGGAAAATAAAGAAGGATTCAAGGAATATTCTTCGACATTTTATTCATGCATTGTTGTAAAAAAATTGTATCATGTGCAATTCTAGAGGTCCTCGTTCGAGGTCCGCTTGTGTAAAAAAAGTAGATCACTTGATGATCTAACCTCCCCCCATCCTTCCATCTCTGTAAAGCCATACCCTCTCCCTTGCACATCCATCACATTACATACACCCCCACTCCCACATCTCCATCATAGACATTTGTGTAAATACACCCTCTAACCCTACCCAACCACGGGGCCCTCAAACCAAATTCCATATGCAATACTTAGGCTATTTTCAGCCTAAGTATAGGGGGGACCTGACTCAATCAATCTTCCCTCTACCTGTCTCCTTTACTTAGGTCATTTTTGACCTAAGTATAAGGGAACCATCTGAGTTAGTTGTTTTATATCATCCTATATTTAATCAGAGCTATAGATTCATATCACTTGTGCTATGAGGACATAACAAAAGTTAAGCATAGGGGGAGATATACTGTATATACTGTGTATATATACTTTAGCTATAGCTTGTATGTTAATTTTTTTAAAACTTTGGGCTAGGGTTTATGTATGCCGGTGAACTGAGTTTTGTAAAATTTTTGTAAAAATCTTTTTTTAGGGTCAACATTTTGTAAATAAAATTAACCTTATTCAAAAAACCCATAAAAATCTGAAAAATTGAAATTTTCTTTGGTAGAGACTCTAACTACTAGGCTTAAAAATGAGTAGCTACTTTGAGTGAGGGAACTACAGTCTCCCTTAGCAGAGTGGGTGGTTTAGAGGACACCATGTAATAAGGCTCCATCCTCAAGTAACATGAGTAGCCCTCTAACGATCCATACTTACACCCATAATGGCTGCTATTCATAGGAGCTTGGGCTAGCCATTATCTCTCTTAAAATAAAAATGAAAAAATAAATTTCATAAAAATTTGCAAAAGATAAAAATCACAAATTCATTAACAAAGGAGTTGGTCTATTTCTGACACATTAACTATCACTCAAGGCCTGAGGATTTGAAGACACATGGTTTTTGATATCTTGAGAGACCGAGTTAGCCAGCTTTAGTCATTATGATTTTTAACTTAATAATCCACACTTCCCTAGTTTGAAGATTTGAGCACAATATTGCGCTCTTCATCTCCATTTTATAAAGAATATGATCAACACTTCACTTTCAGAATTGCAGGATTGATGAGATGAGTTATCACTTGAGGAATTTGGACTGGAGATTTGAGTTTAGACCTGATTTAATGATTCTTGAGGATGGGATAAAGTTAATGAAGGCTTTAAGAAACCTTAGTGTCAGCAAGACCATATCTAGTATGTGAACAAGTTCACACGCTATCATTTGATATCTACCTATGTATCAGGGTGTGATGAAACTTAAATAAATTGCTGATCAATGTTTGACAACTTTTGGTAAAAGTAGTAAAGCTATCCAAACAATGAAATAAATTTTGAGAGAAGTTCTCTCATACAAAGAAAATCTTCCACCACAGGCAATTGCTCCCAACCATTTCAAAGTGTCCATTTGGACCATATGCTATCAGGACCAAGAAGTCGGACTAATGACGAGTCGCTAAATACGATGGATAATTTCGACACGTTGTAATATGTGTACTTAGCGATTCAATTTGATATGAGAGAAGGATCTCCGTGAAGAGTGTCTCGGCTTAATTTATATCCCGGGCAAGTCCGGGGTCGAACACAGGGAGACAAAGGATCAACTTGAGGTTTAATTTTAAAACTTTGGTCTAGATTTCCAATGCATTTTTTTATATTTTTTTAATGCAAAATGAATGCCAAAAAAAGATGCGAGAGAATTAAGACACTAAGAAAACACACAACAAGGTTAAATTAATTTTAATGTCAAATTAGTCCAATTTAGCAAAATTATATTTTTTCTAGAATCCTAATCCAGTGACGAATGCAAGACACATTTTTTGTATTTTTAGAAATTAAAATGCAATCAAATAAAAATGCACACTTTTTATGGGTTGTTTTGCAATTTTTCGAACAAACGGTAAGTAAAAATTATGAAAAAATTACTGAAATGAAAACATGATGCAAGGAATCTAGTAATATTTTTGGATTTTTTTTGATAAAACATGAATTTTTATGGATTTTTTAGTGAAAATAGAGTGACAGTGAGTAAATAATTTCTAATAAATCCACATTGTCAAATTAATTAGAGTGCGAATTATTTCAGAAAGATATTTAGATAAGCAATCCAGTAGAGTTGAAATTTCGCAAAAAGGATATGCATGGATTTAACTAAAAATCAAATACTAAAAACACTCTATAATTTATTTCAGGCACAAGACATTTCCATTTTAGATGAAATTTGGATAGTACGTTAAACACTCTTCAAGGCATCACATATGATTTTTGTGGAACTTTTAGAACAACCGTGTGTGAGATATAAATTTAAGAGCTCAATTTGGGTCAAATATGCAATAATTCAGTTGAACAATTTTAGTTAATTCACACTATCTCACAAAAATACAAATAAATATTCAGAATGTAGAGAATTAGTTGCTCAACACTAAAACACATTGAATAAAAAGATGCATAAACAAGGTCCAAATTAAAGTGCGAACACATGGTCGTCTTTGCAAATTAGAAAACAATATATACAATGCAACTTATGTACAGGGACATGTTTGTAATATTAGAAACTATACAAGAAAGCTTTGCAATTTTTACAATAAAAATGAAGGGAAAAGAACCTTTCTTCTTCCTGGGGCACGAAAGAGGAAGAACCCAAAAATGTTGGCGGGCGGCGGCGTCGATCGCGTCGGAGGCGAAGGCACGGGGCGCGGAGTCACGGTCGCAGTGGGTGGTGGCAGGCTCTAACGGCGAGGGGAGTCGGTGAGCGCGGGGCTGGCGTTGGTGGCTCGGCAGCGAGGGGCTGAGGAGGCTCGGTGGAGGATGGAGGCCGCACGGCAGTTGAGGCCGGCTCAGCGGCTGCGCGGAGGGGCGGAGCGGGAGCGGCGGTGCGGGCGGCGCTGGCCGGCTGGGGTGTTGTGGCGGGCGGCAGCGGTGGGAACTTCCCACCGCTGCTGCCATTTTTTTATTTTTTTTAATTTTTTTATGTTGTAATATTTTAATGTAATAAAAGAGATTCTTTTTTGTTTTATATTTTTTAATATTTTTTTAATTTTCTTTAAACAGGGAGTGAATCAAATAAAATAGAGCAAATATGGTGTGATGATGAAGAGGATGATATGTAGGTGGTAATGTGATGTACTAAAAAAATTGCCAAACTAACAAGATGATAAAATGAAGGGAAAATTTACCTACGATGAACGCGGGCGCCTATGAAGTGCTCACGAGAGCACGGTCTTCGCTCGAATCGCCAGCGAGCGATGATCTCGAGCAACGCACGGATGTGGCTGCGATGTTGGCCAAAAAGCCAACGGATCTCACCGGAGAGAGGGTTGTCGTCGCTCGACCGCGGTTGCGTCGCTGTCACCGATTCAACTCTGGGAACTAGGCTCTCCTCAGATAAAGATGGATCAAAGGCAAATTGAGGAGGATGGGATGTATATATAGATGATACATGAGAAGTCATTAAGGTGGTGGAATTGAATGGGAAGTTGGATTATTAATGGAGTTGAATGGGAAGTTGGAAAAAATGATGGAATAATGGAGTTGAATTGGTGGTTATTGTAGAGAATGGAAATTAAATAAATAAATGAAATAAAGTTGGCTACTTAAAATACAATAGAATAAAAAAAGAAAATAAATAGTGGAGAATTTACAAGGGGAGACAAACAACATGTACACATTTTTTTTACTTTTCTAATATGTATTTTTTTGTCTTTTTAATAAGAGATATTTACAACAGAAAAATACAATAAAATACTACAATCAAAATACAACACAATCATGATATTTTTGTATTTTTAGTAATTACAAAAGATAAAATAAAAAATGAAGAAGGAATGAATATATATATATATATATAATATACAATGTACATCTAGGTCCCAAAACCCAACTTTTGCAAATTAGCTCCGATTTTAATGAAACCACTTCCGTTGGATAGATAATTTTCTAACTTGAACTTTAAAAGTGAGTTTGGTGAATTTGGAGTTCATACGGAGCGGGAATTTGGCTTGGAAGTTGGTCTTTATGGCTTTTTCCCTTTGGGATCTAGAGCATTTGTTTAAGGTAAATTTTGTTTTATATTTTTGTATTTTTGTATACATTGATATGAACATGTTGGAGAACGAATTAGCCAAAAAGGAGTTGAAATGAAATTACTAAAAATACATTAAGTTTTGGGCTATTTACATGTATAGAACTCCTTTATTTTTGCGGCTTTTTATGTGTAATTTATTTTGTACAATCTAATATACAATAATTAGTGTGTTTTATTTACAAGAGATATTTTTTTAATTTAATGAATTTATGTACATTTTTCTGGAATTTTACTCGGGGATTTTGCTAAGATCAAGATATTGAGATGATGAATCGTGGATTCATCACCCCCTATACTTAAACTTTGCTAGTCCTCGAGCAAATAAAGATTAAATAAGTTGGATTGACCCCTGACTGTGCATGTGAATACAAGACTTGATCCGTTCAAGAACTCTCAGTTTTAGAGATCCTAAAATTCTAAACTGAACCAAGCTCTAGTCAGAAGGTATCCAATTTCCCTAATCATCAGACTCTCTTTGTATACATATATAGTAGGGATATGACTTTAAGTGTTGACTGCAGTTACAAGAGTAGAGTCACAACGTCACCCAAGGTTCCAGTCCAAGAGACTCTCCTAAGGATCCGATCCTCAACACTAGGGAATAAATCATTTCTTGCATCCAATCCACCGTCTCTTTAGTTGTTAGACTTGAAAGTGTAGATGGAAGGCCAATTGATGGAGGGCATAGGATTGTGTCATTTCTTCTCTCCCTCTCATTGGAACAAGGATCCTCTCAAGTGCCTTTTTACACAACGCATATTTTTGGTGTTGATCAGTGCGTCCGTCAAGAGAAGTTGGAGCCGTCTGCACTTGTTTTCCTAAGAGTACACCGGGGTGTGTCTTTTTTGAGTATCTATTATACCTTCTACACCCAGACTTGTAGCATTTACGATGCAGAGCCCTTTTTTGGTGCAAGCCCGACTCCTGGTCCTAATAGCGGTGGTCCAAGAGAATACTTTTGAAATGGTTGGGAGCGCTCGCCTTTGGTGGAAGCTCTTTTGATAATTGACTTGGTGGATTGAGAGCTTTTCTTTGACATTTCATTGCTTTGTAGTATTTTTTGGCTAGCTCCACTGCTTTTACCAAGAATTGGTGCACACTGATCAACATTTTTTTATTTTATCACACCCTGGCACATAGGTAAATGTCAAGAGATAGTACAAGAATCATGTTCTCATACTGGCTAAAGATGCTGGCACTCAGGTTTCATAGCCTTCATTGACTTTATCCCATCCTCGAGTATAATCAAATCAAGTCCAAACTCAAATCCCTCATCCCAGATCCTCATGTGAAATTTCAACTCATCTCATCATAACTGCAGTCATGTATGTGAGGTGCTGATCATATTCTTAAGGTAGAGACTAAGCATGCATATAGCACACAAATCTTTCAAACTAGGGAAATGTGAATAATTAAGTCCAAGACCCTAATGACTAAGGCAGGTTAACTCAAAATCTTAAGAGCTCATAAACCAAGTGTTCTTGAACGTCACTAGTCTTGTGTGAAAGTGAATGTGTCAGGGGTTAAACCAATTTATTAGTTAGTTTTTTTTGTGTTTTTTATGATGATTTTTTTAAGTTTTAGAAAAGAGTTTTTTTACAAACAAAAGCAAAGAAGAGATTTTTTGACAAATAAAGGCAAAGAGGATTTTTTTAGGAAAAGTTTTGCTTCTTTTTTTTGTTTTTTTTGTGTAAGAAAAAGTTTTTTTTGTTTGTTTTTTTCTTGGAAAAGTTTTTTTATGAAAAGTTTTTTTGAAAAAGATAAGTAAATAAGAAATGACTTCTTGTTTGAAAAAGTTTTTTTAAAGCAAATAAGGGATTTTTTTAGATATATTTTTAAGAGATTTTTGTTGTTTTTTTGTTGTTTTTTTAAATTTTTTACCCACCCCATAATTATTGTATAATAGATACAAAAACACGTGAAAGTACGAGCTATGGGTAAAGTATATATGTAATATATACACGCCCCTAAACTTAGCATGTGAAATGTCCTCATGGCACAAGAAGCGAGAAAAAGACATAGCTCGTGCTAAGCGTAGGATGACTAGAATAATAAAGTGTATAGAAGTCGATCCATACCCCTATACTTAGGCTTTGGTCTGCCTAAGTGTAGAAGAAGAGCAAAAATGGGGCGGACGAGGTCAAGAAGAGAAATGGATGAGTATACATATGGAGGGCATCAGCTCCCCCTATACTTAGTCTCTTGGTAAGCCTAAGTATAGGACAAGAGTAAGTGTAAGAACCGATGTGATCTGGAGAATATACAAAGAAGGGCGAATTTACAAGAGGAATGAATCTTCTAAGATGTTGAATCTTGATGCTGCACCTTCATGACGAGTAATATGATGTATCTGCTCTGTGCTCGCTCTGCATGAAGTTGATGACCTCGACTTGGACTAACTGCTCTTTTGAATCAACAAAATACTTCAATAGTTGTCCATTTACCACATGAGACTGTGCACCATCTGTGAGATCACCTATCTCTACACTTCCGTTCTCGTGCACTTTCTTAACAACAAAGGGACCCGTCCATTTAGATTTGAGCTTTCCATGGAACATCTTCAAACTAGCATTGAACAACCATACCTTTTGTCCAGGGACAAAGTCTTTGCACCTAATGTGCTGATCATGCCATCTCTTTACTTTGTCCTTATAAATCAAACTGTTGTCATATGTCCTGTTTCGGATTTCCACGAGCTCGTTCAAGTTCAAGTCTCGACAAAGTTTCCCTAGGTGACAACTCCAATTAATCTTCTTAATTGCCCATTCGGATTTATGAATCAATTCTGCGGGCAAATGGCATGACTTGCCATAGATCATTCTAAATGGTGAAGTACCCAATGGTGTCTTGTAGGCTGTCCTATAGGCCCACAGAACTTGGTCCAAGAACTGAGACCAGTTCTTCCTATCGGGACGAACCAATTTCTGCAAAATACTCTTCACCTCTCTGTTTGAAACCTCTGCCATGCCATTGGACTGTGGGTGGTAAGGACTAGTAACTCTATGCTCAAATCCATAGTCCTTAGCTAAAGATCTCATATCTCGGTTCACAAAATGGCTACCCCCATCAGATATCAAGGCTTTTGGTACCCCGAACCTAGCAATGATATGGTCTCTCACAAACTTACAGATAGTCTTATTGTCTGCGGTTCGGGTTGGGATAGCCTCCACCCACCTGGATAAATAGTCAACCGCCAACAATATGTACTCATGTCCTTGGCTGTTGGGAAAGGGACCCACAAAAAGCTATGCCCCTTGCATCAAAAACATCACAAATAATCATCGATTGCATGGGCATCTCATTTCTCTGTCCAACTGTCCCTCCCATCATTTGACAGATAGGGCACGACCGTACAAAATCTATAGCATCTCTAAACAAGGTCGGCCAATACAATCCACATTGAAGTACTTTGTAAGCGGTTCTCTTTCCCGAGTGGTGTCCTTTAGCCTCAAGAATGACAATATGTGATGACACTCTGGTATTCCTCCTGAGGAATACACCTTCTCCAAACACAATCCGGTCCTTCGAAGAAAAGGAAAGGATCGTCCCAATGGTATCTCCTCGAATCCGACTTCAGTCGATCAATGCTGCTCCTAGTCCAACCATGGGGAACCTGCTTGGAGACAAGATAGTTCACCATGTTGGCATACCACGGGAGTGAGTCAATAACACAAATTGACTCATCTGGGAAGGTCTCTCTAATCCGCTCATAATCAGGAGAATCCTTAAGTTCAATCCGAGAAAGGTGATCAGCCACAACATTCTTCACTCCAGGTTTATCTTTTATATCCAAATCAAATTCCTGGAGGAGTAAAATCCACCTAAGAAGACGTGCATTCGCATCCTTCTTTTCCATTAAGTATTGAATGGCTGTGTGATCTGTGTAAATTGTCACCTTAGAGCCCAAAATATATGATCTGAACTTCTCGAGGGCCCATACTACCGCGAGCATTTCCTTTTCAGTCACTGTATAATTCTTCTGTGTAGGATCTAAAACTTTGCTCGCATAATGAATCGCAAACGGAATCCCCTCTCGCCGCTGTCCTAACACAACTCCTATAGCAAAATCTGAAGCAACGGTCATGATCTCAAAGGGGAGAGACCAGTCAGGAGCTTTTAGGATAGGCGAGGCACAAATCTTCCTCTTCAAGAGCTCAAAGGCCTCTAGACACCTGTGATCTACAATAAACTCTGTGTCTTTCCCTAAGAGCTCAGTCAGTGGGCGGGCGATCTTTGAAAAATCCTGAATGAATCTTCTATAGAATCCAACATGCCCTAAGAATGACCGCACTGACTTCACGTTGGTAGGTGGATCGAGTTTCTTGATCACCTCTACCTTGGCAGGGTCAACCTCCGTTCCCCTTTTGGAGATGACATGCCCCAACACGATACCCTCCGTCACCATAAAGTGACTCTTCTCCCAGGAGAGTACCAGATTCACCTCTCTACACCTCGTGAGGACTCGGTCCAAGTACGCTAAACATGTATCAAAAGAATCACCGTGGACTGAGAAGTCATCCATGAACACTTCCAGGAAATCTCCCACCATCTCAGCAAATATGGCAATCATGCACCGCTGAAATGTGCCCGGGGCATTGCAGAGCCCGAATGGCATGCGCCTGAAGGCATAAGTGCTGAATGGACATGTGAATGTGGGCTTTTCCTGGTCCTCAGGGGCTATGGCCAGCTGGTTGTTGCTTGAGTACCCATCAAGAAAACAGAAGAACTCTTTCCCTGCGAGTCTCTCCAAGATTTGATCAATAAAAGGCAAGGGAAAGTGATCTTTCTTGGCCGCGACATTCAAGCGCCTGTAGTCAACATAGACACGCCACGACGTGGGTACTCGTGTCACGATCTCTACCCCCTCCTCATTGGTGACCATCTGAATTCCCGACTTCTTCAGGATAACATGAAGTGGGGCCACCCACTTGGAGTTAGAAATAGGGTATATAAACCCTGCCTTGTACCATTTCTCAATCTCTTTCTTCATCACTTCCCTTAGATTGGGGTTAAGTCTCCTCTGGAACTTACGGGAAGGTCTCACATTATCCTCAGTAAAAATGTGGTGCGAGCAGAGAGCGGGGTTTATGCCCACGAGATCCGACACTGTCCAGCCTATTGCTTTGCGATTCCTCTCTAAGACCTCTAACAACCTAGAAACCTGTTCTAAAGTCAAGTCTGAGCTAATGATGATAGGATATCTCTCTTTGGGTCCCGCAAGAAAGGCGTACTTGAGTGTAGGAGGTAGTGATTTCAGTTCTGGCAATGTGGTATCATCAAGTAGATCTGTCTGATCTGAATCTGGTTCTGTGCTGCATGAAGGTGGGCTAATCTGAGTAGTACTCGCCACCAAATTAGAAGTATCGGGAGTCGGATCGTCAAAAATATCCAAACAATCGGCAAAAGCCACGTCCGACTCATCATCTATGTCCCATGATTGTTCCGAAGAGGATGGAACTGACAGATCCGGATGGATCTCTATGTCATCATGAGAATAGGTTGATGCATCTCCCACAAGATCAGACAACACCTGGAAAACTGCATCATCCACTATGCCCTTTCCAGATGAAAGGGACTCGCTCTGTCCTGAAGGAATCTGTCCCCAAATCCCAACTGTGCTAATCAAACTGCAGTCTACCTCTGAAGATGAGTACTCTGTGCTACTCTCTGAATCAGGTCACTGACACTTGGTTTGCTTCATCTCAAGGTTCACTTCTCCGCCTGGAGAACGGAACTTCATCATTCCCGTACCATAATCGAAAGCTGCACCTGCGGTCCTAAGGAAGGGCCGTCCGAGAATGATCTGAGATTCTCTCCAATGATTGGGGGTCTCCATGTCCAAGACTGTGAAGTCAACCTGATAGTTCTGCCCCTCAATCGAGATAACTACATTCCTCACTTCTCCCTTAGGTCTCTTCACTGAACGATCTGCAAATTGGAGTAAAGCTCTAGATTTGCGAAGTGGTCCCAACTCCAATTTCTTATATAATGCTAAGGGAAGTAAGTTAATCGAAGAACCATTACCCAAGAGTGTGCGTGCAAACGCAATGCCGTCAATACGACTCTCCACATAGTGAGCACCCATGTCTCTCTTTTTCCTTGGTAAAGTCTGATTCTTGCGACAATAGGTTGTGGCTACCGATAAGACATGTGTCTTTATATTTCGGTTATCTTTCTTCTTGCTAACCCTTGTAGGTGTGCATCTCACCTTAAGGTATTTTTGGAAGGCATGATGGTTTGCCACATATTCATCAAATGGCACCTTGACTGTGATATTCTCTTTACAAAACCGTGCCATATCGAGGTCATCTTTATTAATCTTTTTGATGCGCTTTCCTGCCGTAAGAGAACGAGGGAAAGGGATGGAAGCTAGAGAAACTGAAGATGAAGAGTCTGAATCATGAACTGAAAGATCATTCTTGGCATTAACGGAAACGGAGTTCTTCATACATGAATCTTTTTTATGCAACATGGGATCGAAATCAAAACTATCCACTACAGGTTGTGGAATAGAAGCTGGAGTGGTATCAGCCACAACCCGAGATGCAAGGTCCTCCGTAGACTCAGAAGTGTATCCATGCTGCCGATGCTGCATACGTGCTTTCCTTCTCCTCTCGGCTCCCTGAGTAGAAATCCTCTAATGATGCTGATGGGGCTCCGAAATATGATGCCTCTCCTCCTCGTCCTCTGAAGACTCCTCAGGTAGAGCTCTAGAGATACCCCTCCTTGTATCCCTCGCGCAGTCAGGTACGGTCACGGTCCTTCCACTCCTGAGTGACATGTGGTTAGCCTCGTCACACAAAAGAATCTCATGTTCAGATCTAGGAGATGCTGAATAGTATACCTGACTAAAATGCTGCTGAGAACTAGATCGGTTCAGGCTATTGGGGTTCTAGCCTGAACTTGGGCTGGGATAGAGGTAGAGGGTGCAGTCTGCTCGTCTCGCCATCTGGACAGGCGGTTGACATCCACCCGTAAGTCATGAATCTCGTTCCTGTAGGAACGTAGCTCGTCGAGTATCTGTTGCTGTATATGCACGGGACTAGACGAAGAAGGAATTGGATAAGACTGGGAAGAAGAACGGGAAGACTGACCCTGCTGGCCAGAGTACTGCCTCTGCTGCTGCTGGGGTTGCGGGCCCTGCTGTCCTGCCTGGTAATGGCCCTATCGGCCATACTGTTGGTACTGCTGCTGCTGCTGCTGGGGTGGCTGAAATCCAGGGCTCTGCTGTGAAGGAGGTGGTGCGGAGGTGAATGCGGTGTTATGAAAGGTCGGGGGACGCTGATAGGTCTGTCGGTCTCCCGAACTTCCCTGCCTGGCAGGGTCCTGAGTATACCATACTCCATTCACCTCCCAAACCGGTGGAGGCTCCTCCTGAACTGTCTTTGCTAATGGAGGTGGCTGCTGGAAAGAATGGGTGTAGGATTGGTCCTGCTCCCACGGCTGGGGTTGTCCTGACACCAACTGCTCCTGAACATGGTGAACTTGGTATACGGGAGCAGAGGGTGCAGTCACGGCAGGTATCTTTATCTTAGATACCCTATCAGTCAGTTCCTCCATTTGTTTTGGGATCTTGGAAACACTCTTATCTAATTCATCAATTCTCCTGTCAATGCTCTCGACTACAGTAAGCTTGTCAGCAAGGAGTCCCATGCTAGGGATCACGTCCTGAGCGAGATCAACTATAGCTGATTTTCCCCCTCCAGATAAGAGTGAACTGGGGGATGGTGTATAGGCCCTGCTGGCCATCTGTAAGCGGATAGTTTCAGCCATCTGCTCGAATACCCTCCATATGGTATCCGCTCCTCCAGATGTATAGCTGCCTCCACAGGCAGCGCTCACTAAACCCTGCATCTCAGGGTTGAGACCAATAAAGAATGACTGGACCAAGATGTTATCATCTAGTCCATGACAGTGACACTTCTGCAGGATGTCCTTGAATCTTTCCCAAGCATCAGAAAAAGCTTCATGGGGTAATTGGGAAAAACTCGTAATGCGCGTCCACATCATGTTAGTTCTACTCAAAGAGTAGAACTTCTTCAAAAACAGGTCCTTGAACTGGGCATATGTGGTGACGGCGATCCCAAGATTCTTTACCCAGTAATCAGCTTTGCCACTCAAGGCAAATGGAAGGGCTTTGAGCCTAATATAATCCTGGCTAACATTTTGATGTTTGAGGTTAGCGCAGATGAGCTCAAAGTCCCTTAGGAATGCATATGGTTCCTCAGAAGCATTCCCATCAAAGTGTGGCAACAGGTTTAGAAATGCGGCTTCAATTCAAAATCAACCTCGGGTTCGGCCGGACTCAAGTAGTTCCGAATTTGATATTGTCCGGGGTTATACACCGCATCCATTGGTGGTTGGACCCCAACATTCAACTGTCCTAACTGAGCTCTGAGAAGTGCATGTTGCTGCTCAGATGCAGCTAATCTGGCTAGTATCATTCTCATTGGGTCTTCCTGATTCTCTTCTTCATCGTCTTTCTTCTTTGGAGGCATTTTACTTGTGTCTTCTATGGATCCAGAATCAGCAAGGTGTTCTTTTAGAAGAGGATGTATGAATCATGATATTCTCATTGAGGCGAAGGTCTTCCTCGATGAGGTGGGAAGAGAGAAAGGGAATGGTTTGAGAGTAACCATTCTAAGAGTGGGTGATCCTGGGCTCAAGAGGGTCATGAGTCCAGGTTGGTCCATGTTGCGTATGGACCTGTGAAGACATACTTCTTGGAGGGTTCAACGGGAGATTCGCAAAGTTCGAATAATTATCCCCCCAATCAGTCATCTTCGATGTCAAAAAGAACCGATTTAGAACACGATATTTCAATGAGGTGCTAGTTCTACGATGCACGTAAATGTGCGGAGTAAACTCATACAATACAAACACAATTCAAACCCTCAGTTTCACCAACTCAACACGTGATGGCCGTAAGAGTTCGGCCGAATTATCTTGTAAATTTTAGTTGGTGAGAAATACAATCTTGAAAAGATTAACGAGCTGTTAGGTGTCTGTATTTTCCTACAGACTAACCCGGTTCAAAGAACCAGTAGTAAGTGAGAAATCCAGACTTGGCTCTATCCTAGGGTCGTCTCTCTCTCTCTCTCTCACTTGCAAGTAAAACAAACAATGAGGGCTTTAGGCACCCGAGAACAGGGGTTCTTTTTATTCCAAATTTTTTAAATCGACCTGCTCAATTCAGTCCCACTTTTAGAGTTAGGTTATCACTTGAAATTTATGTGAACACACAAGCACGTCTACCGTTCATTCCCAATTTCCTTTTGACCTTAAGTTATAAAACAAGAGGGGAATCAGAAATCAGAATGCAAACAAGAAACTATGATGCATGATCAGAAGAAGGTATACTTACAGTGAATCCCAGCACTCTTCATGCATTATGCAAAACTAAATTTGTAAAAATTACACTAAATGCATGCAGATCGAGAAAACCGCACCCAAACAGTGTACTATTAGCGGGGAAGAATTGATTTAATTTGAGCCAAGTAGTACGTGTTTATGTGCATCTCATTATGAATCTTATAAGATATGTGAATCTTCTAAGATATATGTGTGGCCTAAATTACGATGGGCACAAACAAATTTGATCCTAAACTACCATGTGCCTAATCCTTAATTTCGCCACTCAAGTCGAGCCCCACCCTCACCGGAGAGTGAAACAGGTCTTGACACACCACAAATAAAGTCCAAGTCTTTTTTTACACACGCGAGCCCTTGAACAAGAGCCGCTATAAAGGAGCAAGCAAAATAATTACAACAATTTACAAAATCTCTCTCGAAAATAAATTAGATCTCCTCGCTCTTCAGTAGTCGACGCGCCACCGGGCCCTCGCAAGGAAAATGAGATTTATATTAGAGAGATAAACAATAAAATATATAGAAAAATATGAAGAGAAATAATTAAGAAGAAAATGGAATAATTACAAGTGACTCGAGGTTCAGACTACCCGAGTAAATGAAAATCTAAATCCAAATTTTTAAATTAATCCCTAAGCAGTTTGCCTCCCCGGCAACGACGCCATCTGACGAGTCGCTAAATACGATGGTTAATTTCGGCACGTTGTAATATGTGTACTTAGTGATTCAATCACAACCGAGAGAAGGATCTCCGTGAAGAGTGTCTCGGCTTAATTTATATCCCGGGCAAGTCCGGGGTCGAACACATGGAGGCAAAGGAACAACTTGAGGTTTAATTTTAAAACTTAGGTCTAGATTTCCAATGCGGTTTTTTTTATATTTTTTTAATGCAAAATGAATGTCAAAAACAAGATGCGAGAGAATTAAGACACTAAGAAAACACACAACAAGGCTAAATTAATTTTAATGTCAAATTAGTCCAATTTAGCCAAATTATATTTCTTCTAGAATCCTAATCCAGTAATGAATGCAAGACACATTTTTTGTATTTTTAGGAATTAAAATGCAATAAAATAAAAATGCACACTTTTTATGGGTTGTTTCGCAATTTTTCGAACAAACAGTAAGTAAAAATTATGAAAAAATTACTGAAATGAAAACATGATGCAAGGAATCTACAGTAATATTTTTGGATTTTTTTTGACAAAATATGATTTTTTATGGATTTTTTAGTGAAAATAGAGTGACAGTGAGTAAATAATTTCTAATAAATCCACATTGTCAAATTAATTAGAGTGCAAATTATTTCAGAAAGATATTTAGATAAGCAATCCAGTAGAGTTGAAATTTCGCAAAAAGGATATACATGGATTTAATTAAAAATCAAATACTAAAAACACTCTATAATTTATTTCAAGCACAAGACATCTCCATTTTAGATGAAATTCGGACAGTACGTTAAACACTCTTCACGGCATCACATATGAGATATAAATTTAAGAGCTCAATTTGGGTCAAATATGCAATATTTCAGTTGAACAATTTTAGTTAATTCACACTATCTCACAAAAATACAAACAAATATTCAGAATGTAGAGAATTAGTTGCTCAACACTAAAACATTTTTCATTGAATAAAAAGATGCATAAACAAGGTAGTGCGAACACAGGGTTGTCTTTGCAAATTAGAAAACAATATATATACAGTGCAACTTATGTACAGGGACTTGTTTGTAATATTAGAAACTATACAAGAAAGCTTTGCAACTTTTACAATAAAAAATGAAGGGAAAAGAACCTTTCTTCTTCCTGGGGCACGAAAGAGGAAGAACCCAAAAAGGTTGGCGGGGGGCAGTGCCGATCGCGTCGGAGGCGGAGGCACGGTGCGCGGAGTCACGACCGCGGTGGGTGGTGGCGGGCTCCAACGACGAGGAGGGTCGGTGAGCGCGGGGCTGGCGTTAGGGGCTCGGCGGCGAGGGGCTGAGGAGGCTCGGTGGAGGACGGAGGCCGCACGGCGGTTGAGGCCGGCTCAGCGGCTGCGCGGAGGGGCGGAGCGGGAGCGGCGGTGCGAGCGGCGCCGGCCGGCTGGGGTGTTGTGGCGGGCGGCGGCGGTGGGAACTCCCCACCGCTGCTGCCGTTTTTTTTATTTTTTTATGTTGTAATATTTTACTGTAATAAAAGAGATTCTTTTTTTTTTGTTTTATATTTTTTAAATTTTTTTTAATTTTCTTTAAACAGGGTGTGAATCAAATAAAATAGAGCAAATATGGTGTGATGATGAAAAGAATGATATGTAGGTGGTAATGTGATGTACTAAAAAAATTGCCAAACTAACAAGATGATAAAATGAAGGGAAAATTTACCTACGATGAACGCGGGCGCCTATGAAGTGCTCACGAGAGCACGGTCTTCGCTCGAATCGCTGGCGAGCGATGAGCTCGAGCAACGCACGGATGTGGCTGCGATGTTGGCCAAAAAGCGAACGGATCACACCGGAGAGAGGGCTGTCGTCGCTCGACCGCGGTTGCGTCGCTGTCACCGATTCAACTCTGGGAACGAGGCTCTCCTCACATAAAGATGGATCAAAGGCAAATTGAGGAGGATGGGATGTATATATAGATGATACATGAAAAGTTATTAAGGTGGTGGAGTTGAATGGGAAGTTGGATTATTATTGGAGTTGAATGGGAAGTTGGAAAAAATGATGGAATAATGGAGTTGAATTGGTGGTTATTGTAGAGAATGGAAATTAAATAAATAAATGAAATAAAGTTGGCTACTTTAATTACAATAGAATAAAAAAAGAAAATAAATAGTGGAGAATTTACAAGGGAAGACAAACAACATGTACACATTTTTTTTACTTTTCTAATATGTAATTTTTTTTGTCTTTTTAATAAGAGATATTTACAACGGAAAAATACAATAAAATACTACAATCAAAATACTACACAATCATGATATTTTTTATTTTTAGTAATTAGAAAAGATAAAATAAAAAATGAAGAAGGAATGAATATATACATAATATACAATGTACATCTAGGTCCCAAAACCCAACTTTTGCAAATGAGCTCCGATTTTAATGAAACCACTTCCTTGGATAGATAATTTTCTAACTTGAACTTTAAAAGTGAGTTTGGTGAATTTGGAGTTCATACGGAGCGGGAATTTGGCTTGGAAGTTGGTTTTTACGGCTTTTTCCCTTTAGGATCTAAGAGCATTTGTTTGAGGTAAATTTTGTTTTGTATTTTTTTATTTTTATATACATTGATATGAACATGTTGGAGAAAGAATTAGCTAAAAAGGAGTTGAAATGAAATTATTAAAAATAGATTAAGTTTTGGGCTATTTACATGTATAGAACTCCTTTATTTTTGCGGCTTTTTTATGTGTAATTTATTTTGTACAATCTAATATACAATAATTAGTGTGTTTTATTTACAAGAGACATTTTGTTAATTTAATGAATTTATGTACATTTTTCTGGAATTTTACTCGGGGATTTGGCTAAGATCAAGATATTGAGATGATGAATCGTGGATTCATCAACTAACACCTAAAAAGGGCTCTTCATCGTATAGTGATACAAGTCTATGTGTCAAAAGTATCTTAGATACTCAAAAGAGACAAACCCCAATGTACTCCCAGGAAAACAAGTGCAGAAGGCTCCAAATTCTCTTGACGGATACACTGATCAACAAAACAAAAAATATACGAGTTGAGTAATAAGGCACTCAAGAGGACCCTTGTTCCAATGTAAGGGAGAGAAAAATATACACAATCCTATGCCCTTCATCATCTGGCAATCCATCTATACTTCCAAGTTTCACAAACTATTGAGACGATTGATTGAATGAAAGAACTGACACTTTCAAGTCTGACAAACTAATGAGACGGGTATGAATTCAAGTCGACCCGACTGTCAATATTGCAGTACACTAATTATCATATGCTTATATTTTATGTACAAACAGAGAGTCTGATAAATAAAGAAATTGGATTCCTTTTGACTAGAGCATGGTTGAGCTCAGAAATTTAGGATCACTCAAATTGATTGTCGTCGATAAATTGAGCCTTGAAATTTCACATGCACTGTCAGGAATTAATCAAGCTCCTTCATCTTTAGATGCTTGAGGACGAGCACAGTTTAAGTATAGAGGGACGATGAATCCCAGATACATCATTATAAAATCTATTTGTTATCCTCTCAAATTAAAAAATTCAATAAAAACCATTATTAATTCACTAACATTATCTTGTATTATTTTGTAAATTATCTATGTCTAATTAACACTAAATATCTAACCCTAATTGTTGTATTTATTTACTATCACTTTTTTTATTATTAAAAATCCCAAATAATTAGGTTATTTATTGTATATATTTATTTTTGATTTCAAAAAGTAATTAAAAAGACAAAAAATATTAAAACCATAAAATTAAGTGTTTTTAAGTCATTAAAAATGCTTATAGAAATTTTCTTTATACAAATAGCCTCGACTTTTTGTTCAACATGAAACTTGTAGATATTATTGAGTACTCCTATTATTTATTATCAAATTTTCTTTATTTTTGTCATTTTTTATTCTTCTAGTGCAACCACGTGGCGCTCTCAGGAGCCGCCACTCGACCACCTCTCCTTACGTCACCTGCCACCTTCCACACTCTCTATCATCCCTCAGATCATTTCCCCATATCCGATTTGAGCCGTTTCCCTTTGCCTTCATCAGATTCATTGATAGACCTCCCATCTAATGACCTTGGAGTCTCTACGTCTCCACTCCCCTTCCCACTGGCAAAGCTATCCCTTAAGCATCGCTCCACCAACCTCTAGATCAGATCCATGATGTGATCCACCTCCTCACTTCGTGCTCTTATTTTAGCTGTTGGATCTCATGATCCAACATACATCACCTCATCGCCTCCTCCTACGCCACATGCCCCCTCCTCAACCACTAGATCCATTCAATTCGCTTCCATCTAGACTGTTGATGAATTTACATCTCATCACCTTTATTCTATCATATTGGCCTTAAAATCCCTAGTTATGCATGTAAATAGCCTTAAGTTTCACAAATTAACATTAATTCTTTGTTGTATAAATAGTGTATAAAATATTGTTTTTAATGATAAAATTATAGAATAAAGAAAAGAAAAGAAAAAGAATAAAATACCAAAGGTATTTTATGATCCTAAATCCCAAGACCAAATCAAGACTTCATTTGGTCGACAAGGAATAGAGTAGGGGGAGATAAGGGCCAAAAAGCATAAATAATTCCCATTTATTTATTAATCATTTATTCTTTTTGGGACTTATTTTATTTCATACTTTTATACGTCAAATAAAGAAACTTAGTACATGAAATTCGTAGATAATAATATATAAAAAATACAAAATTTATTTCATACAAAAATAATATATAGTGTACTTTTTATACTCTAAATAAAATCCAAAATCCCAACTTCCTAAACCCATATCTCCTAAATAAAAACTCAAAATGTATCAAAATCACCTTTAATTACATATAACTTTTAAAAAGTTATTTAATGAAGGTGATTTCATTTTTTTGGAGTTAATATGTGAAAGTTAGGTTTAGACCCCTATTGTACAATATACCAGAATAAATTATTCATTTTATTTATTCTTTATTATTTTTATAATTTTGTAAATATCACTTATAATATAGGTACATATTAAAACTACAATAAAACCATAAAGAAAATATTAAAATAAAATATGTATATAAAATGCATAGATGAAATACATATATATATACCTATATAAAATAAACCTATATTTATTTAATTGTAAATATTACATCAGAAAAATACAATAGAAATACATTTAAGATTTTTAAAATAAGTGGTACATATAAGATAAGAAAATAAAATAATAAAATAAAAATTACAAAATAAAAATAAAATACTTAAAACATAGGTAACTATACCTATAAATAAAACCCTAAAAATTAACTTGTAAATAATAAGCTTTAAAAAATAAATAAAAATTACAATAAAAACTGATGAAAACAAGAAACTACTTTTTTTATAACTTCATTTTAATAAAATCATTTACTATTATTATACATTTACAATAGTTTCGGGCTAGGTTTTTCCTAGTTGGTCCACGTGGATCGACCAGGTTGCCTCTTGAGTTGACCAATGGTCAACTCCTCTGACTTGCTTGAAACCTGTGTCGGACCTAGGTCGTGACCAGTTTTCTCGACTTTTTTCCACATCGATTCCTTCACTAATCGGCTTGGATTCTTTCATTCTTTTTCCTCCTTGATATATCCTCTTTCACGTATGCGTGATTGCTGAGGTCGATGAGCTTTGATTCACCCCATCTTCCTCGGTCTTTAGTTCGCTTCATCTGCTTGTACAAAACTCCACCTTTAAGCTTCATCTCATTTTTGAGTCCCTTTTGGCCATCTTTCCCTTCCCTCTTGTGCCTAAATGGTCGAGGGTGGTGATAACATCCACGCCGTGCACTTGGGTTGATTGACAGAGGAGTTCTTAGGTTGACTCCACATCTCTGACCGCTCCACTGTCGTAGTGGCTCCCCATTTCCTGACCTTACACCAATCGAGGTACTTTTCCTGCTTTCTAATGCAATTTTTATTCTCTCCTTTTATTCCTATTGTTAGTGCAGTGTTTTATTACGTGCAATAGCTCAGTTTAGACCCTTCATATTTTGCTGGAAGCTAGCTCCAATGAACTCCATTCACTATGCTCTGCCATCTTTCGACCCACAAACCACTACCACATCCTTCCCTGTCGCTTCTCCTTCACACCAAACCACTCCATTCATCCAGATCCCTCATGGATCCGGTCAGTCTCTCTCCTTTCTTTGCCAACCACTGGAGAGCTTCGCCCCAACATCCCTCGCTCCATTTCACCCTAAAAGCACCTCTGGATCCTTTGTATTTTTTGTGGTTGAACTAATGGTGCAAGTGCAGGGGTCAAAGGCCTTATCCAGAGGCGATTTTGGTTCCAGTCGTAGCCCCATGTGCCCTAGAGCTTCATCGAGCCCCATATTAGCCACTCCTTCAATTCAGGGCATTTTGAATGTACCCTTTCCTATGGACAACCTCCTCGAGCTCATAGATTCGTGGAACATCAAAGAAGCAGCTCGGGGGTGGATGGATTAGAGGATCGAAGTTCGGGAAGACTAGTTCTTCCCCTATTCTTTGTCGCGAGCAGTTGCCATTGGATCTGGGGAGGAGCTTCATATACATCTTGCATTGTTGGATGCACCACACATTGGCCATCAGATTGTCGTCTAGGATTTAATCCCAGTCATTCACGTCGAACCATCATAATCGTGCCTTGAGAAGGCACGTGGATAAGTTGCTCGCCAGCCACTGTTGGATTGCACACAACGTGGGTTTTTGCAACTTCCACCCTCGTATTTTTTGTATTTTAATATTTAATGTGTAAACATTCATCTGCCGTGTAATATATTTTAGAAATTTTGCAAGTAATACCCTGCATTTTATTGTAATAGCATTTTGTCCCATGTCAGCTCACCTCACGTAGCCAACACGCGAGGCGCGCTATTTTGTGATCAGAACCGTGCAAGTTTTTTTGTTTAAGTACTGTAACTTTAAATTTTAGTTATATATTTTTATGAAAATTGTAAGAAAGCCTCGATCTTTTATTATTTCCATTTCTTTCCTTTCCAACACTTATATTTTTGTTGATTTGTTCTACGTATTAAAAATATCCATTGTGCTCACAAAAATCCCAAAAAAATATGGTTAGGTTCCTGATTGCTTCTGTATTCAAGCCCAATAATTACTTTAGCATTTTAGGAATTTTATTAAATTATAGAAAACATTTTGAGAAAAATTTTGCTATGACTACAATATAAAACCCATAAAAAATATAAATTTTTTGAAAAATTCCAAAAAATTGTATTTATCTATTTATTTTACAACTCCAGAAACTAAAAACCCTAAAAATAGAAAAAAAAACTCTTAAAAATTGATAAAATTCCAAAAACCTTTATAGAAATCTAAAAAATTCTTAAAAACCCCCAAAATATTGTTTTCTATTTTATAACTTTATATATATATATATATGTATATGTATATATATATATATATATTATTTGTTTGGTAAAATGGGGCTGCCCCCAAGGGGTAGCTAACTTAGCCACCCCCGTCCCATTTTCTCCATGTTTTTATTTTTTTTTGAAAAATTCTTCCGTGTATATTCATCGCTATATCCCTATATCGTGTCATTAAAATTTTGTATGAAACAGAGACTCCTACGACCTCCATCCAGACAATCATTTTTTTAACGGTCACAAGATTTTTTAAATCGACCCTGTCTGGATGGAGGTCGTCGGAGTCTCTGATTTTAATGACATGATATAGGGATATAGTAATAAATTTACATAATTTTTATTTTCAAAAAAAAAATAAAAAAATATGGATAAAATAAGGCGGGGGGAGCTAAGTTAGCTCCCCGCAGGGGGCATACACATTTTACCCTTATTTGTTATATACTAAATTGATTTGGAAATTTTTGGACATTATTTGATATTTTTAATTTTCATTTCAAGTTCAGCTATTTATTAAATCCCTGATAAGGCTTATTTTTTACTTAAAAAATTTATAGAAATTAGCAAAATTAACTTAAAAATTAAAGAAACAATAGAAATTATTCAAAAACCAAAAATATTTTATTGTGTAATTTTTCTTTATTTTTAGTTGTATTTATAATTTCTTTACTCTACTTTATAGATAGTCTTATATATCCTATATTACTTTTATAAGAAGAAAAACAAATATAAAAACTTAAAACTATAAAAAAATCATAAAATAAAAATAAAAAATAAAAAAAAGATTAAAAAATAAAATTAAAACCCACGTGAAAGGAATAGACAAGAAGATCACATAATCAATTTTGTGCATTTCATTGTCCGATCTATCTTTTTCTGCTTCCTGTATTCGACACTCTAAACTACTTGCACTATAAAAACATTTTGTAGAGTTAAAAAAATTTTAACTCCACACTTTTATCTCATTGCTTGATTTATTTGTGGGTTAATTGTTGTCAGAAGTTGGGTTTTGTGAGCGCTCATCGCATCGACCGGGTCTCTCACCTTGTGAGATTTCTATACCATCGCAAAATCCTTTTCAACAAATGGCGTCGTTGCTGGGAAACAACCACGCTTAGATTGGATTTATTTGATTATGCATTCTTGTCTTTTGTGTCTGTATTTTCCTTTATATAGTTTCTGATTTATTCGATATAAGTGTTGAATTATCTAGTCACTTCTCTTATTTGAATTTGCTACGAGGTATCGCTGGACCGAGGGAGGCTCTCCTAGGATCTCTTGTGCACCCACGCGAGGCGATTTCATTTTTTTGACTTAGTTTTTAGAAAGGACTTGGAGCAAAGGAGGATTTGGAGATATTTTGAAGACAATTTTTTGTGCATTTTAATATAAAATTTGTAATTTTAAGTGAGAGAGAGACTATTATTGTAACAATCCAAGACTCTCAGGACTCTGCTATACTTCATGAGATCCAGTTCTCGTGGGATTGTTTCCTTGGGGGCCTTGTCAGTTTTCTCGTGGTTTTCTTCCTTTTTATTTTATTTCCCGATTTTTGTTTTTTTGTGTGATTGAGCCCTAGTTGTAGGATTGCTTATCGATTGAGTAGGTGCAATGCCTTAAAATAACTGCACGTACCTATACAATCACTTTTGGACTTAGTCAAATTTTAAATTGTTAATTATTTGGACTTGAGGCTGTACATCAAGAGAGGTCACATACAACATGACCCATTGTGGCTGGCACTGAGTGACCTCCAAGACTGGACTTAGGTCTTAAGTCTACATAGTTGACATTTTGTGTTTCACAATAACAGTATATTCTCATCTAGGGCGATTTCATTGGATTGCATTTGTGTTTAGATAGGTTTCAATTCTACCTAGCATCCTTGCATGAAGAGAATAGGAGGAAAGGTGAGCATTTCTCTTTAGCATATATCATTGTTTTCTTCTCACATTGCTTTTCCGTCTCTTACTATGATTTTGATCACCTAGGAGCTAAAAGTAATTGATCCTCCGTTAGGTTCGTGCATTCTCATTAAAAATTCAAAAAAGTGATAATAATAAAATTGGAACTGCTAATATTAATTGATCCTAAAATAGATTAAAAAGAAAAATCATTGTCTTAGGATGAGTAATCCCCTCTTTATATTCACATTTACTTGTTCACATACGCACTAACGTTAGTACCAAAGTCCCATAATCATTCCTAAGTGTTTGTACAATTTTGTAATTCTCACCTAACTCTAAAACAGTCAAAATAAAAAGATCGAGCTTTCACGATCTTCATCGAGTTGAGTAGGTGAAATGAAGGGTGCGTTTGATCTGTGTATAGTTGTTTATATTTGTCTATATGCATACTTTTTCTCATATCTCTTGACTTTACCATCGTGCTCTCCCGATCATTTTTCTTTTGTTTTGAGATGTCCACGTAGAGTGATTTTTTTCCGTATTTTACAGATCCATCGTACCCTCCAGCTTGTCCACCTCCATTTTTTTCTAGGAGGATTTTGCTCCTGACTTTAGTACTTCTCCGCTTAACCCATTTTTTCAGGAATCGGATTTTGGTTTTCACCCATCATTATCACCACCATCGACCTCGCATTTTGACAATCCATTTTTGCGGGAGGACTTTGCTCCGTAATGTGATTTTTTCTCACAGCCACCACCCTCATCACACTTGCCTAATACTAAAATTTTAGAGTCACCTTTCATGATGTCCATACTTGATATCTTGACCCAATTAATGGAGCATATAAATTAGAGGATTGGTGATCTTACTAGTTTAAATAAGAGCCAGAATATCACTCCACTATTTGAGGATATGGATTCACTTGAGGATGATCATGAGAGATTGCAATCGCCAAAAATACAAAAAAAGAGAAAATTTTAAAAATACAAAAAGATTTTGGGAGATACCTAGCCGAGTTGACTTGTGAGGAGAGGGCACCCATGCCAGATTATTTGCCCACATACTCATTCACTTCATGTCCCACCTTTGACCCAGAGGGCGAAAATGTATAGACTGCTCTTAGTCGTACTTGTATAGATGATGATTCCATTCTCCTCCATTATATGGAGGAGATCCAAAAATTCAAAAAATGTTGACCGAACTTGAAGTAGTGGTTTCTATTCATGAGGTTATTGATGTCCTACTTCGTCGGGCCATGTACCATCTATCTACTCCTCCACCCAAGAAGAGAAAGAGAAGGAGTAGATCTGAACGTCATATCTTGACCATGTTCACTGCCCACACCATCACCCATTGTCCTTCTTCTAGTAAGGGAATACTGCTACACCTTTCATTAGATGCACTATCTCTAACTACACATGTGATTACATTCTCCTTGACGACGATACTTCGATTATCATAATACCCTTCTCATAGGTACAATCTCTTCACTTAGGGCCTCTCAAGAAAATCAAGATGATCGTTCAATTTCCTAATCGATCAATAAAGAGGCTGAAGTTTATTTTAGAGAATGTTGTCATTTGGATTCAGGGCATGAGTTACACTGTTGATTTTATTGTATTGCCCATGGAGAACCCTAGCGCTGAAGAGCACTCTCCATTCATACTGGGATGACCCTTTCTTTCCTTTATAAAAGTCATTATTGATTTTGGATCAGGAGAGATTCGCTCCGTCTTGATGACAAAAGTGTTGTGATCATCACTGCACCTACTATCGATTAGAGACCTGCATGTGATGTGACCATACCTATCTTAGCCGACCCCTAGAACTATGACCTTGATGAGACTATTAGAGATTTTCGCTACATCTTTAATTCTACTGAGACCCGAGAATTCCTCTCCCAAGAGGAAGAGTCAGAAAGCATAGACCTTGGAGTTCCCTCTTCTGGTACTTGGCACTGTGTTAACGACATCTGCGAGATTTACATGATTGACACTTTAGAGTGGAGGGCGGACATTGTAGATGATGATGAAGCAGAGTTTGATCTTATTGTTTTTATCAATGAATTTGGTCCTTTTGATAAGGATGATGATCTGGTTGAGACCTCAAAGGATGAACTTGACATGACTTCTTCTGTAGATGAGTTCACTCCCTTTTGTTTTGACCTAGTTGAGACTCCCCAAGCCAGACATTACCCCACTACTTCCACTGATCGGTTTGTGCCTGCACACTCTGAGAATGTTGAGGATACTTTCTAGGTTGATCCTGATAGAACTGCATCTGCTGTGGACCCAGATGTTGACCTACACCTTGTCAAATCTATTCCTCAGTGATCTCGCAAGAAGGTCCGCTTTCGACCTTCTTGATCTTTGTATATCCACTCTGTTGTATATTCACTTCCATTTTATCTCCTTCTATCCACCATTTTTGCTCATCCACCCCATTTTAGTGTGTTGCCTTGCTTAGGACGTACTCTATCCTAAGTATAGGGGAGGTGGATGAGACGAGTGTTCATTCTTTGTTTTGTTTCATCACTCTTGTTGTTGCCTATACTCCGGGCCCCTTTATCCTAAGTATAGGGGGAGTGATTTCTACATCCTCTTCGATCTCCTCTTCTATCTCCATTTGTATTTTTTTCTTTTCTTCTTTTTATTTTCATTTTTCTCTTTCTACTAAAAAGTGCCGCCCGTTTTTGTCAGTCTTCTATACTTAGGACGTACTTTATCCTAAGTATAGGGGGTATGTGCCATGAGTTCTTTCATTCCTTGATCATATCCACTATCTCATCTTCTTGTCTATAATTAGGGATATCTTACCCTAAGTATGGGGGAGACAGTCTGAGTATGATCTATTCATTCCAACCCGTGACCCTTCTGCCTTGTGTACAGTTTGTTAAACTTTGGATTATTTGATCCTAAGTATAGTGGAGACGGTCGACTTCTCATTCATTTTATCTCTCATTCTTTTCTTATTCTTATTCTTTAAGCTTTTCTATACTCGGTTTGAGTTATGTCTTCTTGTTTTCTCTCTGATCTATGAGGACTTAGCTCAAGCAAAGTATATGGGGTCGTTACTACGTATATACATTAACCATAACTCGTACTTTTGTATTTTCAATAGGTATGGCTAAAATTATGTATAAAATACTATATATAATATAAAATTCATTAAAAACTCGGAATAAAAGGTTGTCTATTATTCCTCAAATTCTTTTTACATATTGATTAATAAATCAGGTAAAAAAATTGTTTGCACAATGTTTAAAAAATAGTTTGAAAATATGTTTGAAAAATATTTTGAAAACTATTTTGAAAATATTTTGCAAGATGTTTTCAACCCTTGTAAAAATATTTTGTTTGTAACATTTCTTGTCTTTTTGTGAAGTAAAATCTTTTAAAAAACTATTTGCAAGTGGTTTTGAAAACGGTTGTAAAAATATTTTGAAATATCTATATATGTTGTTTGAAAAACCTTTACAAAATGATTTTCAAATGTTTGTAAAATTATTTGTAAAATTTTTGTATACTATAGTTTACAAAATTATTTGTAAAATAAT
The DNA here is from genome assembly GCA_037367405.1 of Ottelia alismoides. Classification (NCBI taxonomy): domain Eukaryota; kingdom Viridiplantae; phylum Streptophyta; class Magnoliopsida; order Alismatales; family Hydrocharitaceae; genus Ottelia; species Ottelia alismoides. Next base: position 994,465 of record JAZKJV010006278.1, read on the forward strand.
TTTTAAATAAGTTTGAGGAATACATACATCACATCAAAATTCTTTATTATTTGTATATATATCTATAAACTTAACTATCATATACCTTGTAAATTCTTAAAAACACAACTCTTGTAAATAATAAGATGCATACTCGTGTAACTATTTATGCTGATTTTCTTAGACAAAATCTTTTGTTTTCAAAAATCACAAAAACATTTGCAAAACCTTTTTCAAAAATCCATAAAAAGTCCAAATTGTGGAAATTGCATAAAAAAATATTTTCTGCATTATACATAACATTTGCATAGCATTCATATTTTTCAGATTCAGTTTGCTAATTGAACAAGTCTAAGTAAAATTTTAAGATTGGAGATTGGTTGGTCCTTAAATCTACCTTATCAGAGGAACCTTGTAGGAGCTAGAATTGAGGTACTTCCGGTCTAGTTGACTTAATTCTTTGGGAATTGTTAAGCTTGGTTCAATGTAGTCTTGACTGCCTAAGTAGAGTATTTCAGAGCACATGCACAGCTCTTGTCGTTAATGAACTAACTTGAACACCTGCACCTTTTACTTGGCTCAACTCAGTTACAGTGGTGGGGAAATTAGATTTGCCGGTATGAGACACACACAAGTGGGAATATTTATCTTCGTCTAGGGAGGGAAGTGCACCCCAACCCATCTAGTATCAGATACATCTAAAGAAAGGAGAGTGTGGGTTGCAATAATGTTTCAAAAAAGGATAGTCTACTAGATCAAGTGGAAAACTCCTTATGTAAATGCTGCTATATATAGTATTTAAAAAAAGAGAAAAAAGTAAAAACTCCAAAAAGTGGACAGGCCTAATTGAAAATAAAATGCATGTTGGAGTGTTTATATTTGTATAGTCAGTTAGCAAGCTTGAGCTTCAAAGTCATATCATGTGAGCCTGCAACTAGATGACTTGACTACACTGGGCATGCATCCTTGGATAGGTAGCTACACTGGCTACCGTCCATTGTTCTCTTCACCCCCTTCCTCTTGTGTTGGTTGTCACTTGAACTTAGAAGGGAATACCCCACTCCTCGAGGAAGGAGTTGCTAGATTGGGGAATCATTGGGATGTCATATTGGAGAAGTCAGTCTCTATGTCATTTCAGTTGAGGGGAACTAATACCACACACGGTGTGTAAGTGAGATTCATAGTCATAAGGGTTTGCGTACGAGTTGAAATATTTTGACCTGGCTATTGAGGATACTTGAGCAGAGTTTTGGGATTCTCAAAGGCCGTTGTGTTTCAAATCTGATTCCCAATAAGGTTCCGACTGCACTAACCAAAAGTCCGATTTAAACTCTAAACTTTGATTTTATGAAGACAAGTTTGACAATTAAATGCAATACACTTTTTTTCTTTTTTTTATTTTTCATTTTTTGCACTTATTGCATAAGTGTTTGCTAGGGCATAACAAAGGCAAGAATAGGGGTTGATGACTATCCATTTCATCACCTTTGTTCTATCATTTTGGCCTTAAAAATCTAGCTAATGCATGTAAATAACCCTAATATGAAAAATAAGCATTCATTCTTTGTTGTATAAATATTGTATAAAATACTATTTTTGATGCCAAAATTATAGAATAAAGAAAAGAAAAGAAAAAAAAAATCAAAGGTATTTTATGACCATGAACCCCGAGACCAACTCAATAATTGATTTGGTTGATAAACAATAAAGTAGGTTGAGATTTGAGCCAATAATCATCGAAATTCCCATTTATTTATTCATCATTTATTCATTTTTAGGAACTATTTTATTGTAATAATAAACAATGTACTTTTTTTACTCTAAATAAAGTTTCAAAACTGCAACTTCCAAGATGACCCATATATCCTAAATAAAAAAATAAAATGTATCGAAATCATCTTTAATTATATATAAATTTTAATAATCTTTTTAATGAAGGTGGTTTCATATTTTTCGGAGTTAATATGTGAAAGTTAGGTTTTGGACCCCTATTGTACAATAAACATGAATAAAATATTCATTTTATTTATTCTTTATTATTTTTATATTTTTGTTATTTTTAAATATTACTTGTAATGTAGGTACATACTAAAAATACAATTAACCTTGAATAATTATTAAAATAAAATATGTATATAAAATACATAGATGAAAAACCTATAATTATACCTATAATATACACTTATATTTATTTAAGTGTAAATATTATATCAGAAAAATATAATAAAAATATATTTAAGTATATAAAACTAAGTTATATATATAATAAGAAAGAAATAATAAAACATAAAATACAAAATAAAAAAAATACTTAAAATAGAGATAAATATACCTATAAATAAAACCTTAAAAAATAACTTGTAAATAATAAGCTCTAAAAATAAAAAATAAACTATAGAAAATAAGAAAAAACTTTTATTTTATAACTTTATTTTATAAAATTATTTACTATTATTATACATTTTACAATAATCTCAGGCTACGTTTTTCCCTGTTGGTCCACGTGGACCAACCATCTTGTGTCTTGAGTTAACCAACGATGAACTCCTCTGACTTGCCTGCAGGCTGTGTCAGACCTAGGTATTGACCCATTTTCTCGACTTTTTCACACCGATTATTTCACCAATCAGATTGGATTCCTTCATGCTTTTTCCTCCTCGATCTATCCCCTATCATGCGTGCATGATTGCTTGGGTTGAGGAGCATTAGTCGCCCCATCTTCCTCGATCTTTGGCCTGCTCCGTCTGCCTATACAAAACTTCACCACTGAGCTTCATCTCATTTTTGAGTCCGTTTTGGCCACTCTTTCCCTTCCTTCTTGCGCCCAAATGGTCGAGGGTAGTGACAACATCCACGCCGTGCACCTAGATTGATTGATGGAGGCATTCTTAGGTTGACTCCACATCGTCGTCAGCTCCACCATCATCGAGGTTCCCCGTCTCCTGGCCTTGTGCCAATTGAGGTACTTTTCTTGATTTCTAGTGTAATTTTTATTCCCTCATTTTATTCCTAGTGTTAGTATAGCATTTTATTGCATGCAATAGCTTAGTTTAGTCCCTTCTTAGTTCACCGGAGGCTAGCTCCGATGAACCCCATTCACAGTGCTCCACCATATTTTGACCTGCCAACCGCCTCCACATCCTTCCCTACCGCTTTACCTTCACACCAAACCACTCCATTCACCCAAATCCCTTACGGATCTGATCAGTCTCTCTCCTTTCTTCGCCAACCACCAGAGAGCTCCGCCTTTACATCCCCCGCTCCATTTCACCCAAAAGCACTCTGGATCCTTTGTATTTTTTGTGCTTGAGCTAATGGTGCAGGTCCATGGGTCAAAGGTCTCATCAGGAGGCTATTTTGGTTCCAGGTGTAGCCCTCAGTTCCCTAGAGCTTCATCGAGCCCTAGATTAGACCTCTCCGTGCTCGTAGATCTGTGCAACATCAAAAAAGTAGCTCATGGGTGGATGGATTCAAGGAGCAAAGTTCGGGTAAGACCAGTTCTTCCATTGTTCTTCTTTACAAGTAATTACTGTTGGATATGGGGAGGAGCTCTAGATTCGTCTGGCGTCATTGGATGCATCGCACTTCATCCATTAGATTGTTGTCTGGGATTTAATCCCAGCCATTCAAGTTGACCCGTCATCGTCATGCCATGAGTAGACATGTGGATAAGTAACTTGCCAGCCACAATTGGATCACGCGTAGCAAGGGTATTTTGCAACTTCCACCCTCGCGCTTTTTGTATTTTAATATTTAATGTGTAAACATTCATATACTGTGCATTATATTTTGGAACTTTTGCAAGTAAGACCGTGCGTTTAATTGTAATAACATTTTGGTCCCCTGCCAGCTAAGCTCACGTGGCCATCCACGTGAGGCACCCTATTTTATGGTCGGACCCCTACAAGTTTTTGTATTTCTCTCAAGTCGTGAAACTATAAAGTTTCATTATATATTTTTGTGAAAATTGTAGAAAGGCCCTAGTCTTTTATTTTATTTCCATTTCTGTCCTTGCCAGCAATTGTATTTTTGTTGATTTCTTCTATTTATTAAAAATATCAATTGTGCTCATAAAAATCCCAAAAAATAGGATTAGGTTTCTGATTGCTTCTATATTCATGTCCTATAATTATTTTAGCATTTTAAGACCATTTATTATTTTATAAAAATCATTTTCTGCATATCTTTGCCCTGACTAAATTATAAAACCCATAAAAAATATAAAATTTTTTTAAAAATTCCAAAAAATATATATTTTATATTTTTTATTTTGCAACTCCAGAAACTAAAAAACATAAAAATAGAAAAATATAACTCTTAAAAATTGGAAACCCCATAAACTTTCTAAACATCTAAAAACTTCTTAAAATCCCCCAAAATATTATTTTCTATTTTATAATTTTCTTTATGTTATTAGTTTTCTAATAAAATTGATTTGGAAAATTTTGGACATTATTTGATATTTTAAATTTCCATTTCAAATTCAACTATTTATTAAATCCATGATTTGGGATATTGTTTACTTTAATAATATATAAAAATTACCAAAATTAACTTGAAAATTACAAAAACAGTAAAATATTCGAAACCCAAAACTATTTAATTATATAAGTTTTCCTTATTTTTAGTTGTATTTTTAATTCCTTTACTATATATTGTATATATAGTCTTATACATCCTATATTAATTTTATAAATAGGAAATAAATATAAAAACTTGAAAAATATAAAAAAGAAAAATCGAAAAATTAAAATCTTAAAAATATTAAATAAAAAACAATATAAAATGAAAAAAACCCACATAAAAAGAATAGACAAGAAGATCACATAATCAATTTTGTGCATTTCATTGCCCAATCTATCCGTTTCTACTCCCTGTGTTCGACGATCTCCACTACTTCCACTACACACGCATTTTGTAGATTTAAATAAAATAAAATTTAAATTTACACTTTTATTTCGTTGCTTGATTTATTTGTGGGTTAATTGTGTTCTGAAGTTGGGTTTTGTGAGCGATCACCGCATCGACTAGATCTCTTTCCTTGTGAGATTTATTTACACTTGCAAAGTCCTCTTCAACAATCGCACATCCATGTCCGCTCTCCAGCCGCATGATCAGATCCTAGGATCTAATCCATGTTGCCCGCCTACACCCTAATATTAGATGTTGGATCTCTTGATCCAATAGCTAAGACTCCTTCTTCCAACTCTTGTGCCCCGTCACACCAACGTTTTGCCTTGTGACTACGCCATCCCCTTCCATTTTTAGCTTCATCTTTTGACCACCTCTCATCGATCTAATGCCCCCTCCATAGTCGTTACCTTCGCCATCCTCACGTCCCCACCAATAAGCTTCCCCATCACTCCACACCCTCACTTCGTCGACTACAATCACCACCAACACCACGTAATCACCAGCCTCCTCCACCTATAAAACCCTCCTCTCTGCCACCTAATCACTCTATCCATCATTCCAAAAAGTTCTACCTAGACCTTCTTCTCCTCCCCGTGATAGAGGCAGTTGAAATCGAAGAGGCAATAATGGTCTGAAACCTCCAGGTGTGATCCTTGGATGCCATGGCCCAGCCACGGTGCACAATGATGACCCAAAAATCTCGCTACTCGAGTTAAGTAATCAAGGTCGTTGCGACCCGACTAACGAAGCTAAGTCAATCAAGAAAAACAGACCACCAAACTAGAAAATCAAACAATCAATGTGGGAAGCGGTGGCTATTTATTTTTACCTAGTATAGTTACCACGGTCGAACACAAGGAGCACGTGATGCTAACGCTACGAAGTAGTCGAGAATCCCAAAAAGATCAAAAATGGTGGTTTTATTTTTTTTATGAATTTTAACTTTAAGAAAAAGGATAAAAGAACTCCAAAAATTACAATCCAATAATTATTTAAAGCATAAAACACTTAAAAAATTCAAACAAAATATTTTGTGATTTTAAAATATTTAGATGTTTTTATTAATTTTCTTAGATTTTTATGATTTTTAATTAATTTTCTCAAAATCAAATAAAAGCAAAAACAACAAACAGTGTACAGCTGAGATCTAAAGGCAAGTTAAAATTACTTAAAATGCCTGTAAAATCCTAACAGTAATTTTATGATAAACTATAAAATAAAAACTAATTACTGCGGAAGTAAACACATTTTTTGGATTTTTATGAATTTTTAATGATTTTTTAAGGTTTTTAATCTTTTTCAATTTTTTTGAGTAATATAAACGGGAACGAAACAAAAATTCGACATAAGTTAAAACACAACAAAACACACAAGTAGGTATTTTTTACAATTTTTCAAGACTTCTAAATATTTTTAGTTGATTTTTTAAGACAAGCAATGACACTTTTTAGAGTTTTTGAATTTTTAAAAACAGTAAATGAAGACAAAGCAAAACCAAAAATTCGTAGAAATTCCTACACCATGGCAGGAGCCTTGTGTCAAAATTTCATGAATTTTGGACAATATTTGCCATTTATTAAATTAAAAATCAAACACACAGCATACATGGACCTAAATGCAAAGAAAAATGTTTCAGGGGCTAAATAATAACAAACAGAAAAACTATAGGGCTCAAACTGTAATTTCTCCAAAAATTTCAACAGATGTCTCAAATTAGTTCGCACAGTGGTATAACTGCAAATACTAAAACTATAACTTCAAATCATAACAGAGAATACGTCCAGGACAGTAAATGCAAATAACCCACAAGTTCACGTGATGAAGCACGTAAGGCCACACAAGAAGGACTAAAGTGCGAATTTGAAAAACTACAAGGGCAATGATGCAAAAAGTCTCACTGTATACTTTTTATTTTTACAGACAAACTGATAAATGAAAATAAATGCAAGGTGGGTTGAGCAAATTACCCATCCAGCACATGCGCTGCGCGTGGGGTGGAAAAGTGGCGTGTTCTGAGTGGGTGAAGGCGGACGGCTCTGGCGGTGGCAGCTGTCAGATCTAACGATCGTCAGAAGGTCAGGACGTGGGCGGTATGAGGGTCGTTAGATAACAGATCTAACGGCCTGACAACTACAACGAAGGGACGACAGGGATGGAATTTGGCAGAGGGGCGTAATCCAGTGGCAGAGAGGGGCTTTGGAAGAACTCCACCTGAGCGAAGTTCACCGGAGCACCAAGGGAGATCGGCAACTCCAATGAAAAATCGGAAGGTGGCAAACAAGTCGTGGGGCTCCTCCGCGTTGGGTGAACGGATCGGATGGGCTCGCTGACAGTCGGATCTCCGGGATGGCGGCTGGGACCTGGGCGTGCTCCGGCGAAGGTGGTCCAAGGCGATAACGGTGTCTGCACATGCACTACGACCTGCAGGGTAAAGCTCAGACTCGGAGTAGGGCTCCAGTCAGGGTTATTGGACTGAAATCAAAGAGGAGCGACCGTGGTTGGAAGGGGGGTTTCCGGCGAAGCGATAGAGGAAACCGATGGCATGATCCTGGCTATCCAAGCCAAGCCTAGGATGATCAGATGGCAAGGGAAGATGGAGGGTGAGTTGGGTCGTCGATCGAAGCGGGAACATGGGTGTGATGAGGCTCCGACCGACTGGACAGAGCTGGTGGAGCGATGAAGATGCTTAAATGAAAGATTCGAGGGACAACGGAACTGATGAATCTACGTTTCATCATCTTTATTCTATCATTTTGGCCTTAAAAACCCTAGTAAATGCATGTAAATAGTGTTAAATCAAGCATTTTAGCATTCATGCATTGGTGTATAAATTGTGTATAAAACGCGATTTTTAAAGCCAAAATTATAGAATAAAGAAAAGAAAAGAAAAAGAATAAAATATTGTAAATATTTTAAGACCCGAAACCCCAAGACCTAGGCATCTCGATGACTAAGTCGACAAGGAATAAAGTAGGAGGAGATAAGGGCCAAAATACAATAAAATTTCCTTCATTCTTTATTCATTTTGGGACCTATTTTTGGTTCTACTTTTTACAATTCAAATAAATAAACTTTGTACATGAAAGTTGTAGATAATTTAATAAACAAAAATACAAAATTGATTTCACTCAAAAATAATGTATAAATAAAAAGTTATGATCTGAATAAAAATCCAGAATCCCAACTTCCCAAACATGTACCTCGCAAATAAAAACTCGAAACATGCCAAACTCACCTTTAATTGTATATAACTTAAAATAATCTATTTAATGAAGGTGGTTTCGTATTTTTCGGAGTTACGATTTGAAAGTTGAGTTTTGAACCCCACTTGTATACTTATACCGATTAAAATATTCATTTTATTATTTATTCATTATTTTTATAATTTTGCAAATAGTATTTATATAAATGTGTATATCAAAATCAGAATAAAAACCTAAATAAAACACAAAATAAAATACTTGTATATATTATACATAGGTATAATATCAATACACACACATGTATGCTTTATAACTTCTATTTTATTAAGTGTACAAATTACATCTGAAAAATAAATTAAAAATATATTTAAGTGTATAAAAATATTTATAAATTTATAAAATAGTAAACAAAAATAAATAAATTAAATTCTCAAAATAAAAATAAAATATTAAAATATATAGATATAGATACCTATAATGGGTATAAATGGTAACTTGTAATTATTAATCTCGAAAAAATAAATAAAAATCACCATAAAATAATTCATAAAATAACAAATATTTTTTATTTTATAATTAAAAAATAATTAATTCATTTTCTATTTATAAATGATTTTACAAGGATTTTTTCCAAGGAATTTTCTGGTTGGTCCACGTGGACCAACCAGAAAGCTCCGTTGGTTGACCTCGGTCAACTCTCTGACCGAGGTCTGAACCTTGTCAGATCTGAGTTTTTGACCATTTTCAACCTTTTTTCGAGGCTTCGTCTTGCATCCTTTGATGTCGAAGTCTTCGCATCTTTTTGTCCTCGATGAACAGTGATTCACGTCCAGATGAAATATCGGGGATTGGACCCGCGATTCGGCCTATCTTCATCGATCTTTGATGCCGCTTCGTCAACCCTACAAAAAGAAGCCCCCGACTTACCTTCTCTCTTGATCCCTCTTCCTCCATCGTTAGCCCTAAATCCCTAGCCCTTTGTACTCCTGATGAAAACAGGAGGAGATTGAGCCCAAGGTTTAGCCCTGTGGAGTCGAATCGAGGTCGATCCAAACCCTCGTCGGAGCGCCGCCTGCAGCTCGCTGCAGCCCACGCCGGTGAGCCTCCCTCCTTTCTTCTTGCATTTTCTTGTAACTTTCACGTAGTGTAGCGTAGCTTTGTTACAGTTTCGCTTCTCGTTTCATTTCTTGCCGTGAATCCATAAATCACTTCATGGCGGATCTCCGCTCCGCCACCGTATTCCGCCTCGTCCACCTGTTGACTCGACCCACTTCCATCCTCATTGACTTCCCCTTCGCCTTCTCTCGCCCCGACGCACCTCCATACACCTCGATCTCGCTCAGATCGAGCCACCCGAGCTCCTTCTCTGCCGTTCGCCGGAGCTCCACGCCCGAGCCACGCATCACCTCCATTTGACCCCAAAACACCCTCAGTAGCTCCGCCTGGTTTTTGTGCGACTCACCCTGCAGGTCAGAGCCAAGGAGAAGGATCTATCGAGCCTCAATACTCCAGAGAGCAGCCGCCCAGGTCACCTCCGTCGTCAGACCACTCCTCATCGTCTCAGGCTCGCCTGAGACCTTCACTCGACGTGGATCGCCTCCAGGACCCTTTTTCCCTTGGACTTGGGCCGGGAGAGGCCGTGTGTCGGCCGGAATCAGCCGTCGAAGCTCACCTGCAACCAAGTTCTTCCACCATCCTCGAGGGTCGTTCGATCGAGAGGAAGCACCAGATTCGCCCTCAACCGTTGGATGATCGAGAGCAGCGGCCATTGGATCTTCATCGACGCTCTAATCTCTGCCGTCCGCTGCCAACCATCATCGTGAGTCTAGCACGCGTCACGTGTCAAGTGGACGCATCCCAACCGTCCACTCCCGCGCTAAGCTTCGGTAGTTTGCACTTTCAACCCAAGACTTTTTGTTTTTACGCTTTAGTCTAGAAACTTTAACTTCCAGCTCAAAAATATTTGTAATAATTGTAACTAGGCCCCTAAACTTCTTAGATTTGCACTTTGGTCCTCATCCACGTCACCTCACGTGATTGGGACACGTGGTTTTTGGGTAGTTTACACTTTTGATCCTGAACTTTTATGTATTTCCATTTATAGCCCTGTACGTAGTGATTTAAAGATATTTTTGGGTTATTTGCACTCATGTCCTGTCATTTTTTTTTTGTTATTTGCAATTATACCCATGTGAACAGTAGAACATATGCTTCGTGCGTGAATTTTTTGGTGAAGTTTGCACTCAGGCCCTTGGATGTTCTGTTATTTGCATATATACCCCTGCTAGGCCTTGTATTTTTGTGTACTTTCCCTATTTATTTCGTGCATTTCTAAAACTTGAAAAATCACCAAAAAATAGTGTAAGCTCCTGTGTAGTTGCTCATTCACGCCATATTTTTATAGCATTTTTATTGCATTTTCATATTTATTAAAAATAAAAAACATGCATTTTCAGAACTGTTTGCATTAGAAAATCCATAACAATTATAAAACATTTTGAAAAATTCCAAAAAAATATAATTTGCTTATTTTATCATCTTTTAGTGTCAATCCAAAAACTACTAAAAAATTCAAAACAAAAACCTTAAAAATTCGAAAACCCTAAAAATCTTCATAAAAATCTAAAAAATCTTAGAAAATTCCTACAAATGAAAACTCAGTTCCTGTAGTTGCTCTATTTTATTGTATTTATTTTAAAGTTAATTTGGGAAAATTTTGTTACTGTTTCTATTTTTCATTCCCACTTTAATTTCGGCTAGCATCGTTATTCATTGTTTTCTTGCATTTACACTTTCAAAAATACCAAAAACATTCTAAAAAAATCCCCAAAAATCACAAAAATAGTAGAAAAATATAAAAAGACCAAAAACATTTCATGTTCTAAATTTTAGCTATTTTTACCCATTTTTATAAATACTGTATCTTCCTCCTTCTTATTTTATATATATACATATATATATATTCTATTATAGAAAAAGAAAATATAAAAATATAAAACACAAAAAGAAAATGAAAAGTCAGTAAAATTAAAAACCAAAATACAAAAATTAAAAATTAAAAATAACAAATATATATATATATATATATATAAATTAAAAACCCACAAAAAAATCCATATTGGCTAAGTAGTTCATGAGACATAGACCTTGACTTCTTGTCTGCTCACTCTACATCCTTTGCTTCCTGTGTTCGACCCCTACTTGCTTGCCACTGTACATTTTTAGTAGGGAACAATAAATTTTAATCCTTGCTGTTGATTGCTTGATTAATTGTGTGGGTTAATTGTTGACGAACGTGAAGGTTCGAGTAGTCGCCCCAGCGACAGTGAGTCTGATTTGTCAGACCACTATTTAGTGGCTCTTGTCTTATCATTTTTCAGGAACCCAGATCGAAATGGAAGTTACCTGACGGTCCTAGCGTGATCCTGAATAACAAGGGGTGTTGTCAGTTGTGGTCGTTGCCTCGATCTCGCTGCGGAAGGCGAAGGAGGCTGGTCGCGACGGTGCTCCGGCCACGAGACTTGAGCATCGACTGTAGCGCTCCTCTCTGATGACCAAGGGTATCCTCCGATTGCAATCACCAAGGTGAAGGACTCTAGAGTAGGAGAGAAGAGTACGACATGAGCTAGTGAGCAAGGGAGGCGATGGAAGAATATATAGCACGTCACAAGAGGTCGGAGCAATCAGACTAGGGCGTGCAATCCGAGGTCTATCCGCGACTCCCTGGGGATCCGTGAGGATCACTGATCCACTGAGGAGATGCGGGCACCAAAATCGGGGAAAGAGGAAGCAGGATCCGGTCGAGAAAATAGGAAGAAACGTGTGCCAAAATCGGATCAGTGCACGAGGAGGTCCGGGAGGGGTAGTTGATCGGGGTCAACATTCCTCTTGGACCAATAAAAAATTAGGAATCCAAAAAGAATTGTAAAATCAATTAAAAGTAAAAAATGATTTTAAATTAAAAAATAATCAATATGAAAAATATATATTATTTTCAAACTATTTTTTGTGATTTTTAATTATTTTTATGAAAAATAAATTATGGTATATACAATATACTATATTTGATACAGGTATGAAATACCTATGTATTTTGTATATTTGTTTTTATTTTCTTATTTTTGCACAAATACCCTAATTTTGTATTTTATTTATTTACCACATAATAAATGGAGTATACAATAAATTTTTTTATTTTGATTGGTTATTTACAAATATAAAATGAATAAAGAGTGATACATATATACATGTATTATATACAAGGTGAAAGAGAATTTTTATTTTTATTTTATTTTTCCAATTTTTATTTTTTAAAAAATATACAGGGGATAAAAATACCTTTAATTTTTAATTTTGTAAAAATAAATTATATACACAAAAGTATGTGTATGTATAAGGTAGAGTGGCCCTATCTCTCTCTACTTATTTTATTTGGCAATCTGGCCCATGCTGGACCCTCTTCAAGTTACTCAATATTTATTCTGAATATTTCCTTCTTTTTATTTTATTATTAATTCTTTTATTTTTGCACAAATACATGCTATTATTAAATATTAACAAATGCATGCTTATTGCTAATTTATTGTATTTACAACTATATAAAAGATGCTTTTCCAAGATATTTAGCTAAAATAAAAGAATAAAGAGTGATAAATGGGGCTTTATCACCCCCACTATACTTTACTTTTGCTAGTCCCTTAGCAAACACTTATTTGAAAAAGAAGTGAAAAGACAAAGAAAAAGAAAAAGAAGGTGAATCAAGGTTGATTATTAAACTTGTCTTCATTAAATTGAAGAATGGAGCTCAGTCAAACCTTTGGATTATTAGTTTGTCGGAACCCTATTTAGACTTAGGTCTAAAACTCAACAGCCTCTAAGTTCCACCAATCTATGGTCAAGACTCCTCAACAATCCAGATCAGAACAAGTCTACAAACGCAAACTCTAATGACCATGAATCTTTCCTTGTACTGTGTAAGTGATATGTAGCTCCCCACTTCAGAAATGGCAAAGTGACAACCCCCTCAACAAGGTAACTCTAATGCCCTAGTCTGGCGGCTCTTTCCTCGAGGAGCGGGGTATTCCCTTCTAAGTTCAAGTTCAACTGACTCAAGAAGAGTAACAAGAAGAGAATGGACCATGACTACTGTAGCCATGTATCCTTGGGAGCCCAACCAGTGTAGCTAAGTCTCCCGCTGCAAGCTTCATGAGTTGAGAATGTGTAACATAAGCTTTGCTTTATTTGGCTATATACACTCCGGTGGGTATTTTATTTTCAATTAGATACACCACTTTTTTGGAGTTTTTCTTTCTTTGCACATTTTTTATGTGCATATGTACAACGTATCTACATGGTGCAGCATATATACATAAGGAGTTTTTCCTCTTTAGCCAGTAGACTATCCTTCTTTTGAAGCTTTATTGCAACCCACAACTCCTGTCTTTATACCTCAACACCACCTGGTGCAAGTAAATCCATTATCTATGAGATTCATGTGTGCGTTGTTAAGTGTTCTACTTAGGCTCATCAAGATGACATATGATCATAGCCTAGTGGACTCAATGAATTAAGTCCCAAATGGACCTGAAGAATCTTAATCCTAAGCCCTATAAGGTTCCTCTTAGAATTAGGTGGATTAAGGTCTTAACCAAGCTCCATTTTCCAATTTAATTCCAGAACAATTTAAATGTCAACTATGCTTAAAAAAAACTGTACAAATATATACAAAAATCTTTTTATGCATGTGTTTTTTTGGAACATGTGCAATTTTTTTGGAAAATGTTTGAATGAATGAAAGCATGAATGCAGAAGTTTTGCAAAAATATTTACACATATTTACATAAGGGGTCTTTTGCAAAATTTTGTTTTTCAAACATTTTACAAAAATTTTGTACTATATACATAATTGTGATATAAAAATATTTACAAAAACTTTACACAAAACATATTTACAAATATTTGTACAAAAATAATTTTTATAAATAGCTATGTATGTGCTACAAAGAATTTTTAGGTTCAAGGAAAAATTTTAAATTTTTATGTTTTTATATAAAAGAATTTTATCCATTTTATTTATTAACACACTCACACAAAGTACGAGTTATTGCTAAAGTATATATGAAATATATACGACACCCCCCTATACTTAGCTCGAACGATGTCCTCAGAGTGAATCGAGAGCGATGAAGAAGACATAACTCGTGCTCAGTATAGGGAAGTGAAAAGGAATGGTATACTGCAATGACAAATCGAAGAATAGAGTGAAGAGAGCTCGGTGTTTCCCCTATACTTAGGATCAAGTAATCCTAAGTATAGCAGGTTGTACATGAAGGGAAATATGAGTGATAGAATGTACAGGGTTTACCTCCCCTATACTTAGGGCGAAAGATCCCTAAGTATAGGTGATGAATCCACGATTCATCATCTCAATATCTTGATCTTAACAAAATCCCCGAGTAAAATCCCATAAAAATGTCCATAAAAATCAATAAATTAACAAAATGACTCTTCTAAATAAAACACACTAATTAATGTATATTATATTGTACAAAATAATTTAACAATAAAAAGCCACAAAAATAACGGAGTTTTTCACCTGTAAATAGCCCAAAACTTCATGTATTTTTAATAAATTCATTTCAACTCCTTTTTGGCTAATTCTTTCTCCAAAGTGTTCATATCAATTTATATAAAAATACAAAAATACAAAACAAATTTTACTTCAAATAAATGCTCCTAGATCCCAAAGAGAAAAAGCCTTAAAGACCAACATCTAAGCCAAATTATCGCTCCGTATGAACTCCAAATTCACCAAACTCACTTTTAAAGTTCAAGTTAGAAAATTATCTATCCAATGGAAGTGGTTTCATTAAAATCGGAGCTCATTTGTAAAAGTTGGGTTTTGGGACCTAGATGTACATTGTATATTATGTACATATTCATTCCTTCTTCATTTTTTTATTACTAAAAATACAAAAATATCATGATTGTGTTGTATTTTAATTGTAGTATTTTATTGTATTTTTCCATTGTAAATATCTCTTATTAAAAAGACAAAAAAATTACATATTAGAAAAGTAAAAAAAATGTGTGTACATGTTGTTTGTCTTCCCTTGTAAATTCTCCACTATTTCTCTTCTCTTTTTATTTTATTGTATTTAAAGTAGCCAACTTTATTTATTTATTTATTTATTTATTATTTAATTTCCATTCTCTACAATAACCACCAATTCAACTCCATTATTCCACCATCTTTCCCAACTTCCCATTCAACTCCATTAATAAATCAACCTCCAATTCAACTCCATCACTTTAATAACCTCTCATTCCATTCTCTTTATATACCTCTCATTCTCCTCATTTTTGCCTTTGATCCATCTTTATGTGAGGAGAGCTTAGTTCCCTGAGTTGAATCGGTGATAGCGACACAACCGCGGTCGAGCGACGACGGCCCTCTCTCCGGTGAGATCCGTTGGCTTTTTGGCCAACATCGCAGCCGCAACCAAGCACTGCTTGAGCTCATCGCACGCCGGCGATTTGAGCGAAGACCGTGCTCACGAGAGCACTCCATAGGCGACCGTCTCCATCTTAGGTAATTTTATTTTCATCTTGTCATCATTTAATCTTTGCATTTTTTTAGCATACCACATATTATCCCTTCCACCACCACCATCACACCATCATTTTTTTCCCTATTTGTTTATATCTCAAGCACATCACCACCAACTCATCATCTTTCCATTTTGCGTATATCTTTGTTCCCTGTTTATAAAAAATTTCAAAAAAAAACCTAAAACCAAAAAAAATCATCATTACAAAAAAATTAAAAAAAATAAACAGCAGCAGCGGTGGGAGCCCCACCGCCGCCGCCAATCCACTGCCACCGTACGCCGATGGCCCTTCTCCGGCCCTTCACGCCGCCCTGGCCGGCCGCCGTCGCCACCTCCAGCACACCGCGCGCCATCGCGGCCGCGCTCCCCGTCTCCACCAAACCGCCGGCCCGGCAGTGCAGCACCGCCGCCCCCTCTCCGTCCCGCGACCAACTTCTCCACCGCCGCAGCGAGAGCTGCGCCTCACCTCCGCCTCTCCTCCGGCCCTTCGCGCCGCCCTCCGCCGCACCCCGACGCCTCCTCACGGCCGCGCGCGGCCGCACCGACGCCGCCGGCCGACGTCTCCCTTTTGGGTTCCTCCACCGTTCCCTAAGGAAGAAGAAGAAGGTCCATTTGTTTATTATTTTCTTTAATGTGAAAATTGCAAGTTATTTCTTTCATGTTTCCGTAATTGCGTATTAGTCCCTGTGCATAACTTGCATTGTATTTTCAGTTTCTGAATTTGCAAGGATATCCCTTTGTTTGTACTTGAATTTGGACCTGGTTTTTGCATCTTTTTATTTAAAGAAAAATACCATGGTGTTGAGCAACTAATTGTCTACCATCTGACTATTTTCTTATATTTTTATGACACTTGGTTAATTAATGAAAATTGTGTAACCGAAATTCTTGATATTTTACCCAAATTGGACTCTTAAATTTATATCTCACAAATGGTTGCTCTAAAAATTGCACAAAAATTAAGAATGATGCCTTGATACTACCCAAATGTCATCCAAAATGGAGATGTCTTGTGCCTGAAATAAATTGTAGAGTGTTTGTAGTATTTGATTTTTAGTTAAATCCACGTATATCCTTTTTGCGAAATTTCAAGTCTCCTGTATGCCACATGAAAATACCTTTCTGAGATAATTGGCATTCTAATTAATTTGATAATGTGGATTTAATAGAAATTATTTACTCACTATCACTCTGATTTCACTAAAAATTCCATAAAAAAAATTCATATTTTGTCAAAAAAATTCCAAAAATTATACTGTAGCTTCCTTGCATCATGTTTTCATTCCAGTAATTTTTTCATGATTTTGCTTATTGTTTGTGTGATAAATTGCGAAAAAACCCATAAAAAGTGTGCATTTTTAGTTATTGCATTTTAACCCCTAAAATTACAAAAAAATGTGTTTTATTTTCATCTCTGGATTAGGACTTTAGGAAAAATATAATTTGGCTGAATTGGATTAATTTAACATTAAAATTAATTTGGCCTTGTTGTATGCTTTCTTAGTGTCGTAATTCAACTGCATCTTGCATTAGCATTTCGTTTTGCATTAAAAAAATATAAAAAAATACCGCACTGAAATCTAAAACTTAATTTTTTCAAATTATCCTGAAGTTGTTCCTTTGCCTCACTGAGTTCGACCCCGGACTTACCCGGGATATAAATTAAAGCCGAAACACTCTTCACGGAGATCTTCTCTCGGTTCTGACCGAATCGCTAAGTACACGTATTACAACGTGAGCTCATCTGCGCTAACCTCAAACATCAAAATGTTAGCCAGTATTATATTAGGCTCAAAGCCCTTCCATTTGCCTTGGGTGGCAAAGCTGATTACTGGGTAAAGAATCTTGGGATCGTCGTCACCACATATGCCCAGTTCAAGGACTTGTTTTGAAGAAGTTCTACCCTTTGAGTAGAACTAACATGATGAGGATGCACATTACGAGTTTTTCCCAATTACCCCATGTAGCTTTTTGTGATGCTTGGGAAAGATTCAAGGATATCTTGCAGAAGTGTCCCTGTCATGGACTAAATGATAACATCTTGGTCCAATCTTTTTTCACTGGTCTCAACCCTGAGATGCAGGGTTTAGTGAGCGCTGCCTGTGGAGGCAGTTATACATCACGAGGAGCGGATACTGTCTGGAGGGTATTCGAGCAGATGGCTGAAACTAGCCGCTCACAGATGGCCAGCAGGGCCTATACACCATCCCCCAGTTCACTCTCACTTGGAGGGGGAAAATCAGCTGTAGTTGATCTCTCTCAGGATGTGATCCCTAGCATGGGACTCCTTGCTGACAAGCTTACTGTAGTAGAGAGGATCGACAGGAGGATTGATGAGTTAGACCGGAGCGTCTCCAAGATCCCAAAACAAGTGGAGGAGTTGACTGATAGGGTATCTAAGATAAAGATACCTGCCGTGATTGCACCCTCTGCTCCCGTATACCGAGTTCACCATGTTCAGGAGCATTTGATGTCAGGGCAACCCCAGCCGTGGGAGCAGGACCAATCCTACACCCACTCTTTCCAGCAGCCACCTCCATTAGCAGAGACAGTCCAAGAGGAGCCTCCACCGGTTTGGGAGGTGAATGGAGTATGGTATACTCAGGACCCTGCCAGGCAGGGAAGTACGGGAGACCGACAGACCTACCAGTGTCCCCCAACCTTTCACAACACCGCATTCACCTCCGCACCACCTCCTTCACAGCAGAGCCCTGGATTCCAGCCACCCCAGCAGCAGAGGCAGCAGTACCTGCATCATGGCCGACAGGGCCATTACCAGGCGGGCCAGCAGGGTCCGCAACCCCAGCTGCAGCAGCAGAGGCAGTACTCTGGCCAGCAAGGCCAGTCTTCCCGTTCTTCTTCCCAGTCTTATCCACTTCCTTCTTCGTCTAGTCCCGTGGATATACAGCAGCAGATACTCGACGAGCTATGTTCCTACAGGAACGAGATTCATGACTTACGGGTGGATGTCAACCGCCTATCTAGATGGCGAGACGAGCAGACTGCACCTTCTACCTCGATCCCAGCCCAAGTTCAGGCTAAACCCAATAGCCTGAACCGATCTAGTTCTCAGCAGCATTTTATTCAGGTATACTATTCAACATCTTTTAGATCTGAACATGAGATTCTTTCGTGTGACGAGGCTAACCACATGTCACTAAGGAGCGAAAGGACCGTGACCGTACCTGACAGGGTGAGGGATACGAGGAGGGGCATCTCTGGAGCTCTACCTGAGGAGTATTCAGAGGACAAGGAGGAGAGGCATCATATTTCGGAGCCCCATCAGCATCATTCGAGGATTTCTACTCAGGGAGCTGAGAGGAGAAGGAGAGCACGTATGCAACATCGGCAGCATGGATACACTTCTGAGTCTACGGAGGACCTTGCATCTCCGGTTGTGGCTGATACTACTCCAGCTTCTATTCCACAACCTGTAGTAGATAGTTTTGATTTCGATCCCATGTTGCATCAAAAAGATTCATGTATGAAGAACTCTCTTTCAGTTAATGCTAAGAATGATCTTTCAGTTCATGATTCAGACTCTTCATCTTCAGTTTCTCTAGCTCCCATCCCTTTCCCACGTGCTCTTACGGCAGGAAAGCGCATCAAAAAGATTCAGAAAGATGACCCCGATATGGCACGGTTTTGTAAAGAGAATATCACAGTCAAGGTGCCATTTGATGAATATGTGGCTAACCATTCTGCATTCTAAAAATACCTTAAGGTGAGATGCACACCTACAAGGGTTGGCAGGAAGAAAGATAACCGAAATATAAAGACACATGTCTTATCGGTAGCCACAACCTATTGTCTCAAGAATCAGACTTTGCCAAGGAAAAAGAGAGACATGGGTGCTCACTATGTGGAGAGTTGTATTGATGACATTGCGTTTTCACGCACACTCCTAGATAACTGTTCTTCGATTAACTTACTTCCCTTAGCATTATATCAGAAATAGGAGTTGGGACCACTTCTCAAATCTAGAGCTTTACTCCAATTTGCAGATCGTTCAGTGAAGAGACCTAAGGGAGAAGTGAAGAACGTTGTTATCTCGATTGAGGGACAGAACTATCAAGTTGATTTCACAGTCTTGGACATGGAGACCCCCAATCATTGGAGAGAATCTCAAAACATTCTTGGGCGGACCTTCCTTAGGACCGCAGGCGCAGCTTTCGATTATGGTACGGGAATGATGAAGTTCCGTTCTCCAGGCGGAGAAGTGAACCTTAAGATGAAGCAAACCAAGTATCAGCGACCCGATTCAGAGAATAGCACAGAGTACTCATTTCAGAGGCAGATTGCAGTTTGATTAGCACAGTTGGGATTTGGGGACAGATTCCTTCAGGACAGAGCGAGTCCCTTTCATCTGGAAAGGGCATAGTGGATGATGCAGTTTGCCAGGTGTTGTCTGATCTTGTGAGAGATGCATCTACCTATTCCCATGATGACACAGAGATCCATCTGGATCTGTCAGTTCCATCCCCTTCGGAACGATCATGGGATATAGATGATGAGTCGGATGCGGCTTTGGCCGAACTACCGCGTTTCTTTGGCGATCCGACTCCCTTTACTTCTGAGATGGTGGCGAGTACTACTCAGCTTAGTCCACCTTCACGCAGCACGGAACCAGATTCAGATTCAGTTCAGCCAGATCTACTTGATGATACCACATTGCCAAAACTGAAATCACTACCTCCTACACTCAAGTATGCCTTTCTTGCGGGACCCAAAGAGAGATATCCTGTCATCATTAGCTCAGACTTGACTTTAGAACAGGAGTCTAGGTTGTTAAAGGTCTTAGAGAGGAACCGCAAAGTAATAGGCTGGACAGTGTCGGATCTCGTGGGCATCAACCCCGCTCTCTGCTCGCACCACATTTTTACTGAGGATAATGTGAGACCTTCCCGTGAATTCCAGAGGAGACTTAACCCCAATCTACGGGAAGTGGTGAAGAAAGAGATTGAGAAATGGTGCAAAGCAGGGTTTATATACCCTATTTCTGACTCCAAGTGGGTGGCCCCACTTCATGTTGTCCCGAAGAAGTCGGGAATTCAGATGGTCACCAACGAGGAGGGGGTAGAGATCGTGACACGAGTACCTATGTCGTGGCGTGCCTGTGTTGACTACAGGCGCCTGAATGCTGCGACCAAGAAAGATCACTTTCCCTTGCCTTTTATTGATCAGATCTTGGAGAGACTCGCAGGGAAAGAGTTCTTCTGTTTTCTTGATGGGTACTCAGGCTACAACCAGGTGGCCATAGCCCCTGAGGACCAGGAAAAGACCACATTCACATGTCAATTCGGTACTGATGCTTTCAGGCGCATGCCATTCGGGCTCTGCAATGTCCCGGGCACATTTCAACGGTGCATGATAGCCATATTTGCCGAGATGGTGGGAGATTTCCTGGAAGTATTCATGGATGACTTCTCGGTTCATGGTGATTCTTTTGATACATGTTTAGCGCACTTGGACTGAGTCCTCACGAGGTGTAGAGAGGTGAATCTGGTACTCTCCTGGGAGAAGAGTCACTTTATGGTGACGGAGGGTATCGTGTTGGGGCATGTCATCTCCAAAAGGGGAATGGAGGTTGATCCTGCCAAGGTGGAGGTGATCAAGAAACTCGATCCGCCTACCAATGTGAAGTCAATGCGGTCATTCTTGGGGCATGTTGGATTCTATAGAAGATTCATTCAGGATTTTTCAAAGATCGCCCGCCCACTGACTGAGCTCTTAGGGAAAGACACAGAGTTCATTGTAGATCACAGGTGTCTGGAAGCCTTTGAGCTCTTGAAGAGGAAGATTTGTGCCTCGCCTATCCTACAAGCTCCTGCCTGGTCTCTCCCCTTTGAGATCATGACTGATGCTTCAGATTTTGCTATAGGAGCTGTGTTAGGACAACGGCGAGAGGGGATTCCGTTTGCGATTCATTATGCGAGCAAAGTTTTAGATCCTACACAGAAAAATTATACAGTGACTGAAAAGGAAATGCTCACGGTAGTAAGGGCCCTCGAGAAATTCAGATCATATATTTTTGGCTCTAAGGTGACAATTTATACAGATCACACAACCATTCAATACTTAATGGAAAAGAAGGACGCGAAGGTGCGTCTTCTTAGGTTGATTTTACTCCTCCAGGAATTTGATTTGGAGATAAAAGATAAACCTGGAGTGAAGAATGTTGTGGCTGATCATCTTTCTCGGATTGAACTTAAGGATTCTCTTGATTATGAGCGGATTAGAGAGACCTTCCCAGATGAGTCAATTTGTGTTATTGACTCACTCCCGTGGTATGCCAACATGGTGAACTATCTTATCTCGAAGCAGGTTCCGCGTGGTTGGACTAGGAGCAGTATTGACCGACTGAAGTCGAATTCGAGGAGATACCACTGGGACGATCCTTTCCTTTTCTTCGAAGGACCGGATTGTGTTTGGAGAAGGTGTATTCCTTAGGAGGAATACCAGAGTGTCCTCACATATTGTCATTCACTTGAGGCTGGAGGACACCATTCGGGAAAGAGAACCGCTCACAAAGTACTTCAATGTGGATTGTATTGGCCGACCGTGTTTAGAGATGCTATTGATTTTGTACGGTCGTGCCCGATCTGTCAAAGGATGGGAGGGACAGTTGGACAGAGAGATGAGATGCCCATGCAACCGATGATTATTTGTGATGTTTTTGATGCATGGGGTATAGATTTTGTGGGTCCCTTTCCCAACAGCCAAGGACATGAGTACATATTGTTGGCGGTTGACTATTTATCCAGGTGGGTGGAGGCTATCCCAACCCGAACCGCAGACAGCAAGACTGTCTGTAAGTTTGTGAGAGATCATATTATTGCTAGGTTCGGGGTGCCAAAAGTTTTGATATCTGATGGGGGTAGCCATTTTGTGAACCGAGATATGAGATCTTTAGCTAAGGACTATGGATTTGAGCATAGAGTTACTAGTCCTTACCACCCACAGTCCAACGGCATGGCAGAGGTTTCGAACAAAGAGGTGAAGAGTATTTTGCATAAATTGGTTTGTCCCGATAGGAAGAACTGGTCTCAGCTTTTGGACCAAGTTATGTGGGCCTATAGGACAGCCTACAAGACACTTAGAATGATCAATGGCAAGCCATGCCATTTGCCCGCAGAATTGATTCATAAATCCGAATGGGCAATTAAGAAGATTAACTGGAGTTGTCACCTAGGGAAGCTTTGTCGAGACTTGAACTTGAACGAGCTCGTGGAAATCCGAAACATGGCATTTGACAACAGTTTGATTTATAAGGACAAAGTAAAGAGATGGCATGATCAGCACATTAGGTGCAAATACTTTGTCCCTGGACAAAAGGTATGGTTGTTCAATGCCAGGTTGAAGATGTTCCATGGGAAGCTCAAATCTAAATGGACGGGTCCCTTTGTTGTTAAGAAAGTGCACGAGAATGGAAGTGTAGAGATAGCTGATCTCACAGATGGTGCACAATCTCATGTGGTAAATGGACAACTGTTGAAGCATTTTGTTGATTCAAAAGAGCAGTTAGTCCAAGTTGAGGTCATCAACTTCATACAGAGTGAGCACAGAGCAAATACATCTTATTACTCTTCATGAAGATGCAGCATCAAGATTCAACATCTTAGAAGATTCAATCACTCTTGTACATTCTCCATTCCTTGTATATTCTCCAGATCACATCGGTTCTTACACTTACTCTTGTCCTATACTTAGGCTTACCAAAGCCTAAGTATAGGGGGGACCGATGCCCGCCATGTGTATATACTCATCATTTCTCCTCTTGACCTTGTCCGCCCCATTTTTGCTCTTCTTCTACACTTAGGCTGACCAGAGCCTAGGTATAGGGGGGCGGATCGACTTCTGTACTTTTTTATTATTTTAGCTTTCCTATGCTTAGTACGAGCTATGTCTTTTTGTCACCTAGTGCCATGAGGACATAGCACAAGCTAAGTATAGGGGGGCATGTATATATTACATATATACTTTACCCATACCTCGTACTTTCACATATTTTTGTATATTATACAATAATTATGGGGTGGGTTAAAAAAACAACAATAAACAAAACAAAAAAATTTCCCCTAAAAAACTCTTTTTCCTTATTTGTTAAGAAAAAAACTTTTCAAAAAAAATCCTCTTTTATATAAAAAAAACTTTTTCAAAAAAAAGTCTTTTCTTATTTACCTATCTTTTTCAAAAAAAACTCTTGAAAAAAAAGCAAAACTTTCTAATAAAAAAAACTTCTTTGCCTTTGTTTGTCAAAAACAAACTTTTTGTAAAACTTAAAAAAATCATAAAAAAACAAAAAACAAAAAAACTAACTAATAAGTTGGTTTAACCCCTGACACCTTCACTTTCACACAAGACTAGTGATGTTCAAGAACACTTGGTTTATGAGCTCGTGAGATTTTGAGTTAACCAGCCTTAGTCATTAGGGTCGTGGACTTAATTATTCACATTTCCCTAGTTTGAAAGATTTGTGTGCTATATTGCATGCTTAGTCTCTACCTTAAGAATATGATCAGCACCTCACATACACGACTGCAGTTATGATGAGATGAGTTGAAATTTCACTTGAGGAACTGGGATGGGGGATTTGAGTTTGGACTTGATTTAATGATGCTCGAGGATGGGATAAAATCAATGAAGGCTTCATGAAACCTGAGTGTCAGCATCTTTAGCCAGTATGAGAACATGGTTCTCGTACTATCTCTTGACATTTACCTATGTGCCAGGGTGTGATAAAATAAAAATTGATCAGTGTGCGCCAACTCTTGGTAAAAGCAGTGGAGCTAGCCAAAAATACTACAAATCAATGAAATGTCAAAGAAAAGATCTCATTCCATACAAAGTCAAATATCAAAGAGCTTCCACCAAAGGTGAGCGCTCCCAACCATTTCAAAAGTGTCCACTTGGATCACCGCTATTAGGACCAGGAGTCGGGCTTGCACCAAAAAAGGGCTCTGCATCGTAAATGCTACAAGTCTGGGTGTAGAAGGTATAATAGATACTCAAAAAAGACACACCCCGGTGTACTCCCAGGAAAACAAGTGCAGACGGCTCCAACTTCTCTTGACGGACGCACTGATCAACACCAAAAAAATGCGTTGAGTAATAAGTCACTCGAGAGGATCCTTGTTCCAATGAAAGGGAGAGAAGAAATGACACAATCCTATGCCATCCATCAACTGGCCTTCCATCTACACTTTTAAGTCTGAAAACTAAAGAAACGGTGGATTGGATGCAAGAAATGATTTATTCCCTAGTGTTGAGGATCGGGTCCTTAGGAGAGTTTCTTGGACTGGAATCTTGGGTCACGTTGTGACTCTACTCTTGTAACTGCGGTCAACACTTAAAGTCATATCCCTACTATATATGTATACAAAGAGAGTTTGATGATTAGGGAAATTGGATACCTTTTGACTAGAGCTTGATTCAACTTAGAATTTTAGGATCTCTAAAATCGAGAGTTCTTGAACGGATCAAGACTTGTATTCACATGCACAGTCAGGGGTTAATCCAACTTATTTATTCTTTATTTGCTCGAGGATTAGCAAAGTTTAAGTATAGGGGGGTGATGAATCCACGATTCATCATCTCAATATCTTGATCTTAACAAAATCCCCGCGTAAAATCCCATAAAAATGTCCATAAAAATCAATAAATTAACAAAATGACTCTTCTAAATAAAATACACTAATTAATGTATATTATATTGTATAAAATAATTTAACAATAAAAAGCCACAAAAATAACGGAGTTTTTCACCTGTAAATAGCCCAAAACTTCATGTATTTTTAGTAAATTCATTTCAACTCCTTTTTGGCTAATTCTTTCTCCAAAGTGTTCATATCAATGTATATAAAAATACAAAAATACAAAACAAATTTTACTTCAAATAAATGCTCCTAGATCCCAAAGAGAAAAAGCCGTAAAGACCAACTTCTAAGCCAAATTACCGCTCCGTATGAACTCCAAATTCACCAAACTCACTTTTAAAGTTCAAGTTAGAAAATTATCTATCCAACGGAAGTGGTTTCATTAAAATCAGAGCTCATTTGTAAAAGTTGTGTTTTGGGACCTAGATGTACATTGTATATTATGTACATATTCATTCCTTCTTCATTTTTTATTACTAAAAATACAAAAATATCATGATTGTGTTGTATTTTAATTGTAGTATTTTATTGTATTTTTCCGTTGTAAATATCTCTTATTAAAAAGACAAAAAAATTACATATTAGGAAAGTAAAATAAATGTGTGTACATGTTGTTTGTCATCCCTTGTAAATTCTCCACTATTTCTCTTCTCTTTTTATTTTATTGTATTTAAAGTAGCCAACTTTATTTATTTATTTATTTATTATTTAATTTCCATTCTCTACAATAACCACCAATTCAACTCCATTATTCCACCATCTTTCCCAACTTCCCATTCAACTCCATTAATAAATCAACCTCCCATTCAACTCCACCACTTTAATAACCTCTCATTCCATTCTCTTTATATACCTCTCATTCTCCTCATTTTTTCCTTTGATCCATCTTTATGTGAGGAGAGCTTAGTTCCCTGAGTTGAATCGGTGATAGCGACGCAACCGCGGTCGAGCGACGACGGCCCCCTCCGGTGAGATCCGTTGGCTTTTTGGCCAACATCGCAGCCGCAACCACGCGCTGCTTGAGCTCATCGCACGCCGGCGATTTGAGCGAAGACCGTGCTCACGAGAGCACTCCATAGGCGACTGTCTCCATCTTAGGTAATTTTATTTTCATCTTGTCATCATTTTATCTTTGCATTTTTTTAGCATACCACATATCATCCCTTCCACCACCACCATCACACCATCATTTTTTCCCTATTTGTTTATATCTCAAGCACATCACCTCCAACTCATCATCTTTCCATTTTGCGTATATCTTTGTTCCTTGTTTATAAAAAATTTCAAAAAAAAATAAACCTAAAACCAAAAAAAATCATCATTACAAAAAAAATCAAAAAAAATTAAAAAAATAAACAGCAGCAGCGGTGGGAGCCCCACCGCCGCCGCCAATCCACTGCCACCGTACGCCGGTGGCCCTCCTCCGGCCCTTCGTGCCGCCCTGGCCGGTCGCCGTCGCCACCTCCAGCACACCGCGCGCCACCGCGACCGCGCTCCCCGTCTCCGCCAAACCGCCGGCCCGGCAGTGCAGCACCGCCGCCCTCTCTCCGACCTGTGACCAACTTCTCCACCGCCGCAGCGAGAGCTGCGCCTCACCTCCGCCTCTCCTCCGGCCCTTCGCGCCGCCCTCCGCCGCACCTCGGCGCCTCCTCACGGCCGCGTGTGGCCGCACCGACGCCGCCGGCCGACCTCTCCCTTTTGGGTTCCTCCACCGTGCCCTAAGGAAGAAGAAGAAGGTCCATTTGTTTATTATTTTCTTTAATGTGAAAATTGCAAGTTATTTCTTTCATGTTTCCGTAATTGCATATTAGTCCCTATGCATAACTTGCATTGTATTTTCAGTTTCTGAATTTGCAAGGATATCCCTGTGTTTGTACTTGAATTTGGACCTGGTTTTGGCATCTTTTTATTTAAAGAAAAATACCATGGTGTTGAGCAACTAATTGTCTACCATCTGACTATTTTCTTATATTTTTATGACATTTGGTTAATTAATGAAAATTGTGTAACCGAAATTCTTGATATTTTACCCAAATTGGACTCTTAAATTTATATCTCACAAACGGTTGCTCTAAAAATTGCACAAAAATTAAGAATGATGCCTTGATAAGGGATTAACTTATTGTCCAAATTTCATCCAAAGTGGAGATGTCTTGTGCCTGAAATAAATTGTAAAGTGTTTGTAGTATTTGATTTTTAATTAAATCCACGTATATCCTTTTTGCGAAATTTCAAGTCTCCTGTATGCCACATGAAAATACCTTTCTGAGATAATTCGCATTCTAATTAATTTGATAATGCGGATTTAATATAAATTATTTACTCACTGTCACTCTGATTTCACTAAAAAATCCATAAAAAATTCATATTTTGTCAAAAAAATTCCAAAAATATTACTGTAACTTCCTTGCATCATGTTTTCATTCCAGTAATTTTTTCATGATTTTTGCTTACTGTTTGTGTGATAAATTACGAAAAAACCCATAAAAAGTGTGCATTTTTAGTTATTGCATTTTAACCCCTAAAATTACAAAAAAATGTGTTTTGTTTTCATCTCTGGATTAGGACTTTAGGAAAAATATAATTTGGCTGAATTGGATTAATTTAACATTAAAATTACTTTGGCCTTGTTGTATGCTTTCTTAGTGTCGTAATTCAACCGCATCTTGCATTAGCATTTCGTTTTGCATTAAAAAAATATAAAAAAAATACCGCACTGAAATCTAAAACTTAATTTTTTCAAATTATCCCGAAGTTGTTCCTTTGCCTCCCTGAGTTCGACCCCGGACTTGCCCGGGATATAAATTAAAGCCGAAACACTCTTCACGGAGATCTTCTCTCGGTTCTGACCGAATCGCTAAGTACACATATTAAAACGTGACCAAATTAAATATCGTATTTAGCGACTCATCAATAGGCAACAAAGCAGAGGTAAAAAGAATCAAAAGAATACTCAAGAGTCCAACACCCCCCATACTTAGGGTAAAGTACACCCTAAGTATAGCATGATCATAGGATGAAGAAGGGGTGTAGGACTAAAGAATGGAATGATATGGACATCTGGATCTATACAAGGCGGAAGATATTGATAATTAGGCATCATATGCACTAGATGTGAATCAAAGACCACATCTCACCCAAAATGAATAGGGGCGATGTCAACGACCAGTGGCGCATGATCTAGATATGGTTTGAGTTGCTGCCCGTGAACACGAAAGGTAGACTCAGGTGATATCTCAGATATGTCAATGCTTCCATTGTCATGTACCTTTAGGACCAGGTATGGTCCCTTCCACTTGCTCTGCAAATTCCCTAGAAATAATCTAAGACTGGCATCAAACAACCATACTCTTTGCTTTGGCTCAATCTGCTTGTGGCTAATATGAGGATCATACCACTCCTTCACTCACTCCTTGTAATGTAGGATGCTTCAAAAGGCTTCATCTCTAAGATCCTCCAGGGCTGCCAATTTTGCCCTCCTTTGGTCTCCTATACTCACTGGATCCAAATGTATATCTGTGACAGCCTAAAGTGACTTGTGCCTAATCTCAACAAGTAAATGGCAAGTCTTGCCATAAACGAGGCGAAAGGGAGATATACCCAAAGGAGTCTTGAAGGATGTCTGGTATGCCCACAAGATCGAGTCCAAAAGCTATGACCAATCCTTTCGGTCAAGGTGGACGACCTTCCTGCAATATAGTCTTGATCTCACTATTTGACACTTTAGCAAGACCATTGGTCTAAGGGTGATATGGAGTGGCTACTCGGTGGTCAATGCTGAACTCGCTAGCAAGGGCCTTTATTTTGTCGTTGACGAAATGAGAATCCCCCATCAGATATCAATACTCTAGGCACCCCGAACCGTAAAATGATATTCTTCCTCAAAAATCTGCATACAGTCTTAGCATTTGCGGTTTGGGTGGGGATGGCCTCAACCCAATGACTCACATAACCAACGGCCAACAGAATGTACTCGAATCCCTGGCTTTTAGGGAATGGACCTATGAAATCAATGCCCCATGCATCAAAAACCTCACAGAAGTGAATGGGATGTAACGGCATCATGCCACTCTATCCACAAGTGCCCATCATCTGACAGTCAGTACATCTCTTCACGAATTCATCAGAATCCTTGAAGAGAGTAGGCCACCATAGGCTGGATTAGAGCACTTTCTGTGTCATTATCCTCCCAGAGTGATGTCCTCCTGCCTCCAACTTGTGGCAGTAGGTGAGGATGCTATGGTGCTCCTCCTGAGGAATGCACCGTTGCAAGACACTATCCCCTCCTTCATGGTAAAGGATGGGATCCTCCCAATGGTAAGACTTGGCCTTCGCTAGGAAGGTCTCAAGTCTCTACCTGGGCTAACCTCATGAAACTTTCTTGGCAACAAGATAGTTCACAATGTTGACATACCATGGGAGCGAGGCAATAGCAAGGATCGCCTCATCTGGGAAGTTCTCTGTAATAGGATCAATCTACTCAGAACCCTCAAGATGCTCTAATCGAGAGAGATGATCAGCTACTACATTCTTGACTACAGGCTTATCCTTTATCTCAATATCAAACTCCTGGAGTAGAAGGATCCATCTAGTCAATCTTGCTTTGGCATCCTTCTTTTCCATGAGGTACCTGATGGCGGTGTAATCAGTAAAGATAGTCACTCTAGATCCAATGATATATGATCTAAACTTATTTAGGGCAAAGACTATGGCTAGCATCTCCTTCTCAGTGATGGTGTAGTTCCGTTGGGCGGCATCCAATGTACTGCTAGCGTAGTGAATGACTTATGGTACCCCATCCCTCCTCTGTCCCAGCATGGACCCTGCGGCAAAATCGGAGGTATCTACCTTGATCTCGAATGGGAGAGACCAATCAGGCGACTGAAGAAGAGGAGTCTCAACAACTAGACTCATGAGAGTCTCAAATGATGCAAGACATTTATAAATCTACAATGAACTTGGTGTCTTTCATCAACAAATCAGTCAATGGTCGGGCTATCCTGTTGAAATCATGAATGAATCGTCGGTAGAAACCAACGTGCCCCAGAAAAGACCATAACTGTCGCAAATTGGACGGTGGATTGAGTTTTCTATTGATATCCATCTTGGCCAGATCAACCTCCATGCCCCTGTTGGAGATGATATGACCAAGTACAGTCCCTTGAGTCACCATGAAGTGTCTCTTCTCCTGAGATAACACAAGATGGACCTCGATGCATCGCTGAAGGACGAGGTCTAAGCACTCAAGACAAGCATCAAACCCATCACCATAGATCGAAAAATAGTCCATGAAGACTTCTAAGTAATCAACCACCATGTCCGAAAAGAAGGACAACATGAACCTTTGGAATGTCGTCGTGGCGTTACATAGACCAAAGGGCATACATCTGAAAGCATATGTCCCAAAGGGACAGGTGAATGTGGTCTTGTCATGATCTTCTGGTACAATGGCCACCTCATTGTATCCGGAGTACCCGTCAAGAAATCAGCATTGACTCTTCCCAACTAGCCTCTATATAATCTGATCAATAATAGGCAGCAGGAAATGGTCCTTTGTGGTGGCCTGATTCAATCATCTGTAGTCCACACAGACCCTCCAAGAAGTGGGTACCCGGGTAGCGATCTCCTCTCCAGACTCGCTCACAACTGTAGTGATGCCCGTCTTCTTGGGCACCACATGTAATGGACTAACCCACTTGGAGTCGGAGATGGGGTAGATAAAATCGACGCTCCATCATTTTGAGATTTCCTTCATGACAACCTCTCGAATGTTCAGGTTCAGCCACTGCTGGAACTCACACGAAGGCTTGGTGTCCTCTTCGAGATAGATATGGTGGGAGTACAGGGCCGGAATTATCACCTGGAGATCAGCTACACTCCATCCCATCGCCTTGCGGTTCTTTTCAAGAACCTCCATCAAACAAGATTCTTGTTTTCCAGTCAAATCCGCTGAGATAATGACTGGGTGCATATCATGCTCGCCCACAAGGAATCTATACTTCAGCGACTGCGGCAAGGGCTTTCGCTCTGGACAACTGGGAGCTAGCAGATCTGGCCTCTGAAAGGTCTGAGTGAATGCGACCAAATCTGCATGGGAGAACTCTTGCTGAAGATGAAAATATGGTGAAGACTGCTCTGATGGTGTCTCTGTACTCTGAATGGGATCAATATCCACCCTAGTTGTTGGCTCTGTAGGAATCAGATATGGAATCAACTCATCAAACTATGCCCAATCAATATCTGACTTCGTGGGATACGAATCTGAATCGAAGAAAGTATCTCCTGCCTCGCTCTCCTGAACGCGATCTGCTGCTTGAAATGTGTCCTCTGCCAAGAATGCTCTCTCTAAGATCTCCTCTACTAGAATTTGTGCATCAGCGGAATCTGAAGGTGAGAGGATGGCTCGTGAAACTGGGTCTGACCAAGCGGCTTCATCATCCTTGATCACAAAATTGCACTCCTGGTGGATGTCTGGCTCTGCCTCTGTCATATGCTCTAAATCTGTAAGCGGCTCTGAGCAAGCTGAATCTCGCTCTCTAGTCTCATTAATTGTCTCTATTTGTATACTCTTGCCCCCGACGCGAAAGTATACCTTCCCGCTATCATGATCGGGCATGCCTTGGTTGTGGCCAAGAACGGGCGTCCTAAAATGATTGGGGTATCGATCACAGACTCAGGGATCTCCATGTCCAACACAACGAAGTCCACAAAGAATTTTAGGCCCTGAATTGTGACGACCACATCTTTCAGCAACCCTATTGTACTCTTGACAGATCGATCCGCAAACTGAAGGACCGTCTTGCTCTATCGAAGAGGGCCAAACTCGAATTGATCGAGTAAGGTTGTCGGAAGAAGGTTGATAGAAGATCCACTATCTAATAGAGTCCGATCGAACCTCTGCTCATGAATGTGACATCTGACATAGAGAGCTTCTGTATATGGCCTCTTGGCTGGCAGATGGTTCTCGATGGCGAAGCAAATGGCATGAGTGAGCACATGGATCTCTGAGTGGTAGTTCCTCCTCTTCCTGTGAATAGTGGTCCTCTCTCTAAGATTCCTCTGGAAGAGGGGGATGTGCTCCAAGGCCTCCTGTAGAGTCAGCTGTATATGGAATCTGTCTATCATCTGCTGGCTGAAATCTAGCTGCTGGGATTTTTTTGGATTTTCTTTTTTGGTCCCCTTAGCCAAGCGGAGTACTTGATGGAAGGGGATGGTTGGGTCCTCCTCAGATGGAGTGCTAGGATCGGGTCGCTGCTGCTGTGACAAAGGAGAATCCATTCAAACATCTCCATGCATCACATATGGACTCAAAAATGAAGAACCCTTTCCTTAATTACCAGAACAGTCCTGAGATACAACGACTGAAGGAAGTGCAACATGAATAGAAATGGTGGCCTCAGCACCACCCTTGGCATCTGGACTTGCGACATCAGTACCGCACTTTGGCTCATCATCATCTCTGGTGGCATCAGCACCACCTCCTGCATCTGGTGAAGTGCCGGACTCAGTACTATGAGCTGGGTCTAGTCCCTTGGTTGCATCAGTACCATCGTCATCAACATCATCCTGAGCAGCATCAGCACCGCTCTCTTCCTCATCTGGCGCTCCTGAATCCTCACGTGGTCATCACTCAGATGAGGCGCCGCCGTCTGGCATCCTACCGCTCCTATTTGTAACAAAGTCAGCATCAAAATGGTATGAAGATATATCACCAAGTGAATCACTAGGAGTGGTAACCTTCGTAAAATATACATGCGTAGACTTCCTCTTCAGGTTGTTTGGGTTCGGCTTGATCTGAGCTGGTATGGAGGCCTTGCCCCTCACTATCTTCCTCATCTCCTGTCTGAACTCATCCGTCTCCCGTCTGAAAGTAGCATGCTGCTCGGAAACAAGGCGGGCTAGATCATCAAGAGCTGGGTTCTCATAGGCTGGCCCATGAGAACCGGACGGGTGGCCTCTCTAGAAGTGAGGTTGCTGCTTTTGGGTAGGATGAGAGGGGTACTGGGGATGAAACTGCTGAGGTTGTTGTTGCTGCCTCCAAGACTGTCCCTGCTGATAGGGATGAGGACCATGCTGCTGGTAAGACTGTGGTTGTGGCTGTGGTTGTGGGAACTGGGGCTGCTGCTACTGTTGGCTGAACTGGCCACCCTGAACTGGAGGCTTCTGCTAGGAAGACGTACCTCCGGTCGACCAACGGAATCTGGGATGGTCTCGTCGGATCCCAGGCTAAGGTCGGTCATACCAAATCCCATTGACGTCCATCAATGGCTCCTGCTCGTAAGTGGGGGAGGGGAGAACTGCCAAGGGCTGATCCGACTGGTAGACCACCATCTGAGTGTCCTGAGACGGTGGTGGATGGTAGTACTGCTGCTGTGGAACGAATCCGCCTGAACATGGTGAACCTGTCTGGGCTGGCTGGAGTGCTGGGTCGAGCTGCTGCTGCCGGGATCCGCCTGTGACCTGAGACGGAGTTGAGAAGCCATCTATGCCTCCTGAAGATACATGATCTAGGTCTTCAAGTCACTCAGCGTCTGTGCCATGTGATCTATCTGAGAAATGCACTGCCACTGTTTCTTCTCAATCAACTCGATCTGGTCCAACTTCTCGCTGATAATCCCCATATCGTTGATAATCCCCATATCTACGACCGTCGACTCTACCTGTGCTGCGGCTATTGATGATGTAGAACAACCAGCATCAACCCGTGCTATCCTCTGATAAGACACGGCCTGTGGTTGGGGCTTCCCCTGTACGTATAGACGGGTCTGGGACATTACTATGTAGTTCTATGCCATCTCCTCGTAGATGGCCCAGAACTGATCCTCATCCTTGGTGAAATATGAGCCCCCACAGGATGCATTCACTAGCCCATGCAACTCCGGTGTAAGCCCGCAGAAGAAACTATGGACAAGGTTGGGCTTGGATATATCATGGTGAGGGCACCGGTCTGTGAGCTCCCTGAATCTGTCCCATGTCTCGTGAAATTGCTCGTTGGGGAGCATGGAAAAGTTACTGATCAGGTCTCTGGCTGCATTTGTCCGGTCGAGTAGTTAGTACTTGTTCAAGTACTCGTTCAGGAGCTATTCCTAAGAGGTGACGAATCTCCCTAGGTGCTTCACCCAGTTGATTGATTTGTCTACGAGGGAGAATGGAAAAGCCATCATACTAATGGTGTCCTCGTCCACAAGGCGATCGTGGACAGTACTGCAGATCTCAAACTCCTGGATATGGAGGTGAGGCTCCTATGTGGCAAGTCCGTGGAAGCGGGGTAGAAGCTGGATCGTCTGAGGCGGGAGCTTGAAATCTCCCAAAATGGCTGGCAGTTGTATCCATCTGTGGGTCAGAGTTGTACTAGGGTTGTGCAACTCTCTCATCGGTCGTGCAGGTGATGCTCGCTATGCGGGCTCCTCAGGGTTTCCACCCTCAGGAATTTCTGGTCCTCTGCCTCCACTGGCTCTGCGCTGCTCTCTATCAGCTCTCATCTGCTCCATCTCTTGGTGCATGTCCACCATGAATGCCCCTTGGTCTCTGATCTGACGGTGCATGGTCTCCAGAGAGGATAACAGGGTGTTGTTGATGGCACCATGGTCAAGTACGTAAGTCTGTGTCCTGCGGGGTCCATCAGTGCACTCCTCACTACTGGCCATGGTCTCTGCAAAGGCAAAAGACCCAAACTTAGGTGCCGATAAATCATCAACTGTCTGTTGATGTCTCTGCTCGGGAACCTCAAGACTGGTAGAAGGGTGGTCGAGGGGGAACAGGGTAGAGTCAAACTCGGGTTCGGAGAACGAGTCTCGGCTCTCACGAACCAACCTAGATGAACGAGTCGGGATGCTCGAAAGCGGTGTAGCCATTGGCTGCCTAAGGGATATTCGACCCATCATCTTGATGTAGCGAGTGAAGGCAGATGAGATCTAGAAAACACACAAGATCGGAAAGCAAACCCCCAATTCACCAACTCACGCAGAGTTGATGACCGTAAGGGCTCCGTCTTTCATCTTGTCAATTTTATCAGGTGATAAAATAGTCTTTCAGAGCGATTAAGTGAGCTGATAGGAACCCAATGCTCCTAACATACTGTCCCATATAAAAGGCCGGTAGTCTGCCAAGAGTTTGGGTATGGCTCTATCCTAGTGTGCGGGTCACTCTCTCACTCATCCAAACCATACAATGAGGGTATTACTCTCCCAAGACAAATTTTTCGATGAGGTGTCTTTTAGGATCAAGTGTGTTTAGTAGTCCCAATTTTATAGTTTTTCCTTTTAGGTATTTTTCAAGCAAACAACACCTAACGATTTTTTCCGTTCTCCTGATTATTTTAAGTCGAAAACAGAGGGAGAAGTCGAAAAAGCCGATGCGCGATCAAACATGATGATGCATGCAGTGTAAGAAAAGCGTACCTGACTCCAGCTCTCTACATGCAGGGTGATCCGCACATAAATGTAAAGACAGAATTAAACTACCTATATGATGCAAGAAGAAATCGGCCTTAGATGAAGCACTTTGTACACGAGAAGAACGGTAGCTAGCTAATCAGACTAAGTTCGGAGTCCGGTCTTGGGAACCACTTGGTGCCCGCCACAACGGGTCCTGCCAGCGATGTATGTGGTTCCTCACGGCACGCGGACTTGATCTTAATTAAACTAACTTTTTCTTGTGATTTAATTAGTAAGGTCCAATTAATTGATCTATAGGTGCAGGCAGATAATTAGGGTCGGGCCTTAATTAATTACGTCACAATCATAGAAAATCCTATGTCTAGGGGCCAAAACCTTCGAAAATCAAATAGACATTAAAAGCAGTGGAAAACAAAACCGGCAAAAATTTGCGGTGAGGTCCCCCGAGCACACTGGTGCTCGACGAAACAGACCCCGAAACAATCACCAAGTGTCTAAAGTCTCAGTTCAGGTCCCTGTGTTATTACAACAATAATACTGAAAGAAGAAACAGTCCTAAATTACTCAGATCTCCTCGGTCCCTGATCCCGCTCTCCTACGCTCTCCTACGGCTCGATGGAGAAACGAGCCACCTCCGCATCGCTCGGGTGCGTCGGCTCTCCTAGGAAAGCCGCCCTTGCTCGTCGGGCCCCTCGCAAGAAAAATAGAAACAGAAGATAGGTTAGATCACAATTATTAAAAATCTATCAAAAATAGCAAGAAAAACTGACTACTAAGTCGTGCTCCACGACAACGACGCCATTCTGATGACCAAAAAATCTCGCTACCTGAGTTAATTAATAATCAAGGTCTTTGTGAATCGTATAACAAAGCTAAGTTAATCAAGAAAAACATACTACTAAAGTAGAAAATCAAACAATCAATGTGGCAAGCGGTCTTGCTATTTATTTTTACCTGGTATAGCTACCAGGGTCGAACACATGGAGCACGTGATGCTAATGCTACGAAGTAGTCGAGAATCCCAAAAAGATCAAAAATGGTGGTTTTTATTTTTTCTTAAATTTTTTATGATTTTTAACGTTAAGAAAAAGGATAAAAGAACTCCAAAAATTCACAATCCAACAATTATTTAAAGCATCAAAACACTCAGAAAATTCAAACAAAAATATTTTCGTGATTCTCTATATTCAGATGTTTTTAAATTTTCTTATATTTTTTTTATTTTTAATTAATTTTCTAAAAATCAAATAACAGCAAAAACAACAAATAGTGTACAACTGAGATCTAAAGGCAAGTTAAAATTACTTAAAATGCTTGTAAAATCCCAACATCAATTTTATGATAAACTATAAAATAAAAATTAACTACATTAGAAGTAAACACATTTTTAGATTTTTATGATTTTTTAATGATTTTTCTAAGGTTTTAATCTTTTTCAAGTTTTTTGAGTATTATAAATGGGAACAAAACAAAAATTGGTTAGAAGTTAAAACACAAAAAACACACAAGCAAGAATTTGTTCAGAATTTTTCAAGACTTTTTAATATTTTTAGTTGATTTTTTAAGATAGATAGTGACACTTTTTAGGGTTTTTGAATTTTAAAAATAGTAAACGAAGACAAAGCAAAACAAAAAATTCACAGAAATTCCTACACCATGGCAGGAGCCATGTGTCAAAATTTCATGAATTTTGGATAATATATGCTATTTATTAAATCAAAAATCAAACATAGAGCATACTAGGACCTTAATGCAAAGAAAATATGTTTCAGGGGCTAAATAATAACACACGAAAAAACTATAGGGCCCAAACTGCAATTTCTCCAAAAATTTCAGCACATGTCACAAATCAGTTGGCAAAGGGGTATAATTGCAAATACTAAAACTATAACTTCAAATCATAACAAAGAATAAGTCCAGCACAATAAATGCAAATAACCCACAAGTTCACGTGACGAAGCACGTGAGGTCACGCAGGAAGGACTAAAGTGAGAATCTGAAAAACTACAAGGGCAAGGATGCAAAAAGTCTCACTGTATACTTTTTATTTTACAGACTAACTAATAAATGAAAATAAATGCAAGGTAGGCTGAGCAAATTACCCATCCAGCATGTACGCTGCGCGTGGGGTGGACAGGTTGCGTGCTCTGAGTGGGCGAAGGCGGACGGCTCTGGCGCTGGCAACGGTCAGATCTAACGATCGTCAGAAGGTGAGGACGTGGGTCTTACGGGGGCCGTTAGATGTCAGATCTAACAGCCTGACATCTGCAGTGAAGGGATGACGGGAATGGAATCTGGCAGAGGGATGTAATCCAACGGTAGAGAGGGGCTCTGGAAGAACTCCACCTGGGCGAAGTTCACCGGAGCACTGAGGAGATCGGCAACTTCGATGAAAGATCGGACGGTGGAAAACAAGTCGTGGGGCTCCTCCGCATCGGGTGAACGGATCGGATGGGCTCGCTGACGGTCAGATCTCTGGGATGGTGGCTGGGACCTGGGCGAGCTCCAGCGAAGGTTGTCCAAGGAGATAACAGGTGTCTGCACACACACTACGACCTGCGAGGTAAAGCTCAGACTCGGAGCAGGGCTCTAGTCAGGGTTATTGGACTGAAATCAAAGAGAAGTGACGGTGGATTGAAGGGGAGTTTCCGGTGAGGCGACGGAGGAAACCGATGGCCTAATCCTGGCTATCCAAGCCAAGCCTAGTATGATCAGATGGCGAGGGAAGATGAAGGGTGAGTTGGGTCTTCGATCGAAGAAGTAGATGGGTGTGATGAGGCTCTGACCGGCTGGTTGGAGCTGGCAGAGCGGTGGAGATGTGCAAATGAAAGATTCGTGGGACAACGGAACCAGGATCGAAATGGAAGTTACCTGAGGGTCCTAGCGTGATCCTGAATTCCAGGGGGTGTTGTCGGTGGTGGTCGTTGCCTCGACCTCGCTGTGGAAGGCGAATGAGGCTGGTCGCGGCAGTGCTCCGACCACGAGACTTGAGTGTCGGCTACAACGCTCCTCTCCGATGACCAAGGGTATCCTCTGATTGCTGTCACCAATGCATAGGACTCTAGGGTAGCAGAGAACGGTGCGGCTCGAGCTAGTGAGCAGGGGAGGCGATGGTAGAATATATAGCACGTCACAGGATGTCAGAGCAATCGGACTAGGGTGCGCAATCCGAGGTCGATCTGCGACTCCCTAGGGATCCGTGAGGATCAGTTATCCACTGGGGAGATGCGGGCGCCGAAATCGGGGCAAGAGGAAGTAGGATCCGATCGAAAAAATTGTAAGAAATGGGTACCAAAACCGGATCCGCACGTGAGGAGGTCCTGGAGGGGTAGTTGACCGGGGTCAACATTCCTCCGGGACCAATCAGAAATTAGGAATCCAAAAAGAATTGTAAAATCAATTAAAAATAAAAAATGATTTTAAATTAAAAAAATGTTCAACATGAAAAATATTTAGTATCTTTCAAACTATTTTTTGTGATCTTTAATTATTTTTATGAATAATAAATTATGGTATATACAGTATACTATATTTTATACATGTATAAAATACCTATGTATTTTGTATATTTAATTTTATTTTCTTATTTTTGCTCAAATACCCCAATTTTATATTTTATTTACTTAACACATAATATTTGGAGTATAAAATAATTTTTTTAATTTTTATTGGTTATTTACAAATATAAAATGAATAAAGAGGGATACATATATACATGTATTATATACAAGGTGAAAGAGAATTTTTATTTTTATTTTTATTTTTATTTTCTTTTTCTAATTTTTATTTAAAAAAAATATACAGGGGATAAAAATACCTTTTTATTTTTAATTTTGTGAAAATAAATTATATACACAAAAGGATGTGTATGTACAAGGTAGAGTGGCCCTATCTCTCTCTACTTATTTTATATGGCAATCAGACCCATGCTGGACCCTCTCTTGGATTCATGTCACTCAATATTTATTCTAAATATTTCCTTCTTTTTGTTTTATTCTTTTATTTTTGCACAAATACATGCTAATTATTAAATATTAAAAAATGCATGCTTATTGCTAATTTTTGGATTTACGACTATATACATGATGCTTTGCCAAGATATTTAGCTAAAATAAAAGAATGAAGAGTGATGAATGGGGATTCATCACTCAACCATGGATTGTCTGCCCTACATGTGCGATGACCCGAGGCTCATCCATAAGCCTTAACCCTCCATCCATCTTCTTCCTCCTCAACCCTCCAGGTACTCGTTCCTTATCTTTCTTTCATTTTCTCCAATTTAATCCATCACACACACGTCTTCACCTTCTATTCACACCGCCCCACCTTCGCCTTGCATCTCTAACTTCCACGTCAGTCCAAGCACACCTTCTTCCTCCTCAGAACCCCTCATCAGCTCACCTCTTTTTCTCCACCCTCATGGCAGAGGAACCCACTTGGGGCCTCTACTTCTTCGTACCTCGGTCCTCCAATCCACTCACCTCACTCGCTCGGACTTCACGCATGCTTCAGTTATTCGATCCTTATGGCTTGCACTTCAAAGACACTTCAGTAGACAGACCTTCGAGGGGAGCTCTGTTCTAGAGCTCCACCTCCGATGATGAGGCGTCGTCAGACCTATTCAGAAGGTCCCTCCTCTCAGCAGCACCTCAGGCTTCTTTGCATGCCTCCTAGGAACCTCCTAGGATCTTCAGCAGACTCCGAGGATCACGGTGGACTCCTAGTGGCCTCGCCGGATCTCCATTCGCTCCTCTTCTACGGTGGAGGAATTGGTCCAGGAGCTACAAGTGTCGTTGGATGGAGGCCCTCTGGTATTCATCCAACGGTGCAAGGAAACCACATCTCCACTCCGAGGCAAGGAGTCTCGGGTGGTCCGAGCCAAACCTCGAGGCTTCAAAACCCCACATGTGGCATCCCAAGCTAATAGCTAGCGAGTCGAGCCCCCTCGCATGCCCCGCACATGAGAGGCTTAGTTTTTTGAAGGAGGACCCTACTGACTTCTACAAATTACAAACATATCCCCATGCGCGTGACGTACGTGTCTGGGAATTTTGCAAAAATTGCCTTGTCAGTTTTCAATAATTGCAAAAGGCCCCCATGCTTCTAGAAAAATTACAATGGCCCCTTTCTGCTTCTCTTAATTACAAATAGGTCCATCCAAGGACCTATTTGTGATATTTATCATTTTATTTCATTTTATTAAATTTATGCCCTTGCATTCCATTTAGCATATCTTGAGCATATGAACTCTGTTTTCCATAACTTTAGTCTAATTTTGAAGCTTCTTTTATTCTCTTTCTAATGCATAGATAATTTCATGTTTTGAAACTTTATTAAATAGTCTATATTTTTATGTGCTCAATGTCCCTTGATTCTTATTTTGAATGCCATTACTTATCATTATTGCACAATTTGTCTCTGACTTCAATGGTTTTTGACCTCTCATTGATACAATTAATTTAGGGAATATATGTACTTTTTCGTCTTTCATATTTATTTACATCTCATTAATTGTGTGTATGCATTGCATCTCTTTCTAAATATACATTAAAACCACATAAAAATACATGCATCATTTCTTATAGATTCTGCCTGAATTCTACATCATTTTTTCTATACATAGGAGGAACTTGAACATGATGAATTTAATCACTCAATTAATAGATAATTTTAGATAAATAGACGAAGATGCTTGTGTCCTTGTTTTCGACCTTAATAGACTTACCAAGTAAAAATTCTCCACAACATTCAAAGATTGTAGTTTTTGATCGACTGAATTTCATCTCCTATATTACAATTATTGATTTTAAAGAGGTGATTTTTGTGTTTGTCAACTAACTAAACCTTACATTTCCAAGTTCAAACCCCTTACAAGACTCTGGACCAGCATCATCTTGCTTATTCCATGCTCATATCATTTTTGAATTAAGACCGTAAACATCTCTAAGGTTTCGTGAAATGGTTCATTGGGACACTGGGTGAAGATTGTCAGCTTGATCCTCATTTGATTAATTCTAATCGTTGGGTTGATTTTCTTTAAGAATAGAGTCTTGAATATAGCCCATGTTGAGACCACTTCCGCTAAGTTCTTTAGCTAGTATGTTGCCTTATCAGTCAAGGCGAAGGGAGCGACTCTCAACCTAATATAGTCCTGACAAAATCTAGGGTGAGAGAGGTTTTCATAGACTATTTAAAAATCCTGAAGGAAAGAGTAGGGTTCTTTGTGGTTGTTTTCTCCAAACTTCAGAAGCAATGCAAGGAAATGCGGTGTTTGTTCGAACGCATCCTTTGGGGGTACTAGTCTTAGCCAGTTGTAGTCCGCATCGATCTCCAGAAGGTATGTGTCTTCCATAGCAGACTCCTCCTGATTTCCAGCTCCTTCTAGTTATATTAACAAAGCTCTCAGTATTTCATTTTGTTACTCAAATACTATTATACGCGCTAGGATTGCCATCATTGGATCATTATTGTGCTCATCTTCATCAGGATTCTTCTTTGGGGCATTTTGTCTTCTTCTTCATCTTCATATTTAAATATGTCTGAAATAGATACATGTGTTGAAGGGGTTCTACCAAAGACTAGAGTTTCCTTGGTAGGGGAGAGTTAAACAGAGGGTTAGTCTAGGATCAACTAAACCTTAAAGGTAACTTATTGATGTTTATCTTGAGAAAAAGGTTGTCCCAAGACCAAATGGGTTCAAGAAGAGGGCCATCTCAAACCCGAATACATGAAATCTAAGGTGTTTGGTGAGGTGTTCGCAAATTCTGAACTAAATTCCCCAGAGAAATCCATCCCTAATGTCAAGAGAGTCGGTGAGATCACGATGATTGAATCAAGAGAGAGAATACACAAAGGTTACAATTATACATCCGTTGGACACACACAAATCGAATACAAATCAAATTCGTAGATTTACCCACTCGATGCTTGTGAAGGCATGCTAAATTTCAGTTGCTTATCTTGTTAATTTTAATTTAATGATATAATAATCTTTGAGAAGATTAAGTGGAGCTTATGTTTTAAAGAAGGTCATAAAGACTAGCCCAAATTCATATAGCTAGTTGCATCT
Source organism: Ottelia alismoides (assembly GCA_037367405.1). Taxonomy (NCBI): domain Eukaryota; kingdom Viridiplantae; phylum Streptophyta; class Magnoliopsida; order Alismatales; family Hydrocharitaceae; genus Ottelia; species Ottelia alismoides. The sequence goes on from JAZKJV010006278.1 coordinate 1,037,293, forward strand.
ACTTTCAGCTAGTACGAGTGTATGTACGAACCGTAAAATGGCTACATGTATTACTTCCAGACAGTGCCTTAGACGTTGTCCTTTAACCACCCAATCTGCTAAGGGAGATCGTAGTTCCCTAAATGAGAAGTAACTAGTCATTTTTAAATTCAATAGTCAGAATTAGGCCCTCAAGTTTTATCTCTACCCTAAGTGTGTGATTCTTTCCTACAAGCAATGAGTGGTTTTCTCTCCACTAGTCACAAGGTAGATTTTTTGTCAGTTTATTTACAGTCACCTTGTTTAGAAGTCCTGATTTTAGTTTAAGGTTACTGCTTAGGTCTTAAATGAACACAAGAATATCATGCCTAATGAGTTGTCCCAATTCCTTTAAGTTGTAAGTTGCAAAACTAAGGTTGAGAGGATCAAGAAAGGCAATGCATACATAAAATCAATGATGCATGATAAGAAGAAGACATACAGTGATTCCTTACGTTCTTCATCCGAGATTCAATACAATGAATTAAAAATCTACAATGAATACTATGCATAGAGAAAAACGCTCCTATGTAGATAGTTTGATTAGCAAGTTTGGCTAAGTTGAATGACCTACTAGTGCATTTTATTTGTGAAAATGTGTATCCTAAAAATGACGAGCACAAGTAAGAACAAATATCTAGGATATCGTATGTGCATCTAATTCCTACACCACTCAAGTTGGGTCACGACCGTACAGAAGGGGTTGAAATAGACTGGACACACCACAAAGAGTTTAATCCAAATCATTACAAAAATCAAGTTCAGAGAGTCCCTGTAAATGATGTAGAAAATTAAACCTAATCTAAACTCTCTCTTACAAAATAAAATTAACAATCAAATTCCCAGGTCCCTGATTTTTGTCCAAAAATTCACTCTGAGTTATCTGTGAAGAGAGAAAATTTTTTAGCCTGGAGAGAGAGAGAGAGACATGCCAAATTAAGTGAAAAAATGATATAGAAATTAGGCTCACATTTACAAAATTATAATCTAAAATCCTAAAAATACGTTGCTCCCGTGCAATGGCACCATTGAATGAGCCAGATTTTCCACCTCTTATGTAATTATTAATTGTAGTATAAGAGGTGGAAAATGATTAATCAAAATCATAATTTTTTAATATTGTGGAGCAACTTTTACTCGGTAAGTCTACCAAGTCGAACACATAGAATTATGATTTTTGGTTATGCAGTTGTAATTGATTTCAATAATTAATTAATGATATGTTAATCTCTATAAATGAAAATAAAGTGAAAATAAATGCAATGCAGAGAAGATAATGAAGCATGTGATTTGTGATATGGATTTTTAATCCAATAAAGATAATAATCAATGAAATCACAAACAAAAAGGAATAAGTTCAAGAAATATTTTGCATTTTAACTACAATATGTACGAATATCACTTGTCAAGATGATCAACGTCAAACGAAGCAATCAAGTCTATCCTACAAATAATGAGATCAATGATAATTTAACTCCTAATTTTCTTATGATATAATCTTCAAGGAATTAGCATTAATACCAAGGAATTAAATCCAATAATCTACTATTGAAAGAGTCTCTACAATAGATTAAATTCCTAAAAAATAATCAATAATCATGAGAGAATTAATCAAATTAAATTTTCTCAAAAAAAGAATTTCAATCTCATAAAGTATCAAGGAGATGAATTAATCCCTCCAAGATTATGCTCCTACAAAAATTAATTCCTAAAATAAAAAGAGCAATTATCAGTAGAGAATCAATTGAATTAAAATGCCTGCAATAGAATCCCTACAGATTAAGTCAAATCATTCTCAAGATGAAATAAAACATAAATGTCAAAAACCAACCCGCATTACATCTTCAAATAATAATTAATATAAATCCAAGACTGATCTGTTTACAAGTTATGAAGAAAATGATAGAGCGTTCAACAAGCTTTAAAATGACATATGACGCAAAGATTGGAGTTCAAATGTGAGAGAGATGCAAATTGAAATTCCAAGGACTAAAATGCAATAAAAATAAGTGTTTTCTTCTCAAATCAGCCCCTGAATGACATATTTGCAATTATGTGAAGATGCTTGGGCTTTTCAGCAATTTTCCCAATCATGCACATGCTATGTACGTGGCTTCTAGAACGGTGGGGACCTTCTTGCAAAATTGAAAGACAACATGTACATGAGCCTAATTTACCCATAGTGCACGTGCTATGCACGTGGTGAGGGTGGTTTGGGGGCGAAAGCTTTAGCTTGGGGACCGAGCCTCCAGGTGTTAGTGTTAGGTGCTTCGGAGGGCTCAAGCCTCGAGGCATGGGTCGAGGCTCGGGGGTTACGTGTGGAGGCTTCGAGGCCATTGGATCTAGGCCTTGCCCCTGATCCAACAACAATGAACTGTCAACGGTTGCTCATAGAGGTGCGACTACTATCGGGCAGAGGAGAAGGCGTGGTGGCGGCACACGGTGGAGTCGATCCTTCGGCCGACACACAACACGAAGGCAACGCCTGGGCAAAGTCGAGGCGGAGTAGACGATGGGTGAATCTATCGGATCTAGGGTTTTATCTAGGCTACGAACGAAGGTTGTGCATCGCGCAAGCGACAATTAAGAACGGAGAGGTGCTAGGCAGTGGCGATGCGTGAAAACACATCGATCGAGTCATCTAAAAATAAATTACTATCAATGTAGTGACTGGTGGATTTTACCTGAAAAGATTAATTTTTAGTAAATCTTTTTATTTATTTTATTTATACTCTTAAACAAGATGTGCATAGTGTCAAGTACGGAAGAATCGAACTCAGGGAGACAAACCGTTAGGAACTAGGGTTGAACAATAGAAAAGCTAAGGTAAATGGTTTACTAATTTGTATTTATTTTTAGAACTTTTTTCTAGATTTTTATTTACTTTTTATGAAGTTTACATTGTTTTTTGTGAATTTTAAGTATTTAGTAATTTTTCTACTATTTAAAAATTGTTTTATATTTTTATTTAGTTTTTATTTTGTTATTTTTATGCTTTTATTTTTATTTCATATTTCGATGAAATTTTAAGAAGGTTTTTAGGATTTTTAGGGCATTTGTTGTATTCTTAAAGTTAAAAATTTAGATTTTATTGAAAATATATTTTTATTTTTCACTTTTAAAATTGAAAATAATGCGAAAATGTTTTTACTTTGTTTTTCTTGTAATGTACGTAAAGTTATCTTTAAAATGATATGTTGTGCTTTTTTATGTGATTTTTATTGAATTAGTTGCCATTTTTTGATGTTTTTATGTATTTTATATTTTTTATTGATTTCCATATTGGATTTTTGTTTTTTTTGGTTTGTTATGTAAAATATAGTGAAAATATTGTATCTAATTTTATATTATTATTTTTAGATTTTTTTGTGATTTTTTAGAGTTTGTTATATTTTTAAATGAGATTTTAATGATTTATTAAAAATAGAAAATATTTTTATTTGCAGAATACTATTTACTACTGTCTATAGTATAAAATAAGATATTTTTATATATTTTTATTGTAGTTTTGTATTTTGTTTTTTATTTATTATGTATATAATATATAAAATTATTCACAGTATAGGTGTAGATATGCATTAGTTTGGAGAATATGGGGCACGTAGTAATATGCAGAACTAGAGGGGGCTTCCGTAGAAAAAGCCCAAGTTGCTTGTTTCTTCCATGTGAGAACCACCTGGTAAGGACCTGTACACAAATTCAAATCATGATGGGTGTATAGGCGCAAATCGCACCAAATATCAGCGTGCATGTCCTTAGTGCATGATTATGCTTCAACGTGGGGCGGCAGGGTCGATGCGTGATCGACACTTGTCGAAGCGATGGCCGTGCAATCTCGGATGATCGTATGGTTTAACACAGGTCGTTGATTCATCCCTGATCAAACGATTATGAATGGGGAATGCTGATATATATGTAGTTCGACGATCAACGGCTGCTTTCTCGCGCATGTACTCGAGGAGGATGCAGGCCTTTGATTTCCTTGCAGGCCGACGGTCTCAGTTAGAGCGAAACTGACTCCATGTGGTGATGTCCCTCGTGCAGATCCTCCAAGGCGATGGTGATTACTCGATCGGTAGTTGGTGCAGTGGCGTTCCGGCTGCAGATGATGTGACTCAAACAGAGGTTGTTCGACGATTTAAGTGAAGCACTCTAGATGTTGAGGATTCGCTTGATGATAAACATGTGCTTGTATGAAGTTGATCCGATGCTCATATTTCAGTCGGATCACTGGTGGTTTTTGATCGGAGCAGCGCTGCTCTTGGACGTGCTCAGATACAGATTACTGTTGCAGGTGGAAGATACTCTGATTTGGATGCCCAACAGATAAATCTAATGGCTAGAGGCACAAGCCCTCGACCAAAAATGACAGAAGAATGAACATGGGAGAGATAGAATGAAAAACATAGTGGCGGAGATGATGAAATCGAGGTCAGGAATTGGATTTAGATAGGACTGGGAAAAACAACAGAGAAATTAAGGAGAATGGAGATTGAGAGGAGAAGAGAAAGGTTGAGAAGAAGAACATAGGAGGAGGAATAGGGATCAGAAGAAGAATGCTAACGTGGACGTGGAAGGGTGGTGTATAAATGAGGAAGGAGTACCTGTGGAGGAGATGATGTGGAATCGCCTGGAAATCGAGCTCTTACGAGCTCGATGGTTGTTTCCTGCTACGTAGGAGGCGACCTCCGATGACTTAATGCGCGGCGTAGTAAAGCCTCGCTGCGGAAGAGAACGTGCCGCAACTCCTCTCTCGTCCTCGCTCGATGGAGTTCAGGCGAAGCTATCACTCTTCCTCTGAAGATTCGGTGCTCGCATGAACTTAGAGGTACGCTAATGGTGGATCTGTCGTTTGAAGGGAGGTCGACGTCTATATATATAGAGTAGGAGAGGTCTGGTCACCGTGAAGGGGTTGGAATACCGACCAACGGCTGGATCGTTGCTCGGTTGGAGGTGGTTGACGGAGGGTGAAAGGAGGAGGGAAGACATGCGGTGTTAGAGGAAAGACGGGGAAAGAAGAAGACGACGAGGAAGAAGAAGTGAAGAGGGATTGGGAAAGTAAGAGAGAGAAAAGATGAGAGGAAAGAGAGAGAGAAAAGAAAAAATTAAATTAAATTAATTACCAATTAGTTAAATTAATAATTGAATTAAATACATTAATTAAGATGTAATTAAATAGCTAATTAAGTAATTAATTAAGGGGTTAATTAAATAATTTAATAGATTAATTAAGTATATAACTAAATAATTACATTAATTATTAAGTAATTAAATAATAAATAAATTATTATTTATTTTTAGTTAAGAATAAACTATTAACATATTAAATAATAGAATAAGTTACGGTACATTGTACAATATATCAATACGGTCCCGAAATCTACATTTTATATATTAAGTCCGATTTTAGTGAAATCAATGTCGTTTGTAGATAATTAAATAAAACAAATTTTAAAACTGACTTTGCCCACTTCAGAGTCCTTACGACCGAGTTGTGATGTCCGAAAAATATAGGAAGCGGCTTCGTGGCTTCTGGTTTTATTAGTATTTTGACTTACTTATATTTTTATATTTTTATAATCTTTTAGAAGATTTTTAGAAAAGAAATTAGGTTAATCAGATTTAAGGTTGATTAATTAAAAATCCGAGAAGTTTCTACATATAATACATATATACAACTGCGCTCAAATGCAAAAACTTGTCTGTTTTATTCGAATATCTTTTTGTTATTTTTAATAAATAGTATTATGTATAAAACGAAATTTAAAAGTGAATTTGGTCTGTTTGGAGTTTTCTATAAATAAGTGTGAACCTCAGAAGTCGGCTTTTACGATTCATTGTGATATTTTATTTTTGTGTTGAATTAGTTTTCTGATTTTTTTATAAATTAATATATATTTTTATGATCAACTTTTGTAAAAGAAGCGAGTTGATTTGAGATTTTCTAAGTAAAAAATAAAATAGGTGAAATATTTACAATGTGAAAAATGTGTTTAATATATTTTTGGTCTTGATTTTCTTAATATTTTTATAAGTTACGATCCTTATCTCTCCTTACTTACTTATTTTGTCGATCAAGTCAATATTGATCCGATCTCAAGTTAAGATCAATATGTATATGTCTCATATCTATAGTCTTCTTTTCTTTTTATTTTTCTTTTTCTCTTTATTCTTTTATTTGGGTAAAATAAGTGTTAAATATATAATATTAATATTTGTTGTTAGAATGATAATTAGTTGGAATTAATGGATATTTAAATGCATTTTACCAAGGATTTTAGCCAAAATGAAAGAATAAAGGCGATGAATCACGGATTCATCAATGCGATGGAAGTGGATCGGTGAGGTGAAGATGGAGCTCGTGTCGAGAGAGAACGATGAACGGTGGAGCAAGAGAGAGATGGATGTGTTGCAGTGTAACAGAGGAGAGAAGAGAAGATGGCGGTGAACAACAGGTGGAGTTGGTGCGATCGATGTGAGCTCGATTCTTGTAGTGTTGAGGTCGGTCAAGGTGGAGGAGGGGTGGGCTGAGGATGACGACGGAGGAGGATAAAGAAGAGGAAGATGGAAAAGAGAAGTACTAGCTGGAGATAGAATCAAAGATGGAGGAAGCGTCTAGTAGATCGTGGAATCAAAGATGAATGATGACGAAAGAGGAGCTCTGAGTTATCGCCCGGTACCTCAACGAAGGTCGAGCTCGAGTAGATCGTGGAGTGCTGCAACAAGGGCAAGAGCCCTTGGATCTAGCCAACAAGGTGGGTTCTTCGCTCAATACTGAAGAGCTCGAGTGTCACAAAGCCCTTCCTAGGAGCTATCCTCTCCTTTCCGGGAAATTGTGGATGAATAGAGGTCGTAGCGGCTTTATAGGAGAGGGTGTAAAGACAAGGAGGTGAAAGGTGAGGGAGGAAGAGCGCAACGACTGGGAGCTGCTGCGCATGGTAGAGACGTTACACGAGGAGGCGAGGGGGTGCATGAACGACTATGGACGACGAAGGTCACATGTGCAACACGCGCCTGGGATGAGGGAGATGGCATGTGTCACACACGTACCAGAGAGATAGGGAGGCATGGGCCGGGTCACGTGCAACGCACATGACATGGGCATGAGAGAGAGAGTAGAGAGGAAAGATGAAATGGAGAGAGAATAAAGCAAAATAAAATAAAATAAAAAAGTAAAATAAAATAGTACTAAAAATAATAAGAATAATAAAATAAAATTATGGATTAAATAAATAAAAATAAATTAAATTAAATAAGAAGAAAAATAAATAAATAGTAAATAAAGTCAAATCAAAAAGTGATCAACATGAAAGTTGTTTGTCTCGCTACAACTTTCATGAAGGATCCAAAATCAAAAGAAGTCATCTGTACAAAATGTATTTTTGAAGGTATCTAATTTTTGTAATTTGTGACATGCTTGTATTTTGATTTGTTTTTAATTAGTGGATTACTTTATATACAATATATACATAATTAAGATAATTTTCATGTATTTTTATTGGTTATAAAACTATAGAATAAAAACGACAAAGATAAAATAAGCACAAAATATACAATGTAAAAATTTTGTATTTTCTCTTGATTTTGTGAATTTTATGAGTTTAAATTATTTATGATTAGTTAGTAATTAGTAAAAGAAGATAATTAGTGAATTATGAAGAGGATTCCGCTAAAATCATCATATAAAGGAAATGAATCATAAATTCATCAATGAGGTGGTTGGAGAAGGAGGGGGTAGGACGGGGAGGGAGAAAGGAGGTGGGGTTGTCAAGGGAAATGGTTGAAGAGGAGGAGGGCATGGAGGGCAAGGTGCGGAGGTGGAAGTGGTCGGATGAGGAGAGGCGATCGGGGGGATGTTTGTAGAGGGAGGAGGGGATGGAGAGGTGGGGACAAAGAGGAGGTGATCGGTTGAAGGGGCTAAAGAGGACGAGGGCCTGAAGGGGGAGGGGTGGAGGAGGAGATGGTTGGAGGAGGAGGAGGAGGAGGGGCTATTGGGAGAGGATGCAGATAAGGAGGAGGCGATGGAGGGGCGGGGAGAGGAGGGGTGATTGGATGAGGAGGGATTGAAGGGGAGGGGCAGAGGAGGAGGTGGTCAGAGGAGGAGTAGGGGCTGGTGAGGGAGGGGTCAGGGAGGAGAAGGGGTTGGAAGGGGATGGGTAGGTGAAGAGGTGATCGGAGGAGGAGTTGTCGAGGGGGAGGAAGAGGGAGGAAGAGTGGAATTAAGATGAACAAAAGGAGATAAGAAAGCTAATTCTACCCTTGATTTTTATCTACTTACCCTTGTGTGTCCAAAAATGTTCGTTTGGAATGGAATGGACGACAACTAAAATGAAGGTCACATATGATCATTGTGGAATAAGTCGGGGGTAAAATTGATATTCTAAAAAAGAGAGGGGCTTAACATATATTTCAATATATATAAGGAAGGCACAACTAATAAAAATTCCATTAGTTTTATGAATTCTAACTAAGTTCCTGATACATCCCTTTACTAACCACTCCCGTGTTTCTGTTATCCCATCCATATACAAATGGGATAAGACATTTGATTTCAACTATGATCAACTAAGATATACTACTCGTTAGTAAGAGTCCATGATAATAAGATACAAGCTAGAGCGTAAGATTTGATTATTGGATCTGATTCATCACTCACTCACTGCAGTAGATAATACATGTGATCACCTTCCCTTTTTTCTATGGCTATAGGGCAAACATGTAAAACACCACCTTCGCTAACTACATCCCGGAACTCCTTTCATATGAGTAACTAACTCAAGTGATTGTCCCTCATTATTCACTCATATTAATCTTAAGACTGAGAGCAATACAAGACTACCAGCCACGCATCATCGAATGCCATCGTGGAACCAACTATAGAACATCAGAGCACATGTGGACTATGTGTCTCCCAGCCAACACTGAAAATAGGGTCGCGGCCATCTAGTCTTTTACCTGGGGTCTTAGTGACGAGCCTTCTGACTAGGGTTAAGTTAAGGAATTAATAATCTCGTTGTCACCCCAGAAACCCGGCTAGAAATCGAGAAAATTTATTCAACCACGAAACAAATCAAGTAAGTAAAGCAAGTGATCTAAGTTACTTTTATTATCTTGGTTTAGAGACCAGGGTCAAACACAAAGAGGTAATTGCTATTAAAATGAGGGTCAATCTATGCAATGGCAAATCAAAGAATAGAGAGATGGAAATTCAAAGCAAACTACCCTTGACTTTTTTGTGGTTTTTATTTTTTTTAAAATTTCTATGTGTTTTTAATTTTTATAAAATTTTATGTTTTCTGAATTGATTTTTTAATGATTTTCAAACAAAGACAACTAAAGAAAACGTAAACAAGGCATGTAAGCAATCTTTTTGGATTTTTTGCAATATAGTAAAAATATCCAGAAAAAATAAAGTAAAAATATTTTTGGGTTTTGATAATTTTATATTATTTTTGTAATTTTTCAAGGGGTTCAACAATTTTTTAGGATTTTCAAAATGAATAAACATAGGAAATAAATCAAACAATGCATAGAAAATAAGTTTAAAACTCCTAGTTGTTAATTTTAAAAAAATATAAAGAAATATTTGCAAACAGAGACACGAAACACAATTTTTGAGGTTTTAAAAGACTTTATATGATTGTTATGGTGTTTTTAGGGTTTTACAAATTTTCAGAGTTTTATAAAAGAAAATAAGAGGAAAATTCGACAGAAAATCAAAGAAATAAAACACAAAGATAACTTAATATTTTTTGAATTTTTAAAGAAATTTTCAATTTTTTTATGAATTTTCGAAGGCAAACGGGGAGTTTTTGTACTTTTTTTGAATTTTTAATAATTTCAAATAAAGTAAATAATTCAAATAAAAATTAATACTTGAAGACAACACTTGCATGAGCTTAAAATCAATCTTATGGGATTTTTGGATTAAAGTTACTATTTATTGCAAGTGAGAGAATAGCACAAAAATAAGTCAGGAGATAGAGGATGTAAATGCAATTATTTTTAGTTATGGGGCTGAACAATAACATGCAATAAAAATGTAGGGACAAAGATGCAAAAAGTCCAGTACGAAAGTACGACACATGTTATTCAGAGCTCACATGGGTATATGTGCAAATACTCTAAAACTTCTCTGATTTTATATAACAAGTGAAAGCATAGGTTCAAACATGCAAATATCCCATAGGTACACGTGAAGATGCAATTGAGGTCCCGAACTCGAATTTCGATGTTCTTGGAGTCATTAGAAAGGTTTCAACGAGACCTATGTAATGAATTAGTTATTTGTCTCATTTAAAAATCAAGAATACTCTGGAATTAAAATATGAGGGTTTATATCATAAAACTCTTAAAGGAAGTCTCTCTCAAGTCTGAATACTTACGACCACATGTGGATTCGAAATCGAAACTTAGGCATAAAAATCTTAAAGATAATGAAACCTATAATATTCTTAAAAGAAAATAAACTAGGGTTTCAAATTCATACCTTCAAAAAGGTGAGGGTAACTCAATCTCATGTCAGCCTTAGGTTCTCATGTCACATCTTTGACATTTTGACTTTTCTACTTGACTAAGAGAACTTCCTTTCCATGTTGCTTCTTGGTTGCATGCTCCAATATTTGCACAAGTGCCTTGGGAAAAAATGTTCAGCTTGACGACCAAGTCCTCATAGTAGATCACGCATTCGGAGTCTTGAATATACTTCTGCAAGTTGGACATGTGGAACACATAATGCATACCCACCACATGTGGAGGGAGGGCTACTTGGTATTCCACCTTCCCAATTTGAGCTAGAATATTGAACGGGCCAACAAATCATGTGCCAAACTGCCTTTGACACTGAATCTCTTGATACCTTTCATTGGAGATACTTTCAGAAAAATAAAATCCACAACTGTCTCAATGCCTTTGATCGAGCGTATCTCTTATAGCAGTTTCGTTTAGTCAGTGACTTTTTTCCTAGTTGTATTAATGACCCTTGTATCTCCTCAAAAATCTGAGTGGTGTATATATCCTTGCCAACCACTTCTTGCCAACACAATGTCATTGTGCATCTTCATCTATAAAGGGCCTCAAAAGGAGTCGTGTTGAGCTAGCATGGTGGTTGTTATTGTATGTGAACACAACCAATGGAAGGTGGGCGTTCCAAGATCCCTTCCTCTCTATCGTACAAGATCGCAGTGGATCCTCAATGGTCTGCATCGTCCTCTCGAATTAACCATATGTCTTCAGATGGTAGGATGAACTAAGACACAACTCGATCTCGAAGGCCCTCATGACCTCTCTCTAATAATTTGAGATAAAATGTGGATCTCTATCAGATACCATCTCTTTGGGAATTATGTGCAAACAAAAGACATGCTAAATGTATATCTTTGCTAGTAGCTCTACTAGTATTCAAGTCATGTTGACCAAGATAAAATAAGATGACTTGGTCTAATAATCAACAGTTACTCATATCGCATCATGCCATCCTAGTGTGCAACAATGATGCCACAAATAGATAGAAATGGTGTCTCATTTCAACAATGCTAGGGAAAGAGACTCAAACACAAGGGGACACTTGCAGTTCACCTTCACCACCTAACACGTGAGGCAACAAACTGAATTCTATCAAATCCCCCTTCATTCCCTCCAATCAAAAATATGGTGGAGGTCTCGATGCATCTTGGTCATGCGTGGATGAATGGAAAAGTTGGAACTATACACTGTTGGACATGTGAACCTATGACAAATCATTTTTATAGTAAATGTGTTATTAATCCTCTTGTATATCGATGACATGGTTTTCGATCGACTAAAGTGGACCAAATAAATAAAGTGTCGTTGTCCTCAATCAACTAAACCAATCAAGATAAAATCAAACCACTCAAAGACAAATCAATCGAATGTAAGCGGCTTCACTATTTTATTTATATGGTATAGAGACCATGGTCGAACACAAGGAGCAAGATTGAAAAACTAAGTAGACAGATTTCGGATAAACTAGTATTTTTAGTAGTTTTTAAATTTTCAAATTTTTAATTTTTAATTTTCAAATAAGACAAAAACAAGCACAAGAAATCAAAGACGCAAACAACACTATTTTTGTATTTATCAAAAGAATAAAAAATGCTCAGAAAATTGTAGTAAAAATATTTTTATGTTTTAAAGATTTTAAATTATTTTTGGTAATTTTTATAGATTTTTCAAATATTTTGTGATTTTCTAAAAATCAAATAGTGATAAAAAGACTAAACAGTGCACAAGCAGAAGAAATTTGCAAATTAAAAATACTTAAGATGCCCAAAATTTTTGGATGATATTTTTATGATGAAATATAAGTAAAAACCTACAATTGGAGATCGAACATACTATTTTGGATTTTTCTTTTATTTTATACAATTTTTATAATTTTTGGGTATTTTGAAAATTTTAGGCTTTCTATAAGGATTTTTTAAACACAATTAATACTAGGGATAAAGCACAACCAAATACAACTACAGAAATTTTTGTGGAATTTTGAGTGATTTTTCATATTTTCGTAATTTTTATAATACAAACATGACACTTTTTGGGGTTTTTGAATTTGCAATAATATAAAATAAAATCAAATTGGTAAAACAAAATTATTACATAAGTAACAAGCAAGCAGGAGATAAGAAGTATTTTTGTAGAATTTTTAGGACCAATTTTCTATTTATTTCATTCAATAGAAGACAAAAAATTAAAAATAATTTCTAGGGACCATTCTGCAAAGAAAATAAGTTCTAGGACCTAGGTGACAAGTATTAAAGATCAAAGAACACACATGTAATTTATCCGGTAAAGGCACGCGTGACACGTGAATCAGACACACAAGGGCATATTTGCAAATATCCAAAATGTTTCATTCATTCCTTAACAACTAAAAAGGTTAGCGCAAATATTGCAAATTACCCAGCTAATCACATGGGCACGTACGTGGGCTCAACCAAATTGGACTAAACTATAAATAGAAAAAATATAAGGGTCTAACTGCAAATGTTCTTAACTACACTTATTTTACTGGACTAAAGCAAAATAAGAAGACATCCCAGAAGGCACGTGAGACGCGCGTGGGGGCTTTGACGGATTTGATGACTTTCTGCAAAAGGGTCTGACGGATGGAGTCAAGGCACGTGTGTACAGCTCTGTTTAGCGGTTATCTGTGATCTGGTTAATCTGAAAAGCTATTGGACGTGCAACTCAGATTTGTAACTGATCTTATCTGATGCTGCAAAAGGAATGAACCCAAATGACCCAGATCGGAACTGGGCGAAGACTGGAGATCGGACGGCTCTGGAAGGAACATGAAGAACATAGCTCAGACGAGCTTCGGTCGGATGTGCGTGATGATCCTGGAGGTTGATCGACTCGTAAGGAAGTCATATGCCTTCATGGATGTGCTCTGCGTGGTATGAATGACTCCTATGAGAGGGATGATGATCGGATGTGCATGGAGGTAATGCTCTTCCTAGAGCTGCTCCGCCTGAGTAGTCAGAGCACCAATAGAAGCCCCTTGCGTAAACCGACACCTGCAAAGAGTAGCAGGACTCGGGGGTGTTGCTTCGGTCCGGTTATTGCATGAAATTCATAAGAGATGCGATGGCGGGGGATGAGTTTGGGACTTTAGGCGTAGGCGAGAGAAGAAGTCCAGGTCAAATATGGCTCATATGGGCCAGATATGGTTGATCATGTGTTTCAGTAGATGGAGGGTGCGTCACGACGAAGATCTAAACGGTGAGATGCGAGTACGAGGGCCCCGAACCTGGTGGTCGGAGCTATCAAACTGAAAATATTGATGAGCTCAGGAGCTCCAAGCGACGTGGTTGGCGAGGTAATGGCCTCAACTGGGCTGCGATGGACCAAGGAGGCTAAACATGGTAGAGGTCCAACCACATAGCTTGAGCATTGTTGATTTGGCACCAATCCGAGCTCTGAATGTTGCTCCAAGCAGTTGTCACTCAGCTGGAGGTATCTAGGGGGCAAAAGGGTGGCGAGGATCAAGCTGAGGAGCTGGAGAAGCGGAAGAGAGAATATATAGGCACACCTCAGGCTTTGGAAAGATCGATCGGTGGGGTGAAACCCTAGATATATCCCATCCTCCCTAGGGATCTGCGAGGATTGAAGATCCTAGGAGAGGAATCGGGTGCTGAAAGCGAATCAAAAGAAGGTCGGGTTCGATCGGGAAAAGTTCGAGAAATGGACTCTGACGAAGGGGAGTCGGGTCGACCCGGCTGGAGGGAGAAGGTTGACCGAGGTCAACGATCCTAGATGGACCAATCAAAAAACAGATTTTACAAAAATAAAAGAGTATTAAATATGAAATAGTAAATGATTTTAAAAAAGTGTATAAAATAAAAAATGTTCAATATTTTATAAACTATTTTTCTATGATTTCTAATTATTTTTACAAAAAAATAAAAATAAGGTATATACAATATATTGTGTTATATACATGTATACTATACCTATTTATTATGTACAGGTATTTTATTTTGTTATTTTTTCCAAAAAATAATTTATTTTATATTTTATTCATTTACAGAATAATGTAAAGAGTATAAAATGATTTTTATTTTTTGTTTTGATAATTTACATAAAGGTATTAAACAAATAAGTATTGTATACATACACATATCTTTTGTACAATGAATTATTGGATTTTACTTTTCTTTTATTTTGTATTTTATAATTTTATTTTATTCTTATGTTATTAGCAGGCTTTTATATAATTTTTCATAAACATATTATATTTTGTCAAAATAAATATAAAGATTTATTTGTACAAGTATATGAGCAATACATGGTGCACCCTTATCTCTCTCTACTTATTCTTTTGTGATCAAGTCGTCTTGACCTTCTCTTGAGTTTTGGTTCACTCTGTATTTATTCTAAATACATATTTTTCTTTTCTTTCTTTTATTTTTGAAGAATAGGTGCTAATTATGAGATATTAACAATGGCATGCACAGAGTTAATTTATTGTATTTACATATAAATACAGAGAGTTTTGCTAACAGATAAGGCTAAAATAAAAGAATAAAGAATGAGAATCGCAGATTCATTATATATCAATAAAGTAATTGATGTTCACTCCCTATCTGAGATTAAAGAATGAATGCACTTATAAGGTTCCTTAGTATAATTAGGATTATGTACCATGATCGTCTTGGTTATCATGCAACTGTTGATTCAATGGTTCAATCATAGAGGATGATGATTGGCTGATATTAAAAGTATTGCATTGAGGACTCATTTAGCACCATCAAATTATTGTTGAGAAATGATCTCCAACCTTAGAACGAGATGGCACTCCTTAGTCCAAAGGCTAATATCCGATCGACCTCTTGATGTAGGTCCTATGAATAAGAATAGAAATTCGAAGTAGTCAGATAAACTAGGTTAAAGAGTTGACTTAACAAGATTGAGATAACCAAGTCTTATATCGTATATTGTCACAATATATGCACATAACCTCTGACCGGAGATAGATGTGTTACTATATCTCTAACTATGTACATTAGGCAAACCATTATCTTGATGACCTAATCAAGGTCTATACGCCAACGAGTTGGTGTGCATATGAGGGCGTTTGAGTAATACAATCTTGCAAAGGAAACATATAGGTTCACTATTAAACTGAAAAGACATGAGCTCACTCATGAGATATTGAGAATAACCAAATCCCATCAATGGTCATCTTTCTTTAGAAGCATGTCTGGATTTGTAGGTATTAGATATGATTTTGGAAAGCATATGATAGATATTAACTTCCAATGATTAAATGAGAAATTTAAGTGATAAAACTTGAAGAAGACAGATCAAAAGTTTTTAAAATTTCGGGTTTATTCTAGGTATTTTAGTATGCAGTATGTATGGATATTCAGAATACTTGATGGTGATCCGATCTTAATAGATTGTATAACTGTGATGTTTTCATTCTGAGGAAGTGACGCAACAATTTTAGATTTTAGTGGCTCTACTCATAAGATTGATTATCCAATCTTAATACAAATATTGGATATTGATCTATTATGATTCAGATGCAATGAGAAGATTAGATAATATATCTGACTTGATCATATATCTCTGAGTGATCTTTTAGGTCTAGATATGAGATTAGATTTCAATATCCGTGTCACTATACATGGAATACCATCGTCGTGTCCTTATCTCCAAGTATCTGCTGAAAAAGCATATGGTTCTTGAAAGAGTTCAAGAATAATTATATTTTTCATAATATCTAAGCATTGGAATAATGATGATTAAATATGATTTAATTATCATTAATAATATGGATATGATTCGCATTATTTGGACACATATAGAGAGACATGTGAGATAATTAAATTGGATTTAAGTACCATGGATATGATTAATATGGATAGTAATGAATATGTGATTTGTCTTTTTTATTCTTTCATTTTGGCTAAAGGTAAAATGCATGTAAATATCCACTAATTCTCACTAATTAATAGTCTAACCACATTTATTAATATTATATATTTAACACTTATTTTATCTAAAATAATATAATAAAGAGAAAAAGGAAAAATAAAAAAACAATGATGTAAATAAAATATACAGAGTGATCCTAACCCCAAGTCCGGGTCAAAATTGACTTGGTTGATAAAATAAATAAGTAGGAGGAGATAAGGATCATAATGTATAAAAATATCAGAAAACCGATATCACAAAAATAAATTTATTCATTTTTCACATTGTAAATATTTCACCTATTTTATTTATCACTTGAAAAAATCTCAAATCAAAATATTTTCTCTACAAAAGTTGTTTATAAAATATCAAAAAAAATATTTAATATAAAAATAAAATATTATAGTAAACTGAGAAAGTCGTAAAAGTTGACTTCCGGGGTTCATAATTATTTATAGAAAACTCCAAATCGAACAAACTCATTTTGAATTTCATTTTATACTTAATACTATTTATTAAAAATAGGAAATCCAAATATTAGAATGAAATAGGTAAGTTTTAGCGTTCGGGCCTCGTTGTCTGTACGTACTATATGTAGAAATTACTCGATTTTCCAATTAATTATTACAAACTCCGTTAACTTAATTTCTTTTTTAAAATGCTTCTAAAAATCATTAGAAAAAAATAAAAATATAACTTAATTCAAAAAACCAATAAATCCCGAAGTCGTGAATGCGTTATCTAAATTTTCCGGACCTCGTAACTCGACCATATAGATTCCGAATTGAGCAAACTCAATTTTAAAGTTCATTTTATTAAACTATCTACCAAATGACACTAATTTCACTAAAATTAGAGTTGATATGTGAAATGTGAGCTTTGAGATCATTCTGGTATATGTTGTACAATGTACCTTAAATGTCTTATTTAATATATATTATTTACTATATTTATATACTATGTTAATATTATTTTATTAAATAAAAATAATGAAAATTAATTAATTAATGAATTTATCTATTTATCATTTAACTACTAAGTATTATTTAATTAATCATTAAGTAGTTTAATTATTTCAATAATTTTACATATATTTAATTATTTAATTACTAATTACTTAATCAACTACGTAATTAGCTATCTAATTATTTCTTAACTTAATCTAATTATTTAGTTTAATTTCATTATTCTCTCTTTCTCTCTCTCTCTCTCCTTTCTTTTCACTATTCCGGGTTATTCTTCCTTTCTGGACTCTTCCCCCATCATTGTTCCTCATCTCTTCTCTCGTCGCATGTTACCTTTCCTCCTCCTTCCACCAACGACCGACTGTTAGGTCGGTAGCCTAACAACCTGCAGGTGATTGGACCCCCCCCCCCTCCGGTGACGATACCTCCTGGTGTGCTCTCCATGGCTCCTCGTCTATATAAGCTTGTCGACTCTCTCACTGAAGCCATCCGCCATTTGCCACTTCTACTTCCTCTGTGAAGCTCCGAGCAGGGAGAGTGACAACCCCTTGCTCCATAGAGCGAGAGAGATGATGGCCGGCATGATTAATGTCGCATCGGAGTAGCTGCTTCGTCACACGCATAGCCTCTGCGTATCCACCACCGCGTCGAGGCCACAACAACCAAGAGCTCCGCATGAGGTCCAGAGCATTAGCGACATTATCATTCCATTCCAGGTTAGAACCCCCTCCCCTTCCCATATTCATCATTCTCATTCTCTTCTTAATCCCTCTCATTTTCTTATCTTCTAAATCTCTCTATCTTCTCTTAATTTTGCTTTTCTTGTTCCCTTTTAATCCATACCCGCTTCTGATCATCATTCCACCACCATTCTATTTCTTATTTGGAACAAGACATATAGTCTCAAGTTGGAGTTTGATCACTTGTAGTTCCAACACACAGGGAGTCCATCTGTGGATAGAGTAGCTGCAATGCCAAAATAAATAGCAAGCAAATCCGAAACATACGACCATTCAACATCGCCATCCTTCAGATCTCAAGGTGAGAACCTTCCTTTTACTGGAGAGCATGACGATCTCGATGAGCAACACTGCTTGGAGCGAACTAGAGATCGAGAACCATCGTCGTTGCATCCTCGAAGAACAATAGTCACCTTGAGCACCGATCGATGCCATCAGATCAGCAGGAAACTCGCGACGCATAGAACTGCTTTGATCGTTGTTCGCGAAGAAGAAACAAGACCACATTAGAACACACAAAGTAGCTTCTTTGAATTGGGGGAAGAACACCGCAAATTCCAGTTTGCATAGCAACCATCAAATCTACTTTGATCGGACGATCATCTGGAAGATACGCATCGACTACAGATCGATCTAACTACTCCACCGCTTGCCTCCCTCGCATGCCTTGCACGTGATAACCCGATATTTCGGGCAATTTTTGTTTAAGCCTCTCTGGCTATATTCATTTGTGAATAGGTCTAAGGGGATGGAGTGCGTGAATCTCGCATGCTTACTCGAAACTTTTGCATAGACACCCCTTATTATCGTGATAATACCAAATAGGAACCGCTTAAGGAGCCACTATGTGCCCAAGCACATGATATATGGATTTTTTGCACGAAGAACCCAACAATTCCTGACATTTACGCGCATTTATTTATTTCCCAGAAAATAACAAATAAACCATATATACTATAAAAACCATATACTTAATAACAAATATAAATAAATAAAATATCGATGACACGAAAATGCAGATCATATAAGGTGGAAAAATAATCAAGTGTCGTTGTCCTTAACCAATCAATTAGGTCAATCAAGAAAATATAAAACCCACTCAAATCAAGCAATCAAAGCACATAAATAATGTTAGCGGTCTCCGCTATTTTATTTTAACCTGGTATAGCAACTAGGATCGAACTCAAGGAGCACGAGAAACCTTCAAAGTAGTCAAAATCATACAAGAAAATGCATAATTTATTAAATTTTAATTTTGTGAATTTTGTGGTTTTTAATTAAGGGAGGCAAATAAGAAAGTAAAGCAACTAAACACACAAACAAACCTTTGCATTTTTATTCAAGACTAAAATGCTAAAAAATAAGGAATAAAAACATTTTTTTTCAAATATTAAGATGTTTTTGGTAATTTTATGGGATTTTTCTGATTTTTTTTATTTTATAAAAATCCAAAAAGAACTAAACAGGGAAACAATGCACACCCAGGACAAAATTACAACTTAAAAATTCTTAAAGTGTCCTAATGTCCTGGTT
This sequence comes from Ottelia alismoides, assembly GCA_037367405.1. NCBI lineage: Eukaryota > Viridiplantae > Streptophyta > Magnoliopsida > Alismatales > Hydrocharitaceae > Ottelia > Ottelia alismoides. Next base: position 1,056,992 of record JAZKJV010006278.1, read on the forward strand.
ACGAACTTTATGAGAAAATAAATCTAAACAAGAATACACAGAACTTAAAATTGTATTTTTCTGATTTCTTTAGAATTTTTTTATGAATTTTATAAGTTTTTTAGAGTTTTGAGTTTTTTAGGGTTTTTATGATGATTTTCAAATCAAAACTGGTACTGGAAGTAAAGCACACACAAACAAAACACTCACTAATTTTTTTGAATTTTTAAAAACATTTTTTTTGTAATTTTTATGTATTTTCTAAAATAGACAGTAAGATTTTATGGATTTTTATTTTTTTAAAATAAAATACACAAAAAAATTAATCCCAAAAATTGTAATAAATATTACACATTAGCATGAGCTATCGATATTTTTTAAAGAATTGTTGGACTTAATTTGGTAATTATTTAATTGAAAATGAGACACACAACTCATAGGGACCTCGTTGCAATTATAATAAAGTTCGCAGGCCAAAAAGTAACACAAATAAGAAACTCATGGCCAAAGATGCAAAATATCTAGGAAATAAACTCATATGCGTAATAGACCACACAGAAGGGTATAAATGCTAATATCAGAAAGATTTCATTCAAACACTAACATACGTGAAGTCTAGGATAGATAATGCAAATACACTAGATAAGCATGCAAGACAGCACGTGAGTTCACACACAAAGGACTAAAATGCAAATATATAAAACTACTAGGTTTTGACCGCAAAATGTCTACACTTACAACTATATTTATTGGACTAACTAACAAAGCATAAAAGTATGGGATAAAAGATGCAAAATACCCTGAGTCATGTAAGGAGCATGTGGTAGCTCTGACAGTTCTGATCGTCCCCTACAAAATGATCTGATGGTCTAAGGAATATCAGGGACATGTGGTGGATTTGACGTGTCAGCCCTGATCCAACGGTCTGAAAAACTGCTCCGTTGGTTGGCTCGGATGAGAACTAGTGCTATGCTCCTCATCCAACGGTGGAGAAGGATGGTGGAAGAATTGAAGGATGGCGATATTCGATCAAGAACTGGTGCTGCTCCGTTGGCCTGATCAAGCCTCCAAATAGTCCAGCACCTCTGGAAGGGTGCTTCGCTTCGAATGCCGGAGGCAGATGAGATGAATGACAGTCGGATGATCGGAACACATGTGCTCCACCTAGAGTTGCTCCGCCGAGCAACTGGGAGTCCAAAAGGGGCTCCTACCGTGCAAGGGTACCTGCAAATGAAAGAGATGACTCGGCGCTATGTTTCGGTCCAGGTTATTGCAACTGATGATGAAAGACGCAAGGTGAATGGGAGTCGATCTCCGATGAGGGTGGAGGAAGGAGATCCGAGTCCTAGTCTCGACCTGGGGGTCAAGGCTAAGGATGATCAGGTTGTGGTGCAAGATGTAGGATGAGATGTGGAGTCGCTCAGAATGGATAAATGAGGCTGGTGGAGCTCCGCCGGAGGGGTTGGAGCAGATGAACTACGACGGGGGCAGAATGGAAGAATCTATTGGAAGGGAAAATAGAGTAGAAGGATAAGTTACCTGAAGGTGTTGATGAACTCAGCAAGGTCAGGTTGAGCTGGGAGATGGGGTCGTGGCCTTGACCGTGCTGCGACAGGCGGGGAGGCTGAACGCGATGGAGAGCTCCGACCATGTAGCCGAGCTACGGGAACATGCCACCAAACTTTAATCCAAAGATGCCCTCTGGTCGTTGTCACTCAATTGAAGGTTTTTAGGGGTGAAGGAAGGGGCGAGGCACGAGCTGCAATGCTAGGAGGGGGAAGAAGAAACTTTATATGTCGCTCCAGGGTCCAGAAAGATTAGCGAAAAGCACGGAACCCTTGAGCGATTCGGATTAGCCAAGGGACCTACGAGGATGTCGGGTGAACGAGGATTATCGGGTCCAAATTTCGAGGCAAAAGGAGCTCAGAGTCGAGCTGGAGAAATTTGAGAAGGAGCTCCGATGAGCATTATCAAGATCTATCCTAGGAAGGAGGAGGCATTGAGAAGGGTCAACAACTTGATTGGACCAATCAGAAAATTTGGATGTACAAAATACTTATAAATTCAATAAAAAAATAATAAATTATTTAATTAAAATGTTTTCAAAATAAAAAAGTTTATTATTTTTAAACTATTTTTCTGTAATTTTTAATTATTTTATGAAAATAAATTAGTGTATATACAATATAGTGCTAAAATCTATGTATTATGTACAATTATCTTTATTTTGTTATTTTACACAAGTACCCCAATTTTATATTTTATTTTTTTCAACATAATGTTAGGAATATAAAATATTTTTTATTTTATTTTTATGAGTTATTTATAGGTACAGAAAAAATAGTGAATGTTGAATATATACATGTGTTTTGTACAATTGAGGGGAGATTTTATTTTTATTTTTATTTCCTTTTCTGATTTTTTTATTTATTTTTATATTATTTTTAGAAATATATTAAAGGAGGTGAAAATAATGTTGTCCAAAATAATTATTTACAAGTATAGGTAATATGTACAACATACAGTAGACCCTATATCTCTCCACTTATTTTATTTAGTGATTATGTCAAGGCTTGACATTCTTTTGGTGTTCGTGTCACTCTGTATTTATTCTAAATACCTTCTTCCTTTTTCTTTTTCTTTTCCTTTATTCTTTTATTTTTGCACAAAAATGTGCCAATTATGCAATATTAACACATGCATGATGGATGCTATGTTATTGTATTTACAGATATTTACATGTTGTTTGGACAAGATAAATAGCTAAAATAAAAGAATAAAGAGTGATCATCATGAATTCATCACCCCCCTATACTTTACCTTTTCTAGTACCTTATCAAACACTTATTTGAAAAAGAAGTGAAAAGAGAAATAAAAGAAAAAGAAGGAGAATCAAGGTTGATTGTTAAACTTATCTTCATTAAATTGAAGTATGGAGCTTAGTCAAACATTTGGATTATTAGTTTGTCGGAACCTTATTTGGATCCAATATTAAGACTCAACAACCTCTAAGTTCCACAATTCTATGGTCAAGACTCTTCAATAATCCATAGCAGAACAAGTCTACATACGCAAACTCTAATGACCATGAATCTTTTCTTGTAGTGTGTAAGTGATATGTAGCTCCCCACCTCAGAAATGACAAAGAAACAACCTCCCTCAATAAAGTAACTCTAATTCCTCAGTCTAGCAGCTCTTTTCTCAAGGAGCGTGGTATTCGCTTATAAGTTCAAGTGTAACCAGCTCAAGAAGAGGGGGAAAGAAGAGAATGGACCATGGCCAGTGTAGACACGTATCCCTGGGAGCCCAACCAGTGTAGCTATTTCTCCCGCTACAAGCTTCGTGAGATGAGAAGGTGTAGTACATAATCTTTGCTTTATTTGTCTATATACACTCCGGCAGGCAATTTATTTTCAATCAAGCATGTCCACTTTTTGGATTTTTTTCTTGATTTTTAACTTTTTTGCAGTGCATATGTACAAGATATCTACATGGTGCATCATATACAGAAGGACTTTTTCTTCTTGAGCTAGTAGACTATCCCACTTTTGAAGCATTATTGCAACCCACAACTCTTGTCTTTAGACCTCAACACTGCCAGACCAAGTTGAGGTGCACATCCCTCCCTAAAGGAAGACGAGAGGTTCCGCCTAGAAGTACTACCCTTATATGCTACCTCAAGCCAAAGGATTCTGCCTCGTCACTACCTCATCCGTGGAGAGCATTATGTAAGGTGTTGGTCCAAGTAAAGCCATTGTCTGTGAGAGTCATGCATGCGTTGTTAAGTGTTCTACTTAGGCTCATCAAGATGACATGTGAACATAGCCTAGTGGGCTCAAAGAATTAAGTCACTAATGGACCTGAAAAGTCTCAATCACAAATCTTATAAGGTTCCTATGAGAATTAGGTGGATTAAGATCTTAACCAAGCTCCATTTTCCAATTTAATTCTAGACGAGTTTAAATGTCAACTATGATTCAGAAGAATATACAAATATATACAAAAATCTTTTTGTGAAGTTTTTTTTAAAAACATGCACAATTTTTGGAAATGTTTAAATGCATGGACGCAGAAGTTTTGCAAACTATTTACACACATTTACACAAGGGTTTTTGCAAACTTTTATTTTTAAAACTTTTTTCAAGAACTTCGAACTATATACGTAATTTTTATACAAAAATATTCACAAACTCTTTACAATCAAAACATTTTTACAAACATCTGTATAAAAAATAACTTTTATAAATAGTTATTTACAGACATGTATGTGCAAGAAAGAATTTTATGTACAAGAAAAATTTTAAAATTTTTGCGATTTTTAAGTTATGGATTTTAGCCATTTTATTTATTAACACACTCACGCAAAGTACGAGTTATGGCTAAAGTATATATGCAATATAAACGACACCCCCTATACGTAGCTCTAACGATGTCCTCAGAGTGATCAAAGAGTGATGAAGAATATATAACTCATGCTTAATATTGGGAAGCGAAAAGAACATCTATACTACAACGACGAATATAAGAATAGAATGAATAGAAGTCGGTGATCCCCTATACTTAGCATCAAGTAATCCTAAGTATAGAAGACTGTACACAAGGGGAATACCGAGGGTTCGAATGTACAGGGTCTACCTCCCCTATACTTAGGGTAAAATATCTCTAATTATAAACAACAAAATAGAGGTAAAAATAATCAACGGAATAATAAAAAATCTGACATCCCCTCATACTTAGGGTAAAGTACCCCCTAAGTATAGCATAATCACAAGATGCAGATTGGGTGTTAGACTAAAGAATGTATGATATGAGCATCTGGATCTATGCAAGGGTGGAAGACATTGATAATCAGGCATGAGATGCACATGATGTGAGTCAAAGACCACATCTCATGCAAAATGAATAGGGGCAATGTCAACGATCAATGGATCATGATCTAGATATGGCTTCAGTCGCTGACCTTTAACTCGAAAGGTGGATTCAGATGACATATCAGATATGTCAATACTATCATTGTCATGCACCTTTGAAGTCAAGTATGGTCCCTTCTACTTGCTCTACAATTTCCATGGAAATAATGTAAGTCTTACATCGAATAACCATACTCTCTGGTTCGGCTCAAACTGCTTATGGCTGATGTGAGAATCATGCTGTATCTTTACTCGCTCCTTGGACTGTAGGCTACTCGAAAAGGTTGTATCTCTAAGATCCTCCATGGTTGCCAATTTTGCCTTACTTTGATCTCCTATACTCTTTTGATCCAATAATATCTCAATGACAGCCCATGGTGACTTATTCTTGATTTCCATGGGTAAATGGCATGGCTTTCCATAAACGAGACGAAAGGGAGACGTACCCAAAGGAGTCTTGAAGGAATTCTGATATGCCCACAAGACCGAGTCCAAAAGCTGTGATCAGTCCTTTCGGTTTGGGTGGACTACCTTATGTTGTATTTTTTTAATCTCCCTATTCGATACTTCAGCAAGACCATTCGTCTGCGGATGATATGGAGTGGCTACTCAATGGTCTATGCTGAACTCTCTAGCAAGGGCCTTCACCTTGTCGTTGATAAAGTGAGACCCCCTGTCAGATATCGAAACTCTAGACACCCCGAACCATGAAATGAAATTCTTCCTCAAAAATCTGTAAATAGTATTAGCATCTGCGGTTTAGGCGGGAATGGCCTCAACCCAACGACTCACATAATCAACAACCAACAGAATGTACTCGAATCCCTAACTCTTAGGGAATGGACCCATGAAATCAATGCCTCATGCATTAAAGACATCACAGAAGTGAATGGGTTGCATCGCCATCATGTCACACTGTCCACAAATGCCAATCCTCTGACAGTCAGTACACCTCTTCACGAATTTATCAGAATTCTTGAAGAGGGTAGGCCATCATAGGCTGGATTGGACCACTTTCTGTGTTGTTCTCCTCCTAGAATTATGTCCTCCTTCTTCATGCTTGTGGCAGTAAGTGAGGACGCTATGGTGCTCCTCCCGAGGAATGCACCGACGTGAGACGCTATCCCCTCCTTCGTGATAAAGGATGGGATCCTTTTAATGGTACGTCTTAGCCTTCGCGAGGAAAGTCTCAAGTTGCTGTCAGGGCTAACCTTGTGGAACTTTCTTGGCAACAAGATAGTTCACAATGTCGACATACCATGGGAGAGAGGCGATAGCAAGGATTGCCTCATTTGGGAAGGTCTCAGTGATAGGTTCAATCTGCTCAGATTCCTCAAGATGTTCCAATCGATAGAGATGATCTGCCACCACATTCTTGACTCCATGCTTATCCTTAATCTCAGTATCAAACTTCTAGAGTAGAAAGATCCATATGGTCAATCTAGCTTTGACATCCTTCTTTGCCATGAGGTACCTGATGGCGATATGATCAATATAGATAGTCACTTTGGATCCAAGAATATATGATCTGGACTTCTCCAAGGTAAATACTACGACTAGCATCTCTTTCTCCATGACTATGTAGTTCCGTTGAGCGGCATCCAATGTACGGCTAGTGTAGTGAATGGAAAATTGTGATCATTTCATTTCCTAATCTGAAATGAAGAATAAATAATTTGCATAATAGTTCCCTCTGTATAATTAGGGTTATGTACCATGGCCATCTTAATGATCATACAGCTGTTGATTCAATATATGAATCAAAGAGGATGGTGCTTGGATGAATATCTAAAGGGTTAGATTGAGGACTCACCAAGCACCATCAAATAATTGTTAAGAGATGATCTCCAGCCTGAGTAGGAGATGGCAATCCTTTCTCACATAGGTTGATATCTGACCGACCTCTTGATGCATGTCCTCTGCATAGGAATAGAGATTTGGAGGTGTCAGATTAGTTAAGTCAAAGCGTTGACTTAACGAGCTCGAGATAACCTAAGTCCTATGTTGAATGCTGTCACAGCATAGGCACGCATCCTCTGACCGGAGACAGATGTGTTACTATATGTCTGAGTGTGTACATTTGGCAGACCAATAGGTTGATGACTTAACCAAGGTCTATACACCGGCGCGTTGGTGTGCATGTAAGGACATATGAGTAATATGATCTCTCAAAAGGATCATACAGGTTCACTTATGAACCAGAAGACATGAGCTCACTCATGAGGTATTGGGACTGATCAAATTCAATGCATGATTGCCGTGTTTTGGAAGCATGACAAAACTTTGAAGGTATGATATATGCTTTGGTAAAGCATCGATTCCCAATGACCAAGATTGAGAAACTTGGTGATCAAACTTTGAAGAAGACAATGTAAAATTGATCTTGATCTTCATGTTGATCATAGGTCTTCCAGTATGCAGAATGTACAGGTATTGGGAATACCTGAGGGTGATGTAATCATAAACGATTGTATAACCATGACGCTTCCATTCCGAGGGAGAGATGAAACAAGTCTGGATTTTAGTGACTCCTCTCAGTAGAGAAGCAATCTGATCTTGGTCCAAGTGTTGTACATTGGTCTGAATGAGATTCAGATGCAATGAGAAGATTAGATTTGCAGTCTTGATTTAATCAAGCATCTGTGGGAGGTACGTATGATCTGGATTTGAGATGACATCTCAACATCCAAGTCACTATACGTGGAACAATACAATCGCCATGTCCTTATCTCCAAGTATCTACGGAGAAAGCACATTATTCTTGAAGGAGTTCAAGAATAATTCATTTGATGAATTATATATCCAAGCAACAAGATGTTGATAATTAAATGAGATTTAATTATCAAGAATAATATGAATGGGATTCATATTATGAGAATGATTATCCAAGATAATTAATTGTGATTTAATTATCAAGGAAATGCAGATTGTGGATAGTGTTATTCATAATATATGTGTATATATTATAAATATGATTTATAATATATTAGAGAGAGATCACCTTTGTAAATAGCATTTATTAATTGTTAGTGTAAATTAGATTCACATTAAGCAATTAATTAGAAATGTAATTTACAATTTAGTTTGGGTTGTGAATATGATTCGCATATTTTCAATGGCATGATTGAAATATTCACTAGATAATTGGGAATTAAATTAGTGGATAATCTTGCAATAAATATACACTAATTAATTTGGAATTAATATAGTGGATAATATTGCAAGATAAATTAGATATAATGATATAAATTAAAAAAGAGGATAATCCACCAAATAACATGGGTGACATCCCATGTGATTTGAGTGGATAATTATATTTTAAATTATCATATCATTATCTTGTGATTATTGATTTATTTATTGAATTAAATTATGTTGATGATAATGCAACATATATTTGATTTAATATAAATTAATAATTTGTTGTTTTTTGAACAATAAAGATCATGGTCATTGATTTAATATACATATCAATCTAACCATTGATTTTGTATATGCCATGGATTGTGATCCATGGACTTCTAAACTAATATAAAAGGAGGGCAACCCTAGCCTCTTCAAGATACAATACAACATTAAGAGTACACGCCTACTCTATCTCACTCTCTCTCTTTCATTCTCGTCCTCACTCTCTCTCTAAGGTGGCCGTCCATCTTATGCTTTGAGGGAAGAAGCAACCGTCTCCATGCCAGTTCGATATCGCTTCGATTGCTCATGGGTCTCCATCGACAGATTTAGTTGGACGAAATCAGGAGATTCAAGGCTTGGATCTTCATCGAGGATTGCGGGAGGAATGCGTCTCATCATCGCGCCCGCAAGTGCCATCTTCGTAGATCAGACTTGAGTCAGGAGGATCTCTTGCTTTAGAGATCTTATGATCGCAACCAAACTTCAATAGGTATTTATAATACTTTGTGTTTTGATGAAATGATCCATGAAATGTTCTTGTGATCATGTGGTTTCATCACTTGATTTAAAAATTTTAAATTCCGCTGCATCTAGCGGCTAGTGCGACTAGTCGCCCCGATCGCATGAGATGCGATCAACACGCTTCCGTGATGTGCTTGAGTATTCCACATATCCCTTCAAGTGGTATCATAGCCTTAGGTTGTGAAAGGTTTTGAATACGATCCATAAACCTAGGATGACTTGGGTTTGAAAGGGTTGCGGAAATTTTTGCTACATTTCAATTTTCGCACGTCGATTTAATTGAATTTTTAGGCATTGTTAAATTTTTTAAATACAAAATTTTCAATTGGATTTTTCCCCATTAAATAAGGAAACCATATGATCTGAGTTTATGTAATTTGGATTTCATTTGCTCAAGATATGGCCCTTTGAATAAGCATGTATTCACTGTTGCGGGAACTGCGAATCTAAACATGATTAATGAGTTAATTACTATTTTGATGTACCTCAAAATGCGTAAAATATCACTTAAGTTCTATCATAAATCAAATTAGCAATCTTAGGAAACATATTTTGCGTAATTTGGATTTAAATTCAAGATATGTTGATTTAAGTGAGTAGGGGTCACTGTTGAAAATTGATGAATTTGATCATGAACCATGTGATAGTCATTCAAATAAGCCGATGAAAATTAGTTGTTAATTTTCTAAAATAATTAGTGATAAATGTTTGTGAAATATTTAAAGAGATAATTATTTCATTGAATGAAACTTCACTAGCCAAGATGATAAGATAGTTGATCTTGATCATTAATTGGTTGATATGAAAATAAACATTGTTTTCATGCAAAACCTTAGTTTATCCTACAATAGTTGTAGGACAACTTTTATATGCAAAACCCTCTTGCTTGAATAGGATTGGGGATTTGTTTAGCAAATCTCCTTATAATATTATCAAAATAATTTTGATGAATATTATATGGTATAATTTCGGTTGAAAAACCGATGAGCATCTCAAAGTACATAATGATCTATTTGGCATTATCCTTTCTTGAGGTGGATATGGTGTCTAGTCGGGGAGGGTTGAGGTAGCGGGTTGCACCGGATGTGGTCCATCCCACTCCCGTCGGTACTGGCCATGACAGGGGGCAGGGACTCGATAATGCCAGAGAAGTTAAAGTGTATTTTTCTAATTATTAAAATTTGAATAATACGTACTTTGAGATTATACCTATTATTCAAGTAATAATCAAGTTTGTTGATTGATAATTGGATTGATAATTAATTTAATGTGATTAAATTGATTATATCCAATTAAAATACTCTATTATGAATAGATGTGTATTTCCCTTGGAAGAATTAATTATGTGAATATGATTCACGATTATTAATTATTACAATTTGAATATGAGGTGGAGGGTCACATAAGTGACAATCCATGATCTCCCGTCAAGGCAAATGATTCTGTCGCCAGATATTATATATAGAAGACGCCTGTCCGAAGTGACAGATCCTATATATAATTTATTTGGATCGGGTTCTTTCCTTCTCGAAAGAGTAAGGCCGTATACGTAGTGACCCCAATATCGGGTCTTCATATTATTGGGGTGATATTGGATTGCGTATAGCGAGTATTAAGCTCGTTGACAGTTGGTTCAATTAACAAGTCAACATCATCTTAGGGGTGGTGGACCCGGGTGTTAAAGATTGAATTGGGAAATGCAAGTTGGACTTGCAAGGCGGAATGTGTTCCCGCTTCTTTTTATCGGAGTCACAGGTTCTCATATTATTGGGATGTGATAAAGATAGGAAAGGAGATCCCAGATCTTGCTAGAGATATAATGGTAAGAATATCTCTTACATTGAACGTGATTAAGGGAATGAACTTTCATTGTTGACCAGGCAAGACAACTTTGATATAAAAATTCCTAAATCAAAGAAAAATATGTATACATAATATATACCCTTATGCAAATTTCTTATTTCAGATAATCCTTCATTAGATCCACTCAATGTTATACTCAATAATAACCAGTAAAATATCATGGATTGGACTCATGATCAAGATACTATACTTGCAATTGAACACATAATGTATGTGGTTGCACTGTGCAAGTTTCCTCAACATAACGAGGAATGATAATTAAATAAGACAATAAGACATCACCTTAGGGTTTGTATGTCTCTATAGTCTTTATCTTTCATCGAGTGTACTTTAGAAGTGACATGTCGATGATGATCGCAATTGTCAAATAATCCTTATAAAATCTAAGAAGATGTTATGGCATACATATGTGCTCTAGACATTTAATCATGAATAACATGGTACTCTGCATTATGCAGAATGGTAGCTCTAAAGAGATGATGTATTCAAAATGTTTGAATACCTACCTGAACCTAATTCTTTAAGAGTTAAGATGTATGTAGATATGATGAGTGTCATCATTCTACTATCTATACTCAAGTCATTCATGAAGCTTTATAATAATCATTTTGTATGAATTTAATGAAGCATATATAAATGTTGAAGTGTTCTTGTATTGAAATCTTTTGAATTCAACATAAGAGATTCTTTGTCTTGAACAATGGTTGTTTATAGATGAAGAGAGCACAGTGGAAGCATGGGTCGGACCCATGTGAGAAGGAAAGTCAAAGAGTTGATTGTACTTCTGTGACTTTCATATGACATCTGAAGAGTTGGACGAATGCCAATACTCAATAAGTTGATGTGTTGATATTATGACTATCAAGTCTGTTAAAATCCTTAGTGAAGGACTCAGATAGAGCATCAAAATAATCTACATATAATCATTGACTTTGACTTACTTATTTCATAAGATAAAGTCTAATAATTGTATCCCAATCTTCTAATGACACTTGCAATTGGTTGCATATATATGTGTGTATATATATATATTAGAAGATTAGAAATTTGATCTTAAGGTTTAATAGTCATCTGGATGTTGATGTAATTGTTGCAGCAATCTCTATTGGATAGATAGACTTCATATTCTCAGTGGGAGAGCCCTTAGTCTTCGAGAATGTCTCTATGACCTAGATATTAGAATACACTCATTGTTTTTTTCTAATTGTTGGAAATAAACATGAATTCTGAGATAGAACTATCATAAAAAGTTATGATGGATATACTTCAGATAGTAATCTGGCATCTAGTGGATTCTACTAAATTAGAAAATTAATGAATGGTTCATTAAGATTTCTAATATTGAAAATTAAATCTTGATAGATCAATAGGAGGATGAAGATCTTTGACAATGATTTGGCATCAAGTTTTGGACATATGTCTACTGATGAGATCAATAGACTAGTAAGATATGAAACTTTAGAATGTCTAAAATTTCAAATCTTACATACTTGTGAATATTGTATTCGAAGAATGTCCAATACACCCTTCTCTTAGGAACAGTGTAAGATGTCAAGGTATTCGAGATCTCATACATATTGATGTATGTGGATCATCTATATCATAATGAACATTATGGATATGTGATATATATTAATGATCATGTATGATATGAGATTTCTTCTCTTCACCTGAGAAACCTTTGAAATGTTCAAAGATTTCACAATTTTGGTTTGAAACCAAAGTTTGAAGGAAGATTAAATGAATTTGATCTAACCAAGGTAGCAAGTACCTATTAGATGAATTCAAAGAATACCTTATGAAGATATGAATATAATTTCTTTCTCAATCCTCCTAACAGACCTAAACTCAATGGAGTCGTAGGGAGATATAATTGGATCATGTGTGACATGATTTGATCAATGATGAATTTTAGCATAATTATCCCTTGGTTTCCAGGTATATATGTGTAGAAGAGACTACAATATATATCCTTAATAAGGTTCCATGCATGTAAGATGAAATCTAACACTTGAGAGTGCTACTTCATTAGGAAAATAAAGAATGGTATTGGATACCTACTTTATAACCCTGAGATTCTTGAAAGATCTCATCTCTGAGAATGTGATTCTTAGAGGATTATGACTCTCTTGAGAATCAAGATGAAAATGAAGTGTAGGAACTCATTTAATCTTGAGAAGATAATGTGGCTCCTGAAATCGAGAACTAAAAGGACAATTAAAGATGAAACACTAATACTTCTTTAAATGAGATTGAGGATGTATTCTATGTGTCAGTTAAGTCTGACAATGATCGGACTTCATGTGATGAAGCTCCTGAGGATCATGATGTAGAAAGATGGATATTAGCAATAAAGTCTAAAGTAGACTTCATATACAAATGTTGTATATGAACCTCGAGGATCCACCAATAAGGGTAAGACCCATTAAAGTGTAAATGGATCTTCAAGAAAAGAGGGAACCTAATGAGAAGGTGGAGACCTTCAAAGCACGGTTTGTAGCCATGAGCTACACACCGGAAGAGAAGACATTGCTTGCGATGAGACTTGCTCTTCGGTAACCATGCTTAAAATCATCAGAATATTGCTAACCTTAGCTACACAACTTGACTATTGCATCTTCTAGATGTAAGTCAAGATTGCATTCCTCTAAGAATACCTCTCTGAGGATATTCACATGAAGTAGCCCCAGGGCTATATGATTGGGGAAAGTGAGATGTGAAAGCTAAAGAAATCCATCTATAGACTCAAATAAGCTTCTTGTTGTTGGAACATAAGATTTGATGAAATTATAAATGTTACGATTTCAGATAGAATCTTGATGAACCATATGAAGCATAGTGGGAGTGCCATTGTGTTCATCATGCTAAATGTAGATAATATCCTAATCATTTGAAATGATATAAGGATGATAATAAGTGTTTTATGATTTGGCTATTCCATACCTTGAGATATGATCTCAAAGATGCCTCTTGGATCTTAGTTCTGAAGGTGTTCAGAAGCAAAGAAAAGAGGGGTATTGGGACTGTCACGTTTATAGTACACCTTGGACATGTTCCATTTTCTGGAAATTCCAAGAAAGGCTTTCTTACCTTAGGATTTGGTACTGACATATCTAAAGGGATAGTCCTCAAAGAGTTGAGGAAGTGAATGCTAAATCTGGTTACCCTTTTGTGCATCAGTTACGAGAAGCTGAAAGTATGCTATATGTGTACAAATGCCAGATGTCTACCATGCAGTGGGAGTAGTAAATTGTTACTAATCCTACTACAGAGATAGAACACTTGATTGCAGTAATAACAATATCTTCAAAGATGACAAGGCTTTAGAGATAGTGATCTCTAAGTCTTATCTTCAAGAAATTAAGACTTTTAGATAGAGATCTAAAAGGTCTTAACTGTGAATACCTTTGGAGATAGAGATCTCCAGGAATAAGGGTATTCTGATAAGGATAATGGAAATTACATACTGGATATTATAATAACTATTGAGCAATAGTGTCAAGGACATTATAACTGCTTTATCAAGATTGAGTATTGGTTGCATAAGATGCAACATTCGCATTGGATGCGAGCAATGTTATAGGAGATATGCAAGTGTCGTAAAAGGACTTGGCGTAGTCTCGTGGGAACAGAGTGACTGATCAGATTACCTAGCTATTTTCTAAATAGCCTATGATTATCACATGAGTGTGGGTTTAAATGATTAGCCTATTAATGTCTCTTTGGGCTAGTGGGAGATTGTTGGACATGCGAACCCATGGCGAGCCATTATGCAATAAATGTTATTGCACATATCATTCCCTGATCTGAAATGAAGAATAAATAATTTGTATAATAGGTCCCTCTGTACAATTAGAGTTATGTACCTTGGCCATCTTAATAATCATACAGTTGTTGATTCAATAATTGAATCATAGAGGCTGGTGCTTGGACGAATATCTAAAGGGTTAGATTTATGATTCATCAAGCACCGTCAAATAATTGTTAAGAGATGATCTCCAGCCTGAGTAGAAGATGTCAATCCTTTCTCACATAGGCTGATATCTGACCGACCACTTGATGCAGGTCATTTGCATAGGAATAGAGATTCGGAGGTGTCAGATTAGTTAAGTCAAAGGGTTGACTTAATGAGATCGAGATAACCTAAGTCCTATGTTGAATGATGTCACAACATAGGCACGCATCCTCTGACCGGAGACATATGTGTTACTATATGTCCGAGTGTGTACATTTGGCATACCAATAGGTTGATGACCTAACCAAGGTCTATACACCGACGTGCCGGTGTGCATGTAAGGACATATGAGTAATACGATCTCTTAAAGGGATCATACATGTTCACTTATGAATCGGAAGACATGAGCTCACTCATGAGGTATTGGGACCGATCAAATTCCATGCATGGTCGTCGTGCTTTGGAAGCATGACAAGAATTTGAAGGTATGATATATGCTTTGGGAAAGCATATGATCGGTACCGATTCCCAATGACCAAGATTGATAAACTTGGTGATCAAACCCTGAAGAAGACAGTGTAAAATTGATCTTGATCTTCAAGTTGATCATAGGTCTTCCAGTATGTAGGATGTACATGTATTGGGAATACCTGAGGGTGATGCGATCATAAACGATTGTATAACCATGACGTTTCCATTTTGAGGGAGTGATGAAACAGGTCTGGATTTTAGTGACTCCTCTCAGTAGAGAAGCAATCTGATCTTGGTCCAAGTGTTGGACATTGGTCTGAGTGAGATTCAGATGCAATGAGAAGATTAGATTTGTAGTCTTGATTTAATCAAGCATCTGTGGGAGGTACGTAAGATCTGGATTTGAGATGACATCTCAACATCCAAGTCACTATACGTGGAACAATACAATCGCCCTGTCCTTATCTCCAAGTATCTGCGGAGAAAGCACATTATTCTTGAAGGAGTTCAAGAATAATTCATTTGATGAATTATATATCCAAGCAACAAGATGTTGATAATTAAATGAGATTTAATTATCAAGAATAATATGAATGGGATTCATATTATGAGAATGATTATCCAAGATAATTAAATGGGATTTAATTATCAAGGAAATGTATATTGTGAATAGTGCTATCCATAATATATGTGTATACATTATAAATATGATTTATAATATATTAGAGAGAGATCACCTTTGTAAATAGCATTTGTTAATTGTTAATGTGAAGTGGATTCACATTAATCAATTAATTGGAAATGTAATTTATAATTTAGTTTGGGCCGTGAATATGATTCACATATTTTCAATGGCATGATTGAAATATTCACTAGATAATTGGGAATTAATTTCGTGGGTAATCTTGCAATAAATATACACTAATTAATTTGGAATTAATCTAGTGGATAATGTTGCAAGATAAATGAGAGATAATGATATAAATTATAAAAGATGATAATCCACCAAATAACACGGGTGACGCCCCATGTGATTTGAGTGGATAATTATCTTTTTAATTATCATATCATTATCTTGTGATTATTGTTTTATTTATTGAATTAAATTATATTGATGATAATGCAACATATATTTGATTTAATATAATTAATAATTTGTTGTTTTTTGAACAACAAAGATCATGGCCATTGATTTAATATACATATCAATCTAACCATTGATTTTGTATATGCCATGGATTGTGATCCATGGACTTCCAAACTAATATAAAAGGAGGGAAACCCTAGCCTCTTCAAGATATAATATAGCATTTAGAGTACACGCCTACTCTATCTCTCTCTCTCTCATTCTCGTCCTCTCTCTCTCTAAGGTAGTCGTCTGTCTTATGCTTTGAGGGAAGAAGCAATCATCTCCACGCCAATTTGTTGTCGCTTCGATTGCTCGTGGATCACCATCGACAGATTTTGTTGGACGAAATTAGGAGATTCATGGCTTGGATCTTCATCGAGGATTACGGGAGGAATGCATCTCATCATCGTGCCCGCAAGTGCCATCTTCGTAGATCGAACTTGAGTCGGGAGGATCTATTGCTTTAGAGATCTTGTGATCACAGCTACGCTTCAAGAGGTATTTCTAATACTTTGTGATTTGATGAAACGATCCAATAAATGTTCTTGTGATCATGTGGTTTCATCACTTGATTTAAAAATTTTACATTCCGATGCATCTAGCGACTAGTGCAACTAGTCGCTCCGATCGCATGAGATGCGATCAATACGCTTCTATGATACGCTTGAGGATTCCTCGCATCCCTTCAGGGTTATCATGCATCACATATGGACTCGAAGTAGATGAAGAAACCTTTCCTTTATTAATTTTTTGGTCTTTTTTATATCGTACTGAGATACAAAAATAGGAGGAGACACAAATAGTATAGAATTGGTGGTGTCAACCACCCATGACATCTGTCCTCACGGCATCGGTACCGTGCTTTGGCTCAGCATCAGGAAAGATGATGGCATCAATACCACCGAATGCATCAGGAAAAGTGACGACCTTAGTACCGTCAACTAGATCATCATCCTTGGTGGCGTTAGCACCACTGTCATCATCATCATTAGTAGCATCGGCACCGCTATCCTCCTCGTCTGGCAATCCTGGATCATCATGGGGTCATCGCTCAGACAAGACACCGTCGGCTGGCATCCTATCACTTCTAAGTGTTACAAAATCAGCATCAAATATGTATGAAGAAATATCACCCAATGAATCATTAGGAGTGGTGGTCTCTGTGAACTATACCTGCTTAGACTTCCTCTTCAAGTTATTCAGGTTGGGCTCGATCTGAGCGGGTATGGTGGCTTTTCCCTTTATTATCTCCCTCATATCCTACTTGAACTCATCCATCTACTGCCTAAAGGATGCTTGCTAGACTGAGAGTAGGAGGGCTAGATCATCAAGTATTGGGTTCTCGTAGGCTGGCCCATGAGAACCGGACGGGTTGCCTCGCTGGAAATAAGGCTGGCTCTGAAAGTGGTGAGGGGGAGGCTGAGAATACTGTTGAGGTTGTTGCTGATGTCTCCACTATTGTCCCTGCTGGTAGGGACGATGACCTGACTAGTAGTTGTACGATGGCTGCTGGGAGTACTGGGGCTGCTGCTACTGGTGTTGGCTGCTCTGTCCACCCAGAACTGGAGGTTGCTGCTGGAATTAGGTGCCTCTGGCAGACCACCTGAATATGGGATGATCTCAGCGGATCCTGGGCTGTTGTCGGTCATACCAAATCCCATTGACTTCCATAAACGACTCTTGCTCGTATAGGGGAAGGGGAAAAACTACCAGTGGCTGATCCGGGTGGTACACCACTATCTGAGTGTCCTAAGATGGTGATGGCTGAGAGTGGTGGTGCCGCAATGGTTGGACCAGCTCCGCCTGGATGTGGTAAACCTGGCGATACTGGGTGAAGTACTGGGAAGAGCTGTTACTGCTAGGATCAGCCCGTGATTTGAGATGGAGTTGAGAAGTCGTCTGTGCCTCCTGGAGACACGTGATCTGGGTCTTCAGGTCACTCAGAGTCTGTGCCAACTAGTTGATCTGTGTCATGCCCTGGCACTACTTTTTCTCGATGATCTTTATGCGGTCCAACTTCTCACTGATAATGCCCATGTCAGTTGCTGCTGAGAAGAAGTGGATGGACCCACATCAACCTGTGCTATTTTTTGATAGGATACGGCTTGTGGAAGGGGCTTCCCCTGAGTGTAGACTAGAGTCTGTGATATCACTGTATAGTTCTCAGCCATCTCCTCATAGATGGCCCAGAACTGGTCCTCATCTTTGGCGAAGTAGGAGTCCCCACAAGAAGCGTTAACCAGCCCCTACATCTTCGATGTCAGCCCACAAAAGAAACTCTGAACAATGTTGGGCTTGGATATCTCATGGTGTGTACACCGGTCGATGAGCTCATGGAATTGATCCCACACCTCATGGAACTGCTCAATGGGGATCATTGTGAAATTGTTGATCAGAGCCCTCACTGTATTGGTCTGGACAAGTGGACAGTACTTGTTCAAGTACTCGGTTCGGAGCTGCTCCCAAGTAGTAACATATCTCCCTAAGTACTTCAACCAGTAGGCTGCTCTGTTGATGAGAGAGAAGGGAAATGTCATCATCTTGAGGGTATCCTCATCTACAAATCTATCGTGGATAGTACTACAAATCATCTCAAATTCCTGTAGATGTAGATGTGACTCCTCAGTGACAAACCCATGGAACTTGGGCAAGAGATGAATGGTCTGGGGACCGAGCTTGAAGTCGCCCAGAATCTCCAGAAGCTGGATCCAGCGATGGGTGTGGGTTACACCAGGGTTGTGCAACTACCTTATCATCCTGGCAAGTTGGGCTGGCTCCTGCGGTTCTTCTGGTTGTACTCCTGCTCCTCCTCCAGCTGCTGGAATATCTCTACCGACTAGTCTTTGCGGATGATCTCTGTCGGCTTGCATCTATGCTAACTCACGGTGCACCTCTGCCATAAACGCTCCCTAATCTCTGAACTGTCGCTACATCATCTCTAGGGAGGTTAAGAGTGTGTTGTTGATGGCACTCTGATCTAGAACATATGTGGAACCTTGGGGCTACTCATCGGTGTATCTGTCGTTGTTGGCCATCTCTCGGGTGTCTACAAAAGCAAACTCAGGTGTCGTCAAATGAACAAATAGTTGTGTTGCTGGTCTCTGCTCGAGAACTTCCAGACAGGAGGAAGGGTGGTCGAGGGGGAATAAGGTAGAATCGAACTCAGTTTTGAAGAGCATGTCTAAGCTCCCTAGAACCTCCCTAGATGAATGAGTCGGAGTGCTTGAGAGCAGTGCTACCAAAGGCAGCCTAAGGGATCTCCGACCCATCATCGTGATCTGAGGATGAGTGTGGATGAGATCTGGTAAGCAAACAAGATGAGAAGTCAAACCCCCAATTCACATACTCAACAAGAGATCTGATGAACTTAAAGGTTCGTTCGTTAATCTTGTCAATTTTATTTTAGGTGATAATTCAGTCTTGTAGAGCGATTGAGTCGTTAATCTTGTCAATTTTATTTTAGGTGATAATTCAGTCTTGCAGAGTGATTGAGTGAGCTGTTAGGAATCTGATGCTCTCAAGAGACTAACCCAATCCCAAAGCTAGATCTTTCTCAGCCAGTATGAATTGCGGACTGTTTATCAACTACCTGATAAATTCAATCTGTTAAGGACGTCGCGGGCCGCTTTACCCGCTACCGGAGAGATTCTCACTGGATAACGACTAACCCTAAGACCAGTAGTCTAATGGAAGTTCAGGCGTGGCTCTATCCTAGTGTACGAATCACTCTCTCACGCACGCAAATCAAGCAGTGAGGGGGTAACTCTCCCCAAGACAAATATTTTTAAGGTGAGGTGTCTTTTAAGGTCAAGTTAGTAGTCCCAAATTTTATTGCATTGCCTTTTTAGGTATTTTTAAATAACAAACAACACCTAACAAATTTTCGATTTTTGGGGTTATTTTAAGTACAAAAATAGGGGGAGGAAGTCGAAAAAGCTGATGCATGACCAAACACAATGATGCATACAAAATAAGAGATGCGTACTTGCCACCAACGCTCTACATGCAAGGTGATCCACTAAATTTAAAGAAATAATTAAAACTAATCTATATGATGCATGAGGAAAACGACCTTAGACGGGCAACTTCTAATGATTATGAAGAACCACAGTTAGCCAATCAGATCAAGTCTGGAGTCCAATCTTGGGAACCACTCGCTGTCCGCCACCGCGGGTTCTGCTAGCGATGTATGTGATTCCTCACAACACGTGGACTCGAATCTAATTAAGCTAACTTTTTTATTATGAATTATTATAAGGTCTAATTACGCTCTATATGTGCAAGCAATATATTGGGTATTGGGACTTAAGTTATTTACGTCACAATCAAGAAAAATCCTAAGACTCGGGGCCAAATTCTTTGGGAATCAAATAGAAAAAATGCGATGAAATCAAAACCTACGAAAAACTCGGTGAGGTCCCCCGAGCACACCGGTGCTCGACAAAAAAGACCCCGATAATCTAATAGAGTCCAAGTGTTCAAGGTCCTGAATTATTATATTAATAACAAACGAGTCTACTGAAAATAAAAACTAACTACTCTTATTCTACTCTATATAATATAACTACTCCTTCTCTTCTCATGCTCATCCTTGTGTACGTGTCTCCTCCAAAGTGTCCTTGGGGGTTCCTCGCACGAAATATGAAAGAGAAACGGGTCAAAAAACAATTATAATAAATAGAAATGAAAATGTACAAAAAATCTAAAAAGACTACTAAGCTGTTCTCCTCACAACGGTGCCATTATGATGACACGCATGACTAAGTTGGAAAAATAATCAAGTGTCGTTGTCCTTAACCAATCAATTTGCTCAATCAAGAAAATATAGAAACCACTCAAATCCAGCAATCAAAGCACATAAACAATGTTAGTGGTCTCCACTATTTATTTTAACCTAGTATAGCGACCGAGGTCGAACTTAAGGAGCACGAGAAACCTTCGAAGTAGTCGAAATAATACAAGAAAATTCATATTTTTTTATTAATTTTAAATTTTGCAAGTTTTTGTGGTTTTTAATTAAGGGAGGCAAACAAGAAAGTAAGGCAACTAAACACATAGAGCCTTTGCAATTTTTATTCAAGAATAAAATGCTCAAATAAGGAATAAAAATATTTTTTGTTTTCAAATATTATGAAATTTTTTTTAATTTTCAGGGATTTTTATGATTTTTATTTGATTTTATAAAAATCCAAAAAGAACTAAATAGGGAACAATGCACAACCAGGACAAAATTACAAATTAAAAATACTTAAAGTGTCCTAATATCCTGATTATGAATTTTATGAGAAAATAGATCTAAACAAAAATGCACACAACTTAGAATTTTATTTTTCCGATATTTTTAGAATTTTTTATGATATTTATAATTTTTTTAGAGTTTTGAGTTTTTTAGGTTTTTATGATGATTTTATTAGCAAAAATGGTATTGGAAGTAAAACACACACAAACAAATACTCGCTATTTTTTTGGAATTTCTAAAACAATTTTTATAATTTTTATGTATTTTTTAAAATATGAAATAAGCTTTTATGGGTTTTGATTTTTATAAAAAACAATACATAGAAAAATTAATCCCAAAAATTACAATAAATATTATACGTTAGCAGGAGCTAACAGTATTTTTTAAAGAATTTTGGACTTAATTTGGTAATTATTTAATTAAAAAAGAGACACACAGCTCACAGAGACCTCGTTGCAATTATAATAAAGTTTGCAGGCCAAAAAGTGACACAAATAAGAAACTCAAGGCCAAAGATGTAAAATATCCATGAAATAAATGCACATGCGTAATACACCATGCATAGGGGTATAAATGCAAATATCAAAAAGATTTCATTCAAACCCTAACATACGTGAAGTCCAAGATAGATAATGAAAATACACAAGATAAGCATGTGAGACAACACGTGAGTTCAACACAAAGGACTAAAATGTAAATATATAAAACTATAAGGTTCTGACTGAAAAATGTCTACACTTACAACTTTATTTACTGGACTAACTAAAAAAGCATAAAAGTGTGGCATAAAAGATGCAAAAAATCTATAAAAAATTTATATGGTATATTTCACCATATTTTTCAATAAAACTAAAAATAAAATAAAAATTTAAAAATATAACCAATAAAAATTTCAAAATACATAACAATTTTAAAAATTCATTGCTAAATAAATAAAAATCCACAAACAATATATAATTTAAAGACAATTTTACTTACTTTTTAATAAAAATAATTTTATCCATAAAAATGAAAGTAAAAAAAACCTCACAGTTTTCCATAAAAACTTCATTTTTTACATTAAAAATAATACAAAATCCATAAAATCCTAAAAACCTCTTAAAAATTCATAAAAATGGGAAATAAAATTTAAAACATAAAAAATAATAAAATAAAAAGCAAATAAAAGTTACAAAATATTTTTAAATTTAAAAATCACAAAATACGTAAAATAAAAAAGAATATAAAATCAATAAAAATCAAGTAAAAATCCAGAAAATTCCCTACAAATAAATAAAAATTAGGAAACCTGTTTTACCTAGTTTTATACCATTTAACCCTAGTTTCTAACAGATTGCCTCCCAGTTCAACGCTCCCGTACTTTCATATCAAAGTTTAGGAGTATGAATAAAAACATAAAATTTCTGGCAAAATCCACCTGGTCAATACAACGATATTTTCTATCTCTAGATCACGTGCATTTATTTCATATAGTACTATCCAAAATAAATTATTATTCTATTCTGAACATGATTCATAATATCATATAGAGTTTAATTACAAATACGATTTACAATTTATTATATTAATATGAAATGGATTCACATTATCTAATTAAATGTGAATTGGATTCACATTATACAATTAAATATTAATGTGATTTACATTTAATATTGGATGGATAAATGTGATTCATAGTTATCAATGACATGATTGAATTTGTCGCAAAATAATTTGGAAATATTTTGGTGAAAATTCAAGCAATAAAATTTGTTGCAAATATGTGTAAAATATGGTAATATTTGAGACTCTCATCAGTAAAGAAAGAAGACCTTCATTCCTTTTAAGGAATGGACGACCACATGGAGAAGGACTCATTGGTAATCATCCATCCTAATTAGGAAGAAGGCTGTAAGCGAAGCTAAGTCAAACTTATGAAGTTTTATACAAAAATCTCGACTCTAAGGAGGGCCAAAATGATATATTCAAGTTGGCTAAAGTAAGAGGATGAAATACCGAAAACCTTTCTCAACTGAGATGCATTAAGGATGAGGAATCTCACATCCTTATTACTCATAAGGATATAAAGACTAGATGGAAACAATATTTCTATAAGATTTTCACTGAGGAAGGAAATAGAGATATCACTTTAGGAGATCTAGTTGGCAATGAAAGTTACTTGAATCGTGCAAGCTATAGACTAATACAAAGGAAGGAAGTAGAGGAGGTTTTGAAGGTTATGAGATATAGGAAAGGTATAGGACCTGATGACATTCCTCTAGAAGTTTGGAGAGTTTTAGATGAACGTGTTTTGACCTGGCTTACAAATTTATTCAATGTTATTTGACGAAGCAAGAAAATGCATAAAGATTGGAGGAGAAGCATCATGGTGCCTCTTTATATGAATATAGGAGACACTACAGTTGTTCAAATTACAGAGGTATCAAGATGATGAGTCACACTATGAAAATTTGAGAACGTGTGATTGAAAGAATGTTGAGGCAAATTTCCAAAGTAAAAGAAAACCAACTTGGATTCATGCCAGTTCACTCAACTATTGAAGTCATCCACTTACAGAGGAGAACCATGGAGATTTATAGAGCTAAAAGGAAGAACCTCTATATGACTTTTATTGATTTGGAGAAGGTTTATGATTCTGTCCCACAAGAGATATTGTGGAGAGTTTTGGAGAAGAGACAAGTGTCTTTCCTACACTTTAACCTCATAAAAGATATGTATGATAGAGCTTCATCTTGTGTAATGATACAGTTTGGAAAGACTAACTATTTTTACATCAACATTGGTTCACATCAAGATTTAGCTATGAGTCCATTTCTTTTTACTTTGATTGTGGGATGAGTTGGCAAGTCACATTCATGATTATATACCTTGGTTGATGTTATAATTTTGATGATATTGTATTAATTGATGAGACTAGAGATGGAGAAAATGAGAAGCATGATATTTGGAGACATGCATTGGAGACTAAATGATTTCGTATAAGTAGGGTTAAGATTGAATATATGGAGTGCACCTTTGATGGATGTAATAGTGAAGGAATTAAGGTAAAGTTTGGTGACGATAACATTCAAAAAAGAGATTCTTTTAGATACTTGGATCTATTTTACAATATGATGGAGAAATTGATGGAGGTGTTACTGATTGAATAAATGCAAGTTGGCTAAAGTGGAGAGGAACCTCTACTATTCTCTATGATATTAAAATTCCTTTGAGAATCAAAGGAAAATTTTACAAAGCAACTGTGAGATCTATTATTCTCTATGGATTAGATGTTGGATTGTGAACCATAGACATGTGTAGAGAATGATAGTAGCAGAAATGGAAATGCTAAGGAGGACGTGTGGAGACATGCATAAAGATCATATTTGGAATGATGCAATCAGAATGAAAGTTGATTTAGCTCTAATCAAGGATAAGATGCGATAAAATTACTTAAGTTGGTTTGGCCATTTGCAAAGGAGGTTAGCTTATGCACGTGTGAGGAGATGCGGGTTTTGGGATGTTGAGCTGGCTAAGAGAGGGTGATGAAGGCCCAAGAAGTGTTGGAGTGAGACTATACTTAGGGTTCTTAGTTTTTTTGGATCTACGCCCAAGAATGGCCCAAGATATATATGAATGGAGGCAAAGAATCCATGTAACCGACCCTACTTAATGTGGGAAAAGGCTTTGTTGTTGTTGTTGTAAAAGGAACTGTACTTTGGAAATTGTTGTATGAAGCTGAATCACTTGAGGTGGTAGGATACTTTGATGAATGATTGGAAATCTACAACATCTTACATCTTCATGTTTGATAACCTACATATCTACTGTAAGCTTGATTAATAGTAGGGCTAACAATTCTAAAGGAAAGAACATTGAGATCCATTATCACTATATGTAAGATATATTGATAAAAAAAGAAATTACGATAACATGCATACCTACTAGTGATATGCTAGTTCATTTCCATACTAAGAGAATAATGATGTGTAGATATATTAAACATGTTAGTTTGATGGAACTCATAAATGCATGAGGTAAGGAAGAGGTTTTCACTAAAAATACACCTTGCTTTTTTCATGAATAATACACCTCGCTTATTTCATCACCATATTTACATTACATTGATAGTGGAAGTGTAGAAGATCTGACCACTTCGATAAGTGGGAAATGTTTGATCGATTATCACAGAATAATTGAATGGTCAAAACCACCCAAGGTGGTTGTGTTATGGCCTCAACAAATTGAGGCATGAGAAAAGTAAGTTGGATACTTGTTTATATGTCATGAAGAGTAGGAGCAAGGTTGCAATTATGTCATTGTATGTAGATAGCATTATACTCGTGGGTAAGACATATCTATGTTTAATGAAATAAAGAAAACTTGGGAAATGAATTTGAGATGAACAACATGATTCAAGTTACAAGAGATGAAGATTAAAGATATGGAGTCTTAATCAAAAGAAATAAGTGCATACGATATTGAAGAGATTTGGAATGCAGAATAGCACTCCAGCTCCTACGTCACTTGTGTTGGGAAAGATACTCAATAAGATTCAATTCTTGGGATGGAGCATGAATCTTTAAATGTTCCATATGTGTATGCAATGGGAATCTAATGATGTAATGATGTGCACTCAACATGACTTAGACTCAGTTAGCCTAATTAGATTTCAACGTAAACCCAGACCAGTCGGTTGTAACGACCGGAACAGTCGGAGGTGTGGAAAACAAGGGTAGGCGACGCAAGGCAAAACAACCCTATGCATACACCTCTTACAGGGAGGGGAAGCTCATCTCACGAAGACCCTCGTAGTCGGGAGCTCTTGCATCCATACCCATCTCTCCCTCCTTCCCTCTCTCGACGCAATCAAGATCGACGACATACCTCGTACTTTAAGACACACGCGCTTCGTAGGTGCCTTGACTACTGTTCACAGATGGACAAAGAGATAGAATTATTGGTGCCAACACTAGGAATTTGTTGCCACCAAGGTCTCAATCTAGGCCTCCTTGGAAGTTGGAATCCAATGGAAAGTAGACAAGGACATCATAGTGAGGGGGAGGGTCCAAGTGCTCCTCCCGACCACTTGGATTAGGGCAGAATTATGTGATGCTAATACCCCAACAAACCCCATGTGTCCTACCCCTTCAACCTCTTCCCCAATGGAGACTATATCATACATATTGCTACCTTTCCCTCCATTAACCTAAACCGTCCCCACAACCACCAGAGGCCAAATTTACCAATCACATCTGTCCCAAGAGGAAAGGGGACAAGATCTATTCATCCCACAGCTAATATCTTTTTAGGAATCATGTTGCTTGTTGTAATATGTGTATTATTCCGATTATTATTAGTATGCAAGCTTTGTTAGTATTCCTCAATGTCTATCAAAATATTTCTTTATTTTGAGAAGGAACTCTTGATATTCTAAGGTAACCATCTGACGAACCAAGCAATTGCGGAAGGAACTCTAATCTAATAGGAACATTCTCATCAGCCCAAGATATATACAAGTTTTTTTAATAGTAGGATTCGAACACGGATCCTTTAAAGTGGAGGTACACTGCTCTACCACCGACCCACTTATTGGGTTCAAGATATGTACACGTTGGTCATGCATAGTTTACAAACGCTCTATGGATGCATTCGTACACATTTTCTTCATATGCTCCCATCGTACAAAACACAACAAGCATATTAGAACGTGCACGAGCAGTTGTACGGAGGGGGTCTCATGGGTGTGAGGGATGAGGGCGGGCTGTGCGAGAGCCGTACAGTTCTATAAATATATACCGACCCTCCTCGAAGGGGAATAAAAACTTGATCACCTTGCAGTAGGGAGCCCTCTCCCGATCTAAACCCATCTCTCCCCCTCTTTCTCTCATCCTCGTAAGCTATGTTCGACGGTGGCGCACCTCGAGTACTATCAATTGGATCATAGTACGAGGAAGAAAACCGTGTACGATCCACGATCGACGGCCACGATCCTACCGTAACAACCTGCCTAACTAGCCGATGGGGCCGAATATCACGCTCGATCTGACATGAAATGGTCCATATGGGATTGTCCAAAATCAGGTCTTCGTCATCAAATAAGCATATGGGGCTCATTGTCTCCATTCCCACCACTTTCTTCCTGTCTTAATTGGACCGGACAACAAGATTTTAGTGTCATTCGATGATTCTTACTTTGATTTGCAATGATATGATTGCATGGTTTTGGTCCGCGGATATGGATATCCAACCGAATGTGTCATAGTTAAAGGTGACAAATGACGTGAGGTGTCCCCGAAGCCTAACTCGATTCGTGACCACTACTCGATTTCCACCATCTTTGGATGATGCCTTGGAATGCGTCAAATCGGGTCAGAGCGGTTCGACTAATATTATTTGTTGTAAAATTATCTTTTATTTTTAAAATCCTTGACGAGTTTCACTTTCGTTACTCGAGTTATGAGTAACATTAAGTGCTCGTTGATAGTCATTAGCAACGACGAGAAGAAGAGAAACTAAGGGACAAATGGTGTTATATGATTTATTGATAGCAGCGATGTACAGGGTATATCGTTACAGGTTTGAAAAATCAAGCAAGGAATAATATCCACTGTTGTGTGTGCTTGCGTGCGTGTATATATATAGGGCCGAAGAAGCTACACTCGATCATTTTTTCATTGATTTTTTTGTGTTTTTGAAATGAAACCTAGAGGGATTTAAATCACTATATATCACCTTGATATCATACCAATTTTAACTAAATTTGACAATTCTATCATCCGCATCAAGACTATCACATTTTAATGGTCTCAGAATTATTGAAATTGACACTATCTAGAAGGGCATGTTAGGAATGTTTGTTTTTCATGAAATTTGAAACACATATTCCACACAATAAACTAAGTAAATCCCCATAAGTTTCCTTTTAAAAAATAAAAAATCAATAAGAAAAATAGCCGGGCATAGCCAGTTGGCTGCACCCACGGTATAGCTTCCCTTTTCCCATATATGTATATGAATAAATCATGGATAATATAACAATAAGTATCAAATTATTTGATGTAATAACCAGTTTTCTTATAATGTATAGTGAAGATTAAATAAAAAATAAAAAATAAAAAATAAAAAATAAAAATGAGTGATGTTTGTTAGAATATAATAAATTATAAAAACACATACATAGGAATATTTTTTGAATTTTTATCACTTATGCCTTTTTAACTTCAGCAATATCGGTTATGTCCCTTCCTTTTTTTAATATCACTTGTGCTCTTGACTTCTCACAAAATTCATAATTATATCCTTTTGTAATATCAATTATTCGCCTATTTTACCTTAACAGAAAAGCAGAACTGTTGATTTTATGAGGCGTAAGTGATAAAATTCATATATTATTTGTTGCAGTAAGTCGATTTTTGTAGCAGTGTATAGCGGAGATTAAATTAAAAATTTAAAACTAAAATGGTTGAAGTGTGTAAGAATATAATAAAATTATAAAAACACATGTACATATGAATGATGTTTAATCGGCTCTTTTGAATAAGCAGCGGTTACCATTTTCGTAATCATAATCCGATCTAGTATATATTCGTCCATTTTCCACTTAAATATGTTGCACTTTGCAATTCAGATACGAATACTTTCATCAACAATTTTCATGAATTAATTCTCCATTATCTAATTTATTTTTCATTTGTTTAAGATATCAATTATTATCGTCTATTCTGTATAACATAATATATTAGTCACATCTCGTTATAACTGAATAAACTACAAGTTGTAAAAGTTGCATATAAAATTTTAATTATGTATAATATATGTTGCAATAATGCGAGCTATATTCTTCTTTGATGATATGATGCTATAAAAATTTATACACATAAGCATCTAATTAAAAGAGTAAAGTTATTGATAATTTTCCAGCATTTTAATCTCATCAAGATGGATCAATAATTTAGATTTGATGCTCAATAAGAGTTTCGAGTCATGTGATCATTGAAAACGCCTTATAGGCATGAGATTTGATGCTCAATAAGAGTAACTAGCAGGGAACCCGTGCTTTGCACAGGCAATTGTATTTCATGCGTGTTACATTACATGAAAACAATAATCAAGTTTTGATTTCTTATTAGGAATTAATCTGCAGATTAATTCCTAATAATCATCCTGGTAATCCAAGTACCTAGTATTCGCAAGCAGATTGCCCATCTTACTAAACCTTTGAAAGGTGCTTACTCTAGCAGTCCAACCCCCTCCTTGTTATCAAACGGGCCACTACCAAGCAGTTCTCTATAATATTTGGTTGATATGATTGTCTCTGGAGGATGGTTGCAATGTTAACATTCAAAACCTCAATGGTAAAGAATGTAGACATGGTGATCCTTGATTAGTCATCACACGGGAGATGGGTGTGGATTTCCTTGTGGACGTTGATGGAACATGGTCATTCCCTAAGTTTGCAAAGTGTTACTGGACTGGATCTGTGGATGAACTGGGTCAGCCGCAACTTGGGTAGCTCATCTATCAAGCATCGACCTTAGATGGATTTGTTTGCTCAGGTAAACAATCCCCTATTTTTGGGAAATGAAACAAAACCCTCTTTTCTAAATTGCCAAATGGAAAAAAAGCAACTACTTGATTAATGGGTATGTTATGATGTTCTAAGTTGTACCACAATAAACGAAATAATTCGAGTCGTGCTTGGATGTGAGCCTCTCTGAGGAATAGTGCATGCATATGAAAACATACATTAAACTTTGTCAATGTGGTCTGGTTAGCAGTCCAGCCTCACTAAGCTGCACTGCACTTGGTGAAGGGGTTTTAGTCCGAATAGTTCGATTTTCTGTCTAGCCCTTAATAAATCATTTTAGTTTTCTGCCGTTGGGTGAAAGTCTTGTCCCTTAATTTATCCACAGGAAGAACATAAATATACCGTAGTCTTTAGGCCGACTTCTTTTTTGGAGATGGTGTAACTTCTCGGCTGGATTGAAGATGGTTTACATAATCTGAAGCGTGATCGTGACGAGGACGAATGCAACGACGGCGGAGATTTTCTGGCGGGGTTACTACCGAAGCCAGAGCTCGACATCGTGCAAGCCCCGCCGCAGCTCCTCCATCTCGATGGCAACGGAGGAGGGGATGCTGCCGGATCAAAAGCTTGAGGAGGCAGAGGTTGTCACCGATGGCGTCGGAGGGGCGGATGGGTGGGACTGGGAGATGAGGAGAGGCGACGGCGTGAGCCATGCAACATCTATAGCAAAGGGGAAAGGGCGTAGGGCGGAGGTGATTTGTGTAATTCGCTAGACAGGTCGGGGTCAAAAGTGGAAAGCAATCGGGGATGAGTTGCGGGATGAGATGGGCTAGTAGGAAACCCGTGCAAAAGCACGGGTAATTAAGTTTAACGTAATTTATTTATCAATTATTCTTAGTTATTAAGATTTTAGCATCATGTTTTTGCCAAAATAATAATGTCAGGAAGGAATTAGCATAAAAAATAGTTGTGGCAAGTGAGTAAGCTGAAATGACGAAACTTTTTGAGAACATCTTTTATAAACAACGTTCAAAATTCAATATGCCTGCGACATACAACTTTATCTAATTCAAATGTTCTCAACTTCAAAAGATATCAAATTGGATCTATAAGCCTTCATCTGACAATGTTTGTATCCATCTTGAAGAAAAATATAGATATGTATTTGTTCTATGATAGATATGCATTTGTACTATGACTCAGAATCTTTCTATGTAATGATTTTCTGATTGGGAATCGATATGCCCATGCCAAGATTAAGTTCTAGATTCGAGTTCTTGATCAAGGATTAGATTGGATGCTAATTGAATACATGCAAGTTATTAGCTAGGCTGAGTTGGTCCTAACCTAACAAATTTAAACATCTCATATTACGGTTATTATTGAGGTTTTCTTAAGTTTTAATACATGTAAATATCAGGCAACTCGATTTTAGTGGAAGATCAAAGAGAAGCGTTGAAACTGTAAGAATACCGTGTGGTGGAGATGGAGATGTGTTCCTATTTAATATATGCTATGGAAATAGTGATAGGGAGATGTGGATGGTGGCTATGAGTCTGTAACGACCGACATAGCCATTATCGTCGTGGGCTTCTAAGACGACATTGTCCACAAATTCAAAGGCCTCGGAGCACTGATCGAAGTAGAACAATGGGGAACATTTGCAAGATATGAAGCTTATGATACAATAGAATATTGTAAGAATTAAAAACTCAAAATAATGCAAATTAACTGACGTAATTAATGCATTTCAACTAACGTAATTATTCAAGCAACGACGGCCCACTTTCCCTGGACTTGAACATTGATAAAAATAGTAGAGTCGCAAGGTGTGGTCTCCTTGTCAGAAACTTGCCGGTAAACCACCTCGTTCATCACATAACACCTATTCATCCCATCAATCTCGTAGTGGAAGACCATAACCCTGCAAGAGCAGCTGCTCAAACAGGCATCCTTGCACCTGCTCGATCTCCACGACCTCGGCAGCGATCTGCATTATATTGGCACCACATGCGAGCAGCTAAGTTTCCAGTGCATGTTATTTACGGGCAAGTAGTAGTTGACCATCCTATGTCGCATCCATCGGAGGTGGGAGAACAATTTGCAATGTAAACTTGGGACAAATGGAATAAAAGAGCACGAATCACAAAGGCAAGCAACATGGCCAACTCATCTCCTCGATGATCCTAATCACATCACCCCTTCACGCTCCCCTCGGATCCAAGAACTCTGCTTTCCTAAAAGTTGGTACAATAGAAAATGTATACTTAATTACCGCAATCAATCGAAGAAGTTCAAAACTTTGGGGAAAAACTCACAATTCTCCTTCCTTCCAAGCATTACTACACAGAACTGCATGACAAAAATGACAGCACAACTCCTTTTAGTGGTACTTACTTCGCAGCCAGTGGCAGAAGAGAAGATGTTGATCCCAATCTATTGTATGTTCCCATAGCATCATCAAACTACTCTCCCTTTTTTATCTCTTCGTAGATGCGCCCGTGGATACCCACTATGAAACCTTCAAGCTTTTGAGGAGGACGGAAAATTGGAGGCACGGATGGCTCGAGGAGAGGACGAGGGATGTTAAGGTTTTTTTAGGAAAGGGCGAGGGGAGTTAGTGCGAGATGGGTCAACGACGTTACGGCCAGAGGGATGGAGTTGGAGAGGTGGTTGCGAGGAGGGGAAGGGCAGGGCCGTCCCTGAGCCTTGTCTTGGAGTGCAATGGCCCACGACCCCGCAATTTTGGGGGCCCATCTCTAAATTGGCTATATATAGTTAGTTTTTAGGATTTAATGGGGCTGTCCCCTGGAGGCAGCCAACATGGCTGCCCCGCCCCTGTATTTCGGTGTTTTTTTAAAAAATATCATCATGTATATTCATCCTTATATCCCTCCTATATGCCATTCGAATTTCGTCAGAAACAGACTCCTACGGCCTCCATCGAGATGGTGTCGATTTAAAAAATCCTGTTACCGTTAAAAAAATGACTGTCTGGATGGAGATAGGAGTCTTTGTTTCTGAAGAATTTGAATGACATATAGGAGGGATATAGGGATGAATATATAAGGCGACATTTATGAAAAAAATAAAAAAATGTCGAAAATGGTGCGGAGGCAGCCCCATTAACCTCTAGTTTTTATATTTTTATTTCAAATACTAGGGATGCAAATGGATCGGATATGTATCAGATATGCCTATTTCGATATCCATATTCGTTTTATCTCTATCGAATACGAATACAGATACGGATATGATTCAGATATGAATTAAGCAAATCGCATCCTTAAAAATATTGATACAAATCAGATATTTATCGAATCTGAATATGCATCGAATAAAAAGAGAAACTGAATATAGATTAAATAAAGAACTAATCCAAATATGAACCAATGATAGAGTGAATTCAAATATAGATCCAATAAACATGGAATCCAAATACGAGTCTGTCAATGATCACATATGAATACGAATTGATATTTAATCAAAGTTTACAATGATTTTAAAAGTTGATAATGAAATATAAATAAGTTGCATCCTAACAAAAGGGATCGTCGAGGTGACATGTGTTCTTAATTAGAAGCAAAAGGGGAGATATAGTTTTGTAACTTTTGTGCGTGCTCATCTCCAAATAAACGGAAATTTATTAATATCATCGTTATATTATATTATATAATATAAAATACTAGTATTATATTAACCAAATATATAAAATAATATTAAATATTTTATTTTGATATCCAGATTCGAATACGGATATTCAAGCCATTACCATATCTACATCCATATCCGAAAAATTTTTCAATTCATATCCATCTCCGATCCATATTTGATTAATATTTGGATATGGATATCTGTATCTAGTATTTTTTCGAATAGAAATTTTTTTAAATAATTATTAAAAAAATCATAATTAATTAAATAAGCATGGCGGAAAAAAAATTAAAAAAATAGGTATCTATCGGCACCTGAGGTGCCGATTTGTGGCGCCCCCTCCAAATCGGCACTCTGGTGCCCATTTGGGATGGGCATTTTACAAAAGACACCCCGTTAATAATGTAATTCAATTTCAGTACCACTGGATACTACAAGTTATTAATATGTTCATGAGATGTGAACAATTTAAAAATATTTTGACGAATTATTTAAATAATTTTACAAAATATTATTTTACAATTATTATTATGTTCATTTGAGGACATTTGAGGAATTATGTCAATAATTTTAAAAAATAAAATAAATTTAATAGGCTTTCAATATTTTCCTTCATCACAATATTTTTGATCTATCAGTAGAGCTTCGTGGTCTCATCTTCTTCCCGATATCGTTATTGTAAAATGTTAAGTATATCTCTATTTTTTATTATATTCTTCACTATTGATACATACTTAGAATACTTATAATTGACATATCAACAATATTATAGTAAATATAAAGAAATTGAGAGTGTGAACAACATCATTTACCATTGATATATGTGAACTCAACAACGTAGAACTTGACATGAAAAAAATTACAAGTATTTTATTAAAATCATAAGATAAGAAATATGAGTTTACAAATAATAAGAAAAAAATTTACAATGACTTAAACTTTCCATATCTTCAGAAATCCTTTCAGACCTCCTCCTCCACCTCCTGCACCACCTCCTTTGTCGTTTCTTTTCCCTCCATCTCCCAATTTTATGTGAGTCTCCTCATGTGTTGTCTTCTTCTTCTTCTTCTTCTGCTTGGACATTTGTTCTGAGTGCGTTGGAACGTGCTCTGGAGGATGCGGTCTAGCTGACGGCTTCCGTGGCGGTTCGATTGTTTGTGATTCCTGATTACTTGACGTTCGTACACTTGTTGAATGGCGAGGCGGCTCTGACGGAGGAGGCTCAGTGATCCTTACTCCGGGAGAAGGTCTTCGAGGCATCTCCGGACGTTGTTCTGGTATCGTCGATATACCAAACATCTGTCTATCAAAATCAGTTGCCTCCATTTGCCGAACACTATCAAATATCTGCGACTGCTAATCTCCTGAACTGTATTGAATAGACGGTATGAGCTGAGAGGGTCCAGAGTCAAATTGACTCGAAGGTCCAATAAGCGATGGTCCTACAAGATTGAGACATTTTCATTGTTATAAGTATCACAAAATTTAAACGTAAAGTATTGAAATGAGTTCGTATATTCTATAATATATTTATACATGAACCTTTAAATCCGGCTTCACCGATTTGAGACCCTCTAAAGCCATACTCGATATAGCTCATACCTGAAAGATGTTAATTACATTATATGTCATATAAATTACTTAATAAGTAAGAGGAGAATTCAATGTAATAAATTAAGTACAATTTTACCTTTAGATACGAATCCTGGTTGAATTGGTGGAACTTCCTGCCCGCTGTATCCCTGATTTGAAGGGCCAGCAAATGATGATCCTGCAAATTACGATTGACTGAAAGCTTCTCCATATCCTGCAAGAATGAGATATTCATCTTTTAGAAAATAATATATAAGATAAAAATTAGTTATTTTATTTAGTCATTTTATTACCTGAAGCTCCAAATCCGATTTGGTCATATTGAGATGCGAGTCCTTGATGACCTGATGAGTACCCTTGCCCGCCATATCCCGCGGATGTCATTCCTGAGGTGCTAAATATTGACTCCTCCATTGTTTGACCCTGGGAAAATGCCTGCTCACCGAGTCCTGCTATATTTTATGAAGAACTGTATTTATATGTCTAAAAATCGATATATGAATAAGAGTTGACTATACATAAACAAATAACTAAAACCTGAACTAGCAAACATCGGTGGTGGTTGTGTCCCCTCCCCACCATATTCCGTGTACTCCCTTCCTGTACAATTTACAACATATAATTTTATAAATTCACGATTTTAAGATAAAAAATTACTTTACATTTGTAAGAAAGAAATCACAAAACCTGAAGCTCCTGAAGTATGATGCTCTTGTGATGGCATGAATTGTTGATGCTCATATTGATGGAAGGGATGCATCAAGGAGAACATGTTGAGTGTTTCATCAAACATGTTAATTGTATTGTCGACCGTTGTCCTCATGTTACTATTTCTTCCTTGTACAATCGTATCCACCTAATCCATTTACAAATATAATCAGAATAATTTAATAGAATCTCAGTAGAATAAGTAGACTTTTTAAACATATCAGACGTCTTTCCATTGGTCCGTGTGGTCGGTAAGCTACTACAGGAGGAGGAATCTGTGTTTGGACCCATCTTCTGGTTATATTCCAATACCATTGCATATAAATATCGGTATTGGAATCCGGGTGCTCATGAACAACTGCGGCTTCCCTATCCTCCCAACGATCTACGTACTGTCGATGTATAGTAGCCCAGTTTAGGATGTCCCCACTTCGGGTTTTGTTACGTCTAGATACAACGTTTATCCTCTCCACAGAAAGAGGAATGTGCTGACGCGTCCCAAATTGTCGCATCACGCGATCAGGTAGGTGCATCACTACAAGATCGTAACAAATAAGTGGAACTCGACTCATCCATACAGGCTGACCACTTCTGCAGATAGGATGCAGTTGAGATATCTCAACTTCAACATATGGTGTCCAAACCATCTGTATTTTAGTAAACAAATTAGATATTGTAGTTTACAATAATTTAAAATTAATATGAGTATTAAAGTTTTTTTTACCTGATGAGGCTCTTATGTGTCGAGCTCATTGCGATAGAATGCTAATGTTGCCGTATGCACGTTCTCCTTAAAACTACGTGCTCCTATCCACATCAACGCTAATGAACCTCCAGTTATCTGAGCACCAGCACATACTATCGGCCGTCCAATATGTACATGCTCACATGCCCAAACATGTATTTAAAAATATTAGAAGATGTAAATAAATCAAATTGAGACGTGTTGGGGTACTCTACAAACCTGTAAAATTGAGAAAAAACCATATATCCTAGACGTGCTGATCTTTGCACCCCTATCGAGTTCTGAATACATATGCGCCAAAGCAGCAGCACCCCAAGCCAGTTGAGCACATTCTTGCAGTTCACATAAGTGTAATAAGTACCTACAAAATTAATCAAACATAAGAATACAACAACAATTGATAATGTAATATAGTCAATCATTAACGCATACCTTAAAGGCACCATATCTCCGTTGTTGTCTACAAGTACACTACATCCTATATGATAATAAATGAGTGCTCTAACCACACGGGTCGCTTGTTGTTCGTCAACAATACCTTGCAACGGATGTCTTGTCTTAAAGAAGAAGTCGCGTATCCAAGACAACTTTACTTTTCCACTCTTTATCCGGGTGGATACTACTCCTAACAAATTCAAGCACTCTGCATCCCATCCACCAGGCGGAGAATCCCGACCAGTTACAGGTAGACCATCAACTCTTAAACCACTAATTAATCCTATATCATGAAGAGTAATAGTAGCCTCCCCTAAGCGTAGGTGAAATGTGTGTGTCTCAGGTCTCCATCTCTCTAGTAAGCTGGTCAATAATGATGGATCCATTTGGACTCTTCTCATGTTCACCACACATGAGAAACCTGACACTTCTATTAATCGTTCTACTACGCCACTCTTCTTGTCAGAAATGGAGTTCAGTAACTCATTATGCTCTACAAATCGAATCTGTAATATATATTGAATAAAAAAATAAGAAACAGTATTACCGAACTAGTAAATTTTTAAAATTATAAAAAAACTTACCGAACTAGTGGCTTGTGATGATTGGTGGTCATTCTGCATATACAATACTGAGGTATCTACTGGTCCAGGAAGTCTATCCATCTGTGTCATCTACATTAATAATTACAAATGTCATGAAAAAAGAACTATAAATTTGTAAAGAAAATGATATATTAACAATGAAATTAAATTACCCTCACAAATCCGAGTGTGCCTATGTTCTGCGTGGACAACTTAATCTATTATGTCCC
Organism: Ottelia alismoides; assembly: GCA_037367405.1. Taxonomy (NCBI): domain Eukaryota; kingdom Viridiplantae; phylum Streptophyta; class Magnoliopsida; order Alismatales; family Hydrocharitaceae; genus Ottelia; species Ottelia alismoides. The sequence goes on from JAZKJV010006278.1 coordinate 1,094,926, forward strand.
GATTGCTTGCAGATTTTACATAATTTTGGTTGAATGCACATTTCGTCCATTTCATTTCTAATTCTTCCCTGCACAGGTCTTCCGACATTTCTCTTTCCCATTTTTGGAGGTAACATAACAATAGCATCTTCTTCTCCCCAATAACGTCTATCAGGTATGGGATGAAAGTAGGAGTTATATGCCTGACGGTAATAATCGCTGGAGAAGTACTGCGAACATAGATCGTAGTTATCTACGTGAGTACGAGTATGTGAAGCTGCGGCAATAACATGTGGACATACAAAATATTTCATCTGCATAAACCCGCACATGCACTCACTTTCTCGGCCATTTAGATTGACTTCATGTGCAAATCCATCACGATCGGAGACTTGAAACTGAGTTAACGAAAATCTTTCAACGTGACATGCTCTTGCCTCCCTGGTTTGTTTATCTAACAACTCTTCATATTTCTTAGTCAAATATGTAGTCATTCCTTTTGACTCCTCACGACGATCATTGAAATAGCCATTTATTCTAAGGAATATTGTTAGGATGAGAGAAATAATTGGTAAACTGCGTGCTCCTCTAAAGGTACCGTTAAAACTTTCAGATAAATTGGTTGTCATATGTCCATAACGATGTCCATCATCTAAACTTAATGCCCAATGTCTCTGATCGCCATTGTCCCGAGATTTTATCCACTCGAAAGCACTTCTATCTAGAATGAAAATTTCACGCATCATACTGTTGAACTTGTTCTGACATGGTTCTTGTCCAGCAGCGTAGAATCGACTTAGAACTGTATGATTTCTATGACCGGCTCTCTGCATGTTTGCACGCATGTGTCTGAGACAATGATAATACGTGAATCCCTCTACCGGTGGAAATAAACCACGTACAGTATTCTTTAGATCAGGGAATCGATCACTTATAAAACAAATGTCCCGACGATCGATAATTTGTTTTAATAAATTCAAAAACCAGTCCCATGCCGAAATATTCTCGTTCTTTTCAGCAATAGCAAATGCCAACGGAAAAAGGCCATTATTAGCGTCAATTGCTGTGGCTACGTACATGTGACCGGCGTATCTCCTGTACTGCAATTAATTTAAATCTTTGTTAGTTTAAATATAAATGGTGAAATTATTCTATAATTTGAATGTGATTAATTTTACCTCGAAGATGACGGCATATTTTCCATATTAAAGGGAGTACCTTGTACAAAAAGATGGATAAATCTCACATCGACGATTGAACTCAACATTGCTAATGGTGATTCATCATCGTCAATCAGTACTGCAAAAAGTTGATCCCTCATACAACCACTTACAAGTTAATGTAAGTATATACTGGTCGAGCGGGAGATTAGTGACTTCAAAGACTCGAGACAGTAAGCCAATGTATGTTAATTGGCATGGTAATTTCACTATCCGTTTCTTACCCCCAATATATTCTACGTGGTCATCAGAGACATCAATTGATCATCCCCAATATATTAAGACATGAGCGGTGTTGGAGGCCATCTATACGAATAAAATAATGATTTAATTAGTTTAATTACACAAAATAATAACTTAATAATCGGATGTGACAATTAGTTTAATTAACATTTCAGTCAGATGTTATCTCTAATAATTAATAATTTAAATGATATACTAATCATTCAGATATGGAATCCAAAAGTCCGATCTTGGGGACTCATCGGTGCTCACCACAGTGAGTCCTGCCAGCGCTGTATAGAGACCCTCTCGGCGCTCGATTCCAAATCTAAATGACAGTAATTTTAACATGAATATGTGCACTTTTAAATCTAAATGAATGAAATGCTAATGTAATGTCTAATGTCCCCTATTTAATTAATTTCGATTTTTTTAATAATTATTACAAAAATCTCCTAATAAAATGTCTAATGTGAGTGACATTAAAAAAATCCATATTACATTTACAATTACTATTTTTTAACATCTTTAGGTTATTTTATAGACAAATGATTACCATTAAATATAAACAAGAATTATTTTGAAATATATTTTTACTAGGTATCAATTTTGCACATCTAATTACTTGTTAAATTTTTTTAAAAAAATCTTGAGTAAAATTACCTGAAAGATGCGTGTCTTCTACAAGAAATGTTATCCAAAAGATAATAATACAATCCGATATCCGATGTATATAGCGTCCTCACTAATAAAACCCTGCAAAAAATGCACAAAATAATCTACAAAAAAATATCTTATACTTACTTGAATAAGATTAGCCGATCAAGAGAAGCAATCCCACTTCAGAAAACAGAATGAGTGAAAGAAGAGAGGAAGAATAAGGGGAGATGATGAAGAAGGAGAGGGGGAAATTGTGAGAAGAAAGGAATGAGGGGGGGGGGGGTTATATAACAAATGGGGGAGGAGGGGACCGTTGGCAAATTTCCAACGGCCCTCTCCCAAATCGGCACCTCAGGTGCCGATCGATACCTATTTTTTTAATTTTTTTCTTCATGTTTATTTAATTAATTATGATTTTTTTATAATTATCAGATATATCCGTATCCGTTTTCATTCCTAACAAATACCAATTCAATGTCTAAATGGTTACACAGGTTCATTAATTATTTACATTTGCATGTATCATTTGACTCTTCATATTCCTAAATGCCTAAAAATCCTTTGGGTTCCCCAATGCCACATCAATATCTTAAAAGTTAAGACCCTACATTGAACTTAAATGTGTCCTTTGGAGACAAATATGACCTCCTCCTCTTGTGATTTGCGTTTTCGTCATTGTTGTAATTTCTCTTGCTTTCAATTCATGACTTGTTGTTGTTGAGCACCCGCATATCACAACCTCAATTAATGATATTTTTTATATTTGTGCATTATAATTTTTTCCCTTAGATCCACAAATCACGATTATTTTTTTAGATTTACACATTTACTCACCATATTTGTGTTATTCTAAATAATCTCTCATCTTTTTTCTAAAAAATAACAAAATTGAAAGTTATTACACATTGTAAGGGATTGGGAATGTGGTGTTAACCACTTGAATTAATGTTATCTTTTTTTACAAAAAAAATCATCTCTCATTTCTCAATCACAAGACATACATTTCCCTTTTCAAAGTTTTTATTGTCATTATAATCGTTTTTATATTTATGGTAAGAATATTTTATGATTGGATTGTGAATAACCATCAAATAATCTTTTTAGGTAACTTATTTTGTTTTCGATAAAACTAAATCTTATTATTTAATTTCAGTTTCAATATTAATGCTAGTTGTGATTGAGAAGTTATTTTATTATATATAAGTTTGAATCTTTGACTGTTGATAGAAACTATCAGCTTGATCTGATTATTACTATCAAATAAAAAATAGATGACTTCTTTATTTTTCCATAACTATTATTTTATTGTCTGTTTAAATCATGTATTATTTTATAGTAATTAATAGTTTAGTGCTTCTTGCTTGAGTATTATTATTCTCTAACCATATTTTTCTGCTCATATGATATGGAAAATAGACATTAAGAGATGAAACTCTTAATTTTTAAATTTTTTTGTTATTGTAGTCAATAGATATATGTGCTTCTGTGCTTGAACGTTCTCAAAAATCCAAAAAATTAAAGAAAAACAATGCCGTACATTTTTTGCTAGCTATTTCCCATAGCTTTTGTTTGTATTTACGTTCCTTGAGTTGCATTATATCCATAGATGTCTATTTCGATTGTAGAGATTATTTTTATATTTTTAATTCATTACTTATTGTTTGATGCTCTTTGATCATAAACATACATAGTTCTTTTTAAAATTGAAAGAACTTTATTTATAAGAAATTTACAAATTAAAAATTTAAAATATTTTTTATAGGGGCCCTATTCTTCTCTTTTGCCTAGGGCCCATGAAGTGTCAAGGACGACACTGGGGAAGGGGATTGATGGAGGAGATGGCGGGTGTCTGGGAGTACGGTGAGAGAGACGTGGTGGTGCCGGAGAGGAGATGGAGAAGTAGCGGGGGTGGTGGAGGATGAGAGATCTGAAACGGGCGCCCCTCCTGGTGACGATGTGATTTGTCATAAATGACAAGGGTAAAAGTGGAGGACGAATGGCGTGTAAAATGGAATGGAGGCGAGGGCATTTTCGGTATGATGGCAGGAAACGTGGGGATCGATGGGTAAAACAGAAATTTTCAGGTGAAAAATTAATGGGCATGATGCCTTTTAATATATATATATATATATATATATATATATATAATGGACGAGTCATGTCTTATAGGCAGGTCGATTTTTTACAATATTTAAAATGGTAAATATGTAGTAAAATTGATTTTCATTTTTGTTAAAAAAATTCGTAGCAAGGTAAGATCTTTCGGACGGTTATAGTATAGTAGTGAATTAGGTAACATGGTAAAATGCAAAGCGAGTCGAAAAGAAGGCTATATCCATAGACAAATGGTAGAGGTTCGTTAATTCGACAATAATGGCCTGAGCTTAGGTCCCTAATTTATTATTGAAGAAAACTGATCCTGAAAACTTATTGGTTCGGGCTTACTTGAACCCATTGACAACCACTCAAAATGCTTGTGATCAAGTTGTCAAGTAGTTATCTCCTACTCTTATAACACATCTGGAAAACTTCGTGAGTTTCCGGAATTGGGATGTTACACTTTCAATGCTAAGTTTTATCCTCGTTTCTTACATTCCAGAATTGCCTTCACATGATCTCCTTTGTCCCAACAGGGATTTTGAAATGTGAAATTTATGGCTCAGCATTTGATGTGTTAGGCATACTGAAAGCTTGAACTTATGTGGACCTATGACGAGCTCGGAAGAAGATCCTCTGTTGTAAAGTAGGGGTGCTATAATCTCTTTTATTTTTTTGCGATTTCGATCCCAAAATCCAATCTTATCGATTGAATATTAAATCAACGCTCTACATATCTTCCAAATTTCGAACAAATATGAACTTATTTGTTATTATATCTTAATGGTCAAACATGCGGTAAAGATATAAGCAACTTAAATTTCATTTAAAAAATCCAACTCTTAAAATATTAAGATAAAATAGCATGCTTGCTTGTATTTAAGCAAAATTTGAAAGATGTGTAGAGCATTGATCTAAGATTCAATCTATGAGGTTGGATTTTAGGATCGAGATCGTAAAAAAATAACATAAAAGAGATTTCCAACTCCTTGTTGTATCTTTAGACAAGGGGATATTTGAAGCCAAACACGAGACAGAAAATGGCCGATATCCATTCGAGCAACACAGCTGGCCACATATTTGTATATGTCTGATAAATAAAGGGGTTTTCTTATAGCTATTGATTGGTACACAAATAATTTTGATAATATATATTACATTATTTTGTTTTTTATTCGTTTGTTGCGTGAGTTGTTATGAAAATACCTTTAAAGATATGTTAATAATAATTATTTAATTAATTGAATCATACTTTGAGTATACATTATCTAAATATAGAATGTGACTATCTATATCATCTCCTTCTATCTCTCAATTTCATTTCTATATTCAAAATTCAAATCAAAACTCTGCCCCATATGGTGCATACATGGCAGCGATGCACGATTGGCAGCACATGGAACACGACAACAGGGTGGCAGTGCTTCGAGCACGTCGATGATGCCACAAACGAGGGCATCAGGGCTAGGCTTGGGGACACTACAAGAAAAACAAGTTGTAGCTACAGAACTATGACCACGGATATGTGATTTGTAGCCACGGAATTGGGCTCTGGCCACGACACGTCGTGGCCAGTAGCCATAGCCCCAAGTCTCGTCGCGAGAGTTCTCTAGCCACGAATATGCCGTGGCCACTACAAGTGGCCACAGAACTTATCGTGGCCACAACTCTTATATGAAAACTTTGACCACGGATTGTGGCTACGAGAAACTAGTGGCCACGGAACTATCGTGGCCATAAGTTTCCGTAGCCACATTCCGTGGCCACAACTCATTTTTCTTGTAGTGGGATGTCGTCCGACAAGACGATGGGCAAGGAACTCCACGAGAGCATCGGGGCTAGGCTTGGGGATGCCAAGTGATGATGACATCATACTAGGTGAGGTAGGTAGTTGTGGGTTCCTTGGTGAGGTGGGAAATTGTGGGTTTATCGGAGATGTCAATGAAGTCGGCCCAGTTTCTTCGCTCGCTCCACATACGTGAGGAGAGAGAGTAGTAGAGGAAGTTGGGGATGCGAGCATTGGAGGTTGTGCAGAGGAATCATGTAATGGAGTTGCTCACATCATGGCGATGGCGTAGGTGATGAATCTTCATTTCATCACCTTTATCTATCATTTTGGCCTTAAAATCTTATCTAATGCATGTAAATAACCTAATTTGTACAAATTAACATTCATTATTTGTTGTGTAAATAATGTATAAAATACTATTTTTAATGCCAAAATTATAGAATAAAGAAAAGAAAAAGAATAAAATGCTAAAGGTATTTTATGACTCTAAACCCAAAGACCTAGGCATCTTCATGACTAGGTTGACAAGAATGAAGTAGAGGGAGATAAGGAGCCAAAAACCACCTAAAACCATATTCTTTGTTTATCATTTATTCATTTTTAAGACATATTTTATTTTCTAACTTTTATTCATGAAATAAAGAAACTTTGTACACGAAAGTTGTAGATAAAAAGAAAACTAAAAATATAAAATTGATTTCATACAAAAATAATATACATTGTACTTTATATACTCTAAATAAAAAAGCCAAAATCTCAACTTCCCAGACGCTTATCTCTCAAATAAAAACTCAAAATGTATCAAACCTTTAGTTGTATATAACTTGTAATAAGCTATTTAATGACAATGGTTTCATATTTTTTGGAGCTAAGATGTGAAAGTTAGGTTTTAGACCCCTATTGTATAGTATACATGTATAAAATATTCATTTTATTTATTATTTATTATTTATTATTTATTATTTTTATATTTTTATATTTTTATAATATTATAAATAATAGTTATAGTACTTGTACATATTAAATAAAATAAAATAACAAATAAAAAATAAAATAAAATATGTATACTAAATACATAAATGAATATACAATAACTATACATATATAATATATACTTATATCTAATTAAGTGTAAATATTATAGAAGAAAAATATTATAAAAATATAATTATGTATAAAAAAATAATGTATAATTATATAAAATAATAAGATAAAATAATAAAATCAGATATACAAAATAAAAATAAAATATATAGAATATAGATAAATATACCTATAAATGGAACCTTAAAAATAAAGTTGTAATTAAACACCTCGAAAAACAAATAAAAATAATAATAAAATACCTTAGAAAATAATAAATATTTTTTCCTATAACTTAAAATTAATAAAATAATATACTATTTAATTTCAATTTTTTAATTAATTTTTGGTCTGTTTTTCTTGGTTGGTCCACATGGACCAACCAGGTTCCACCTTTAGTTGACCTCAGTCAACTCTCTAACCGAAGGTCCCAGGTTTGTCAGACTTAGGTTTTGACCTACTTTCTCAAAATTTTCCTCGTCGATTATTTCACTAATCAGCTTGGATTCCTTCATTCCTTTTTCTCCTTGATCTTCCATTAAACACGCCAACGTCAATCCTTGAAGAATGGGCCACTGATTCGCCCCATCTTCCTCATTTTTTGGCTCCGCTCCGTCACATGTACAAAATCCTTCATCTGAGTTCCACCATTTTTCGGAATCCCTTTGACCTAGCTTTGTCCCTCCCTCACTGGTGCTTCGGACTAAAGGTGGTGACAGTACCTTCTCGAGCCCTTTGCAACGGATCCGGGCTAGGTCGAAGTTGATCTCCAACCACCTCCGACGACCTCCGCCACTGTGAGATCATCTCATGGCTTAACGTCCACTCAAGGTAACCTTTTTCTTCTTTTTTCTAGCTTAAATTTAACCCATAGTTTTTATTCTTGCGTCTGTTTATATTTTGATCATGTTTTAGTGTAAAACCACCACCTGCAGAACCACGCCACCTATCCCCCGCTTGTCTACCAACCCGCCTATTGCCCTCACATTCTTCCCCTTCCGCATCTCTTCACCCCGCCACATTTCATTCACCCAGATACACATGGAACTGGATACCATGTCTCCTACACCATAGAGCTGCCAGAAACCTCCGCCTGACATTTCCTTTCGCCCGTTCCACCCCCAGGTCCTCCTCTGGGCTTCGTATGTTTTCATTGACTTCTTCCGTACATGATATAAAGCAATAAATCAACTTTGTAGGGCCTTTTGAAGTTCAAACAGATCCCTAGGCCCCTAGCTTCATCAGAGCATCCCTCGAGGTCCTCTACCATTTTGAGAAGGTCAACTAGTTGTGGGAAGACATCAGGAACAAGGAGCGACCATCGGCAAGCATGCAGGAGCCCGGAGTTGAGAGCTTCATCGGATCGAAGCTTGCCTTGGGCGAGTTCTTCCACCTTTCTCACCAGCCATTAAATCTACAGTAGCCCCCAGTTTGGATCTCCACCGATGGATCTGGCTTGCCTCAGCCCTCATATCAAGATATGGGATTTAATCCCAATCATCCAAGGCGAACCGGTATCGTGCTACGAGGAGACACCATGTGTGTAAGTGGGAAGATATCGACCATTTGCCAGCACCTCTTCGGGGATATTTTGCGCTCTACTCCCCCTTAACTTTTGTATTTAATACTCTTTACAAACATTCATAGGCTTTTATATTAATTTTGTAATATTTACAAAACAACCCTCTAACTTTTCATGTTTGCATTCGAGTCCAGTCCACGTCACTTCATATACCGTCCCACGTGAAGTGAGTAAGTGAGTTTTTGGTTATTTTGTGCATGTGACCAGTAGTTTCATGTATTCCATATTTGGTCCAAAAAGTTTTTATTCCAGTTATATATTTTTTGTGAAAATTACATAAAGGCCCTAATCTTTTTTATTTGCATATTTGCCCCTACTAGGCCATTGACTCTTGTGTGTTTGTTTTAATTATTTAAAATAGCTATTGTGCTCAGAAAAATCCCCATAATAGGAGTAAGTGTCTATCTTAGTGTAGTTCCATGCTACATTTTTGGATTCTAATTTTAGGTATTTAATTATTTATTCAAAATCATTTACAACACATTTATTCCCTGAATGACTTAGAAAATCCATAAAAAATATAAAAATATTTCGAAAAATTTACAACAAAATATATTTTGTATATTTGAGTATTTAGAGCCTTCATACCAAAAATCCATAAATATAGAAAAAGAAAACTCTTAAAAATTGAAAACCCTAAAATTCTTTATAAAAATCTAAAAACTTCCTAAAACTTCCTTAAATTCCAAAAATATCATTTCTATTTTATAATCTTATTCATATTATTATGGGATATTTACACCCATAACCCTGAGTAATCTCGTAATTACCCCGAAAACCCTCTATAACAACGAATTACATTCATGGTCCTAAATAACAACTCCGTTTTACACTCATACCCTTCCGTTACTTTAGTCCACTAACTCAACCAAATGGCTAGGTTAATCTAACCCAATAAATGATCTAACGGTTGAGATTAAAAAAATAGGAAAGAAGAGGGATCGCTGGAGAGCTTGACCTGGAGCTTGAGGTTTGGCCAGGAATGGAGGACAATGGACGCAGGAGGGGAGTAGAGGGCTGGTGCTTGCGGGTTCGTCGAGGATTCCGCCGCCCTCCCAAGAACTTGAGCTTGATCCCGCTACCACGCAAATTTTCCCAAGCACAGAATAGGGTCACAAGTGTTGGAAACCGCATCCCCCACCATCGACAACAAGCCCCCGGTTGGTAGGCCGCTCCAATCAGGTTCGCCTCACCCGCTCTTGTGGATGCACTCGAACCTTCCGAGCCTACATGCCCCAGCAACTCAGCATCAGAACAAGGCTCTTGCCCGCCCGAGAAGATCATCGGATCCACCCACACATTCGAGTCCGCATCTTCATCCAGCCAAGAAGAGCATCCACGTAGGATGCACCGAGATCTCATGTATTTCGTGCGAGCACCGGCAGCGGCTTGTAGGGACCGGGGGTGGTGTGTGTGCGGAAGGGGCTTGCGGGAGCGATGCGGGTGAGGAGCAGGAGCGGCTTGCAGGGACCCGGGGGGGCGAGACGCGGAAGGGGCTTGCGGGAGCAGTGCCGACGAGGTATCGGGAGCGGCTTGCATGGACCCGGGGGAGGGGGGGATAGGGTGTTGCGGCGGGAGGGGGCTGGGGACTTGCGGGCTCGGGCAGGAGGGGGAGCTCGTGAGCTGGGGTCAACGGGGGGAGCTCATGAGCTGGGGGCGGAGGTACGGATGGAGCTCTCCGGCGGGGGGAGGGGGTGCTGGACCTCGCTAGCTAGGGACAGAGGCACGGAGTGGAGGTGAGAGAGCGGGTCAGTTTTCGTGGGGGAGGAGAGCATGATTTTGATTTATATAAAGAATGGCATCATGTTTTAAATTTGATGTGTTTCAGAGGGTAAAATGGTCAACATATCACTTTTCCCGTCAAAGTTAACGGAGAGTCAAGACAGAACTTGACACAGGGTTATGCCATGTAAAGGTTAAGCATTATTCAGGATCTTGGACGTAATTCGCTGTTATATAGGGTTTCCGGGTAATTATGGGATTACTCAGGGTTATGGGTGTAAATATCCCTATTATTACCTATCTATTAAAAATGATTTGAACTCGGGCTATTTATTAAATCCCTAATTTGGGATATTTTTTACTATAAAAATCCATAAAAATTAGAAAAACTCCTTAAAAATTACAAAAATAGTAGAAAAATATTTAAAATCCAAAACATTTTATTTTCTATAATTTGATCATTTTAGTTGTTTATATAATTACTTTACTCTATATTGTATAAATATCCTTATATATCCTCTATTAATTCTTTGAAAAGAAAAAGAATTAAAAATATAAAAGATAGAATAAGAAAAAAAACAGAAATTAAAAATACAAAGAATACAAAAACAAAAATAAAAAATATATAAATTAAAAACCCCACAAAAATAATAAAAATAGAGAAGGTGACCACAATCATCTTTGTACTTCATTGTCCGATCTATTCTTTTTGCTCCCTGTGGTCGATCTCTACACGTACTTACACCTATGCACACTTTTGTTGTAGAGTTATAATAAATTTTAACTCCACACATTACTTTCATTGCTTGATTATTATTTTGAGTTAATTGTTTATTGAATACGAGTTTCATCTGAGGTCACTTCGACGACTGTTGATTTGCCTTGTAGATTGACAAGACTTTGGCAAAACTCTGTTCATCAGTAGGGACGTCGTAAATGACATCCCTCACCATCATTGTGGAGAAACAGTGTTTCTTGAAGGGTTTTTTCAGTTATGCCCTCTTAGATAGTGCAATATTGGTTACACCCCTCAATTTTTTGAAATATAAATTGTGCCTCGGACTTCTTTTACAATGATTATTTATGCCCCTCGGGTTAGTTACCATCCATCCCCATCCCAAACGGATGTTAACTTTGGGGACACAAGAGTAATTAGATAAAAATAGAGGGTAGACGCGTGTTTTTTTCTCCTTTTCCTCTTCTTCTTTCTAATCTTCCTATCTCCTCCATCATCCTCTTCCCCCTTCAGCCCTTCCTCCTCCTCCGACCATCTCCTCCTATGCCCCTCCCCCTTCAACCCCTACTCCGACCACCTCCTCCTCCGCCCTACCTCTTCTAGGCCCTCCTTCTCTGACCTGAAGGTAAGTGATTACACCTCACACATCATAGAAGCACGAAAATCATATCGCATACGATCTACGTTGACTAGTCATACTAGTCGAAAGGGGAAGCAGAATTAAAATAAAATTCGATGAAACCATATGGTATTTGATTAGTGGTCGACCAACTAGGGTTAAGCAGAAATATAAATAAGAGGTCGTTGTGACCCCAATCAATCGGTCAGCTCAATCTAGAAATAAAATAACTCAATAATAAATCAAGAGCGCAATATATGTAAGCGGTTTGCTATTTTTATTTACTTGGTATAGCCACCAAGGTCGAACACAAGGAGCATGGTTTAAAAATTAAATAGTCAAACTTAAAAGATAAAATAGTTTTTTAGTGGTTTTAATTTTTCAAATTTTTAATTTTTAACTAAAGGCAAGCAAGCACAAACACTTAAAACACACACAACACTCTTTTTATGATTTTACAAATTAATAAAAAATGCTCAAAAAGTAAAACTAAAAAAATTTTGGTTTTTTGTTTTTTAAAGTATTTTGGGTAATTTTTCTAGATTTTTTCAATATTTTTGTGATTTTATAAAAAATCAAACAAAACTCAAAACTCAAAACAGTGTACAACCATGACCAAAGTGGAAATTAAAAATAGTTAAAGCGCCTTAGGTCCTGGATAGAAATTGTATTATAAAATAGAGATATAAAGCTACAAACAGGATCTGAAAATGAAATTTTTGGAATTTGCTTCGATTTTACATGATTTTTATAAGATTTTGGTTGTTATATAATTTTTAGGGCTTTTACAGTGAATTTTCAAAAAAATTAATACTGTAATTAAAATAAAATAAAAGGCACACACACATGAATTTTGGGGGATTGTTTATACCATTTTTAGAATTTTTAGGTTTTTTCTAAGTCAAACATGGATTATTTAAGGGATTTTTAATTTTAAAAATAGAAAAGGAATTAAATCAATCCACGAAAATCAAAATAAAAATTGCACACTAGCAGGACCTAATACTAATTTTTAGGTAATTTTTAGAATCAATTTAATATTAATTAATTCCAATAAAAAGCATGCAATTAATCATAGTTCACATTGATGAAATTGTAAATAAATTAAGTTCTTGGACCAAACGGATAACACAAGTTAAAAGTCTAAGGTAGGATATGCAAAAAGTCCAGTCAATTTACACACATGCTTAATATTCCGCCACGTACGTATGGCCCCTGAAAAGAAGGAAAGGTCTCGCCGCCTCGTCCACGCATATGGGTATAAATGCAATTTCTAAAAACATATCATCCATTCTTTAACAACATAAAAGTTCAGAGCAAAAAATGTAAATATCCCAAAAACCACATGACGACACACGTGCTTCAGACTCAGAGGGACTAAAGTGCAAATATCAAAAAGTGTGAGGTCCAAATTATAAATGTTTTAAACTACACATTTTATTTAAATGACTAGAGCTAAAAAGCAAAACATGCAGGGATGATAGTGAAATATACCAAATGGGAACGTATCGCATGCTGGGAACGACTCTGACGTATGGTCCTGATCGCTGCAGCTGACAAATCTGAGGTGCAGGGGATGTCGCAGATGTGCGGTCAGATTTGAAAAGTCAGATTTAATCTAACGATCTGAGCACCCCTTTTGTCAGGTGGCTTGAATCAGATCTGGCATAGGGGGTGCTCATCTAACTGCGGAAGGAGGGTCTGCAAGAGCAAGGCCCCATCGAACTTTAACCAAGCATCGAAGGGGATTCGATGCTCTAATGAAGGATCAGAGAGGTCTGGCAGTATCGTGAAGCAATTCCGCATCAAAGGGGATGCTCTGATGGAGGATGCGACGGTTGGAAGTGCGTGAAGGTGAAGGTCCTCCTGGAGCAGCTCCACTCGAGCAGCTGAGGGTCCAAAGTGGTCTCCTCGCACGCATTTGTGTCTGCAAAGGGTAGAGGCGACTCAGGGCTATGCTCCGGTCCAGGTTATTGCTTCAGAAGATAAGGGAAGCAGGGTGGATGGTGTTCGACCTCTGGTGAAGATGGGAGAAGGAGATCTGGGTCCTAATCTCGACATGATGGTTGAGTCTTAAGATGATCAGGTTGTGCAGGAAGGAATGGGGTGAATAGCGGAGGAGATCTGAATGAATGGAAGTGGGTAGCAGAGCTCCGACTAGCGAGTCAAAGCTAACGAACGGTGGTGGTCGTAAAATGGAAAGATGAATCGAAAGTGGATCTACGGTGGATAAAAATGATACCTGAAGGTTTAGGTTAACTCCTAGAATTCAGGCAAAGGTGGTCTTCAAGGTCTTGGTCTCAACCGAGGTGCGGCTGGCTGGGAGGCTTCACGCGGCGGAGCTCTGGCCACGTAGTGAGCTACAATCCTGCAGGCTCCTCCGACGAATCCTAAGCTGCTCCTCCAACACCTGTCACTTCGGTGAAGGTGGTTAAGGATCTGTGGTGGCACGAGGGACGAGCTGAGGTATCGTGGAGGTGAGAGGAGAAGATTTATAGGGTGCTTGAGGGTCCCAAAAGATCAGAGCAATATGCGGAACCCTAGGCAGATTCGGTTGTGTCTAGGGATATGCAAGGATTGTGGATGATCGAGCTTCAATCGAGTGCATGAATCAAATCAAAAGCAGGTTGGGTTCGGATGTGAAAATTCGGAGAAAAAGCTCCTAAGAGAGGGATGCAACCCGACTTGGTGTGGAAGAGACCGTTGACGGGGGGTTAACGGTCCGAGGTGGACCAATGAGAAAACATAATTTACAAAATCGAAGAAAATAGAATTAGAAAAAGTAAATGTATTTAAATTATAGAAAAATATTTATTATTTATAAACTATTTTTCTATGATTTTTAATTATTTTTATGAAAAATAAAATAATGTATATACGATATATAATATTATATAGACATATTATACCTATGTATTATGTATAAGTATTTTAATTTTATTATTTTTACAAAAATACTTTTATTTTATGTTTTATTTATTTACAACATGATTTTAAGAGTATAAAATTATTTTTATTTTATTTTTATAATTTTTTAAGGGTGTAAAATAAATAGTGAATGTGGTATATACATATGTATTTTATACAAGGGTTTGATGATTTTATTTCTATTTTTTATGTTTCTAATTTTTATTTTATTATATTATTTGTAGGACTATACATAAGGATGTGGAAAGAATTAAGTATTTTTATTTTATCAAAAATAAATAGATATTATATACAAGTATATGTGATATGTAGAATGCATCGTGAACCCTTATCTTTGTCTACTTCTTTTATTTGCAAGTAGGTCAAGGATGTACCTTCTCTTGGGGTTTGAGTCACTCTGTATTTATTCTAAATACATCATTATTTTTTCTTTTCTCTTTATTCTTTTATTTTACAAAAAGTAGGCGTTAATTATGCAATATTAACAAAGACATGCAAGATGCTAAGTTATTGTATTTACACTTATTTACAAGTGTTTTTGCTAAAAAATGGGAGCTAAAATAAAATAATAAAGAATGAGAATCGGAGATTCATCATCCCCCTATACTTTACTTTGCTAGTCCCTTAGCAAATACTTATTTGAAAGAAGTGAAAACAAGAAGAAAAGAAAAAGAATCAAGGTTAATTACTAAATTTATCTTCATTAAATTAGAGTATGGAGCTCAATCAGACTTTTGGATTTGACGGAACCTTATTGGGATTTAAGTTTAAGACTCAACAACCTTTCAATATTCACAATTCTATGGTCAACACTCCTCAATAACCAAGTTAGAATAAGTCTACCATATGCAAACTCTAATGACTGTGAATCTTTCCTGTGCAAGTTATGTGTAGCTCCCCACCTAAGAAATGACAAAGAAACAACCCCTCCCTCAACAAGGTAACTCTAATTCCCCAGTCTAAACAGCTCTTTCCTCGAGGAGCGGGATATTCCCTTCTAAGTTCAAGTTCAACCAGCTCAAGAAGAGGGGGAAAGAAGAGAATGGATTGTGACTAGTGTAGCCACGTATCCCTTGGAGCTTACCCACAATAGCTAAGTCTCCACCTGCAAGCTTCATGAAATGAAAAGGTGTAATATATAAGATTTCCTTTATTGACTATAAACACTCCGCAGGCATTTTATTTTCAAGGCTTGTCCCCTTTTTGGAGTTTTTCTTAATTTTGTATATTTTTTATGTGCATATGTACAACATATCTACATGGTACATCATATACAGAAGGAGTTTTTCTTCTTGAACATGTACACTATCCGTCTTTTGAAGCATTATTGCAACTGACAGACTCTTGTCTTTAGACCTCAATGTCACTAGACCAGGTTGAGGCGCACATCCCTCCGTAGAGGAAGACGAGAGGTTCCGGCTAGCAGTACTACCCTCGTATGCTACCCCAAGCCAAAGAATTCTACCTCCTTACCCCATCCGAGTTGAGTTGGCGTGTAAGGTGTGTGTCCAAGACAAACCATTGTCTCTGAGAGTCATGCATGTGTTGTTAAGTATTCTCTTAGGCTCATCAAGATGACATGTGAACATAGCCTAGTGGACTCAAAGAATTAAATCACAAATGGACCTGAAAAGTCTTAACCCTAAATCCTATAAGGTTCCTCTGAAGTTAGGTGGATAAGGTCTTAGCCAAGCTCCATTTTTCAATTTAATACATACTAGTTTAAATGTCAACTATGATTCAGAATAATATACAAAGCAAGAATGTACAAGAATGCTTTTTGAAAACTTTTTCAAAAATATGCAACTTTTTATGAAGTTTTTTGAATGCAAGAAGAAAAAAGGATTTGCAAAAATAATTTTTACAAATATTTACAAATAAATTTTTACAAACTCTTATTTTTCAAACATTTTCAAAAATTTTATTCTATATACATAATTTTGATACAAAAATATTTACAAATATTTTACAAAAATATTTTTACAAATATTTGTACAAAAAATAGTTTTTACAAAAAGATATTACAAAAATTTGTACAAAATTGTTGACAAAATGTTTTGCAAAAGAGTTCACAAGTATTTATGTACAAGAGAAATTTTAATTTTTTTCCGATTTTAGCTTTTTTTGTTTTTAGTCATATTTATATACACAAAGTACTCAGGGTACGAGTTATGGCTAAAGTATATATGTGATATATATGACACCCTCTATACTTAGCTCGAATGATGTCCTCGGAGTGATCAAAGAGCGATGAAAGGAGGACATAAATCGTGCTAAATATTGGGAAATGAAAAGAATGCTATACTAGAATGATGGATAAAATAATAGAAATCATTGATCCCCCTATTATTAGGATCAAAAAATCCCAAGTATAGAAATTGTACAAAGGGAAAATCGAGGAACAAATGTACATGTGTTACCACCCCTATACTTAGGGTGAAATATCCCTAAGTATAGGCATCAAAAACAGAGGTAAAAAGAATCAAATGAATAATCAGTGTCTGATACTGATGACACGCCTGATCACTCGGGTAAAAAGGTCGTCAAGGGTCGTTGCGACCAAAGTCACCAAGCGGTGTCAGTCGAGAAAAATAGACCACCAAATCGGATAAAAATCAAACAAGCACAAGAAGCGGTCTCGCTATTATATTAACCTGGTATAGCGACCAGGGTCGAACACAAGGAGCACGTGAGGGCCTTGCGACCTACGAAGTAGTCAAAAAGAAAGAATAGAATAAAATACAGGTGTTTTTGGTGGATTTTTAATTAATTTTATATTTTTTTGGATTTTTGATTAATAAGGAAATGAAGAAAATAAGGAACAAGCCAATTCAAGCAATTATTTGATGCATCAAGAATCTCTCAAAAATTCAAATAAAAATATTTTTATGTATTTTATGTTTTTTTACTGTTTTTGGTGAATTTTTGGTATTTTTCTGATTTTATTTTCTTTTCTAAAAATCAAACAATGCAAGAAAACAGTAACAATGTCCAGTCAGGAGTAAAAGGCCAATTTAAAATGCAAAAAGGCCTATTTATCTTCCGAAGGTAATTTTCCTATAAACTAGAAAGTTTAAGGAAAAATTAAGGCACTAAAATTATTGTTTTTGGATTTTTAAAATAATTATTAGAATTTTTATAGGTTTTTAGGTGTTTTATAATTTTTATGCGTTTTGTATAATGAAAAATGACCAAACTTGGTCTGAATATCAAACAAGGCAAAAGACACAGTAGCTAATTTTTTTTGTAAATTTTAGAGGTATTTTAATATTTTTTGCGAATTTTTAAATCCGACAGTAAAGAAAATGTATGTTTTTGAATTTTCAAAAATAGTAAATGAAATAAAAAAATGTCCCCAAAAATTCTAGAAAATTTTACAACATGGCAGGAGCCATGTGTCCAATTTTCATTGAATTTGGAGTTAGTTTGTATCTTATTTAAAAATCAAAACCAAGGTATAGTGCATAGGGACCTAAACGCAAATAATAAAAGTTCTGGGGGGTCCGGTGCAAAATTCCCACGAAGTCACGCACGAGGCGCGTGTCTGGGGCACTCAGGGACCTATTTGCAAACAAAATAAGGTTCTGGGACTAATTGGTAACATGTTACCAAAGTCCGAGGGCCTTACTGTAAATTACCCACAAATATAACGCGCATGCGCATAAAAATCACTCACAGGGGCATAAATGCAATTATCTAAAAAGATTCATTCATTTAATAACATCCCAGATCTACAGAGTTAAACATGCAAATATCCCAAATAAGCACGTGTCGACGCACGTGACACACTACAGGCAGGGGTATATATGCAAATAGCAGAAAATACAAGGTCCAAAATGCAAATGTACCAAACTAAAATATACTATCTAAAATATTTACAGGACTAAAGCAGAACAACTAATAAACTAAGGGCCTAAAGTGAAATTTACCCTTTATTAATTCGACGGCCGGATGCGCGCCACGTGGAGATCGGACGGCTGGAAAAGGGGCGCGCCTCAACAAGGAACCCTCGGTGCGGATCGATAACTGGAAGCTTGCCACGTGGTGGATCGGACGACTTTGAGGCACTGCGGCTAAGCCTCGCTGATCCGACGATTAGGATCGCTCCTCCAAGGATCGAGCGGGTGGGGCTGCTCTTGGCGTGGACGGCTAAGATGCAAACTGGAGCTGGAAGAGGATCGAACGGTCAGGGAGGTCCCTCGAAGAACTGTGCTCCGGCGAAGTTCGCCGGACTCGTGCTAGCGCTAGAGACCTCCTTGCGGGTAGCTGAAGATCGGGGAAGAATCGCCTCGGGGTCCCGCGTCTAATGGGGTCCTCCGATGGCTCGACGGAGCTCTGGGGAGCTCAGGCGAGGCCGGCGGAGGTCGAGCTACTGCTTCAAATGGTCCAATCCCTCAGAATGGGCTCGGATGTCCCTGCAAAGTGCACCAGCAGACTCGCGGGTCGAGGGCAAAGTGCCTCGACCCCGTTAGGATGGGTGACGGTGAACAGTGCGGCGAGGTGATCGACTCCGGCGATGCGACGGCAGAAGAGCTCGAGATCCCAGCCTCCTGTGCGAGCTGGGTTGAATGGATGGGCGGAGAAGGTGCGCGGGGGAAGGGCGAACGTGATGGGGGATTCCGATGATCGAGACTAAGGCTAAGGTGGTCGGAATCAAAGGTGGTCGGCGACGGCGATATTAGGGCGAAATCAAAAATTAAAGAACTGGAAAGGGAAATAGAGATACCTAGGTGGTCGAGTCGACTGGGGATGAGCTATTGGTGCTCTGGGTCCTTGCCTCGCGAGACGTCGTGGCCCGAGGCTCGAGCTCTACCTTGGGGCGGAGCACGGCGGCGGGAAGACGCCGGATCGATGGTCCAACCAACCTCTCCTCTCTGCAACACTGCCAGCAACAAGCTGTCACCTCGGGTATGACAGTGGAGGTCCTGGGATGAAGGAAGGGGAGCCAAAAGATGAGTGAATCGTGTGGCGGAGCTCGGCTCTTATAAGGTGGGAGGTCCGGGAAGAAGGACTCAGGTCCGGCTCGATTGAGCACAGATCCCTAGGCAGAAGATCAAGCGAGGTTCCCGGATTGTAGGAGAATGATTAGGACCCGGGGTTTAGGTGAGGGGTGATCGGGTTTGGATGCTAAAATGAGGAGGAATCGGGACGGGCATCTAAAACCCGTGGGAGGTGGTCCACAGGGGGGAGTTGACTGGGCGGTCAACATCCCCGTGGACCAATGAAATGCAGCCACGTCAAAAAGATTCATAAAATCATTTAAAAATAGGAAATGGCCAAATTATTAAAAACGTAAAACATGAAATATTTTTGTTTTAATTTTTTCTATTTTTTGGTGATTTTTAATTAATTTTTCAAAATAAAATTAGGGTATGTACACTTTATGCTATATATAGGTATTTACACAATATGCCTTTTTAATTTTTGATTTTTAATTTGTTATTTTTATACATTTTTATTCCTATTTTATATTTTATTTATTTATAACATAAAATTAAGAATAAAAAGATATTTTTATTTTATTTTTATTATTTATATACAAGGGGTGAAATAAATAGATATATATATATACACACACATCTATGTACAAGGTATATTTACAATGTTATTTTTGGTTTTTAATTTTGTTCTTTTTATTTTGTTTTTATTATTTATTGTTTTTATTTTATTTATGTACACCATAATAAATAGAATATTTACAAAAGTTTTGGAATTTTAATTTATTTATTTATAGGGTGAAATAAATATAGGAGTGGTTGTATGTACATGGTGGATATGTACACAAGTGACTCTTTTTATTTTCTTTTTATTTTTTTCTATTTTTGTTTTGAATTTTTTATAATTATAATATATACAATATATACAAACCACTTTTATTCTATTTTGGGAGGAAATATTTTTATTAATTTACAGGTCTATTTACACAGATGAGCCCCTATCTCCCTCTACGTTGGCTTTTATGCGGTCAGGCCCATGCTAAGCCCTCCCTTAGGTTAGGTTGCTCAATATTTATTCTAAATATTTCCTCTTTTTCTTTTGTCTCTTTATTCTTTTATTTTTGCACAAAAACATGCTAATTATTAAACTTTATACAATGCATGCTTTTGATAATTATTTGTATTTACATGAATATACATGTATTTGCAAAGGTTTTTGTAGCTAAAATATAAGAATAAAGAGTGATGAATGGGTATTCATCAGATACCCCCACTATACTTAGGGTAAAGCACACCCTAAGTATAGCATAATCATAAGATGAAGACGAGGTGTCAGACAAAAAGAATGTATGATATGGACAATTTGGATCTATACAGTTGTAGAGGAGAAGTGAAAATCAAGCATGAGATGCAAATGATGTGAGTCAAAGATCACATCTCATACAAAATGAATAGGGGCAACGTCAACGATCAACGGATCATGATCAAGATATGGCTTTCAGGCGCTGACCGTTAACCCGAAAGGTGGAATCAGATGATAACTCAGATATATCAATGCTTCCATTGTCGTGTACCTTCCTGATCAAGTATGGTCCCTTCCATTTGCTTTGTAGTTTCCCTGGAAATAATCTCAACCCCAACAACAAATAGCCATACTCTTTGATTCGGCTCAAACTATTTACGGATGATATGAGAATCATGCATCTTCACTTTATCCTTATACTGTAGGCTACTCCAAAAGGTTATATCTCAACTCCTCCAGGGTTGCCAACTCTGCTCTTCTTTGATGTTCATACACTCTTGGGATTGCCCATAGTGACTTGTGCTTGATCTCCCCGGCAACGACACCATTCTGATGAGCGGCCGACCAACTAAGATTAAGTAGCAATATAAATCAGAGGTCGTTGTGACCCCAATCAATTGATCGGCTCAATCGAGAAAATAAAACCACTCAAATCAATCAAGCAAGCAATATATATAAGAGGTTTGCTATTTTTATTTACCTGGTATAGCCACCAGGTCGAACACAAGGAGCATGATTTAAAACTAAGTAGTCTAATTTCAAAGATAAAATAGTTTTTTAGTAGTTTTTATTTTTCAAACTTTTAGTTTTTAACTAAAGGCAAGCAAGCACAAACACTTAAAATACACACAACACACTTATTGGGATTTTACAAATTGATCAAAAATGCTTAGAAAATAAAAAAAACTAAAAATATTTTTTGGATTGTCTAGTTTTAAAATATTTTTGCTAATTTTTCTAGATTTTTCCAATATTTTTGTGATTTTATAAAAATAAAAAAGACTCAAAACTCAAAGCAGTGCACAACCAGGACCAAAGTGTAAATTTAAAATATTTGAAGTGTCTAGGTCATGTATAGCAATTTATGATAAAATAGAGATACAAAGCTACAAACAGGAACTGAAAATGAAATTTTTCGAATTTTATTTGATTTTATATGATTTTTATAATATTTTGGTTTGTTTTGTAATTTTTAGGATTTTTATAGTGAATTTTCAAACAAAAGTAATATTGCAATTAAATTCAACAAAAGGCACATATAGGAATTTTTGTGGAATTTTTATACCATTTTAGAATTTTTACGATTTTTCTAAGTCAACCACGGATTATTTAAGGGGTTTTTAAATTTCTAAAAATAGAAAAGCAATTAAATCAATCCACGAAAATCATAATAAAAACTACACACATCAGGAGATAATAATAATTTTTTAGATAATTTTTAGAATCAATTTAATATTTATTAAGTCCAATAAAAAGTATGCAATCAATCATAGTTCATAGGGACCAAATCGCACATAATTTAAGTTCCTGGACCAAACGGATAACACAAGTTAAAACACTATGGTCGAATCTGCAAAAAGTCCAATCAATCCATGCACATGCTTAATATTCCATGCACATGGGTATAAATGTTATTTCTAAAAACATATCATCCATTCGTTAGCAACATAAAAAAGTTCAGAGCAGAAAATTTAATTATCCCAAACCCACGTGAGGACACCTGCTTCAAACTCAAAGGGACTAAAGTGAAAATATTCAAAAAGTGTAAGGTCCAAACTATAAATGTTCTTAACTACACATCTTATTTAAAGGACTAGAGCTAAATAGCAAAGCACACAGGATTGATAATGATATATACCCAATGGGGCACGTGGCGTACGGTGGGGACGGATCTGACGTACGTCCTGATCACTGTGGCCGACGAATCTGACGGTGCAGGGGATGTCACGGACTACGATCAGATCTGACAAGTTAAATTTGATCTAATGGTCTGGGCACCCCTTTTGTCGGGTGGCTCGGATCAGATCTGGTAGAGGGGGTGCTCATCCAACGACAAAAGGAGGGTCTGCAAGAACAAGGCCCATGCGAACTTCAATCGAGCATCAAAGGGGATCCGACGCTCCGATGAAGGATCAGAGAGGTCCGAAAGTGTCGTGAAGATGTTCTGCGTTGGAGGGGATGCTCCGATGGAGGGTGTGATGATTGGATGTACGTGGAGGTGAAGGGCCACCAGGAGTAGCTCCACTAGAGCAGCTGGGGGTCCAAAGTGGTCTCCTCGCGTGCATATGTGCCTGCAAAGGGTAGAGGGGACTCGGGGCTTTGCTTCGGTCCAGGTTATTGCTTCACAAGATAAGGGAAGCGGGGTGGATGGTGTTCTATCTCCAGCGAAGGTGGGGGAAGGAGATCTGGGTCCCAATCTCGACCTGATGGTGGAGTCTTAGGATGATAGGGATGCACAGGGTGAATAGCGAAGGTGATCTGAACGGATGGAAGTGGGTAGCGTAGCTCCGACCAGCAGGTAGATGCTAACGAATGGTGATGGTGGTAAAATAGAAAAGATGAATCAAAAGAAGACCTAAGGTGGATAAAAGCGAACCTGAAGGTTCAACTGAACTCCTAGGCTCCAAGCAAAGGTGGTCGTCAAGATCTTGGCCTCAACCGAGCTGCGGCTGGCTGGGAGGCTTCACACGGTGGAGCTCCGACCACGTAGTGAGCTCCAAGCCTCCAGGCAGCTCTGGTGAATCCTAAGCTACTCCTCCAACGGATGTCACTTTAGTGAAGGTGGCTAAGGGTCTGTGGTGGCGCGAGGGCGAGCTGAGGAGCTGTGGATGTGGGGAGGAGAAGATTTATAGGCTACTCGAGGGTCTCAAAAGATTGGAGCAATACATGGAACCCTAGGCAGATTTGGCTATGCTTAGGGATCCAGGGGGATCGTGGATGATCAGGATTCAATCGAGCGCAAAAAATCAAATCA